>BLKM01006964.1:1137189-1249481 GCA_013340265.1 Coptotermes formosanus
AGTTCTCCCTGAAGATGACCCAGCAGGGCCGAAACATGTAGGAGTGTGTTACGATTGATGATAAAACTCTCTTTGTGCATTTGTTGGTGATTAGTGTTTTTGCATAATATAGTGCACGGACATGGAACACATTAAAAAAGCTTAAGTCTTGACAACGATAGTTTTCTTCCAGGAAAGGTAATGGCTATACTGCCATGAATTGGTTTCTGGAATCAAAAATGCATAGCGAATTGTCCTCCGCAATACTACTACTACTACTACTACTACTACTACTACTACTGCTACTACTAATTGTTGTTGTTGTTGTTGTTGTTGTTGTTGTTGTTGTTGTGGGTGTTGTGCCAGCACAATACAGTCGGGTCTGCATATTCGCGGGCTTACGTGTCAACACTTCCCGCGAAAACTTGAAATTCCGCGAAAATCTCCCAGATAGCCCCAGATGTGTTCTATGTAGGCCTAAACACTTGCGCAACCATTTACAACTAACAGAAACATTTTTAAATGTGTTACAAAAGTTTTAATCTTGTTTTGCAATAACTAGTAACATTTTAGACCCGTTTCTGAAAATACGGTACAAAAATTTTATTACATAGTTAAGACTCTGAACTTTCTCGTTCAAAGTCATCACTTCTTCGGCATTTTTAGGTTTTTGTCCGTCACTAGATGCACTTCGTTTAGAACCCATGGTTATTCACATAAGTACAGTAATACTTTAAGTAAATTTAAATTTCGCGACCGCCACCGCGAAAACACGAATCCTCCAACACAGAGCACGCGAATATGGAGACCCGCATGTAATAAAGAACCGAATTATTATTTAACATTGTATCAAAATATCATCTACAACAGATGTTATGATAACGACATTAAGAATCGTTCGTTGTAACTTTCTTTTGTAGTCAAGTGTATGTACCACGTGAACATATTAGCTGTAAAGTCTTATATCAAAACATTTATGGCTAAATAACTATACGGTGTGTGGGTTTTATTGAAACGTCGAAGTTAAGTTGCAAAGTCATCGCTTTTATGTAAACCAAGTTTTTATTGTCGGCTTCCCAGTAGGAAAACAATGAACTTTATTCAACCTATTTAACCCAGTCCACAATCTCTGCCCCTTTCTTAAACGCTCAGGGGTGTCTTATGTTGATGTTGTCACATTAAAAGTTTGAACGGATTTTTATTCACTTGACTAACAATATTAGGTGAAGACTGTTAATTATAAAAGTGCTCAGTGTGCAAGTTTCAGCACCCTATTCTCAATCACCCTTAACATTTTAAAGCCTAGCGGTAACTTTACGTACCACCAGGTTTAACATTAAAAAATTCTACGTGGTGCCAACATTGCGTTTATGTGTTTTGTACGGATCTCAGAACAAACAGCAACTTTGCCTTATAAAACGTTAAGAGACTGGTTTTTATAACCGAAGTGGAGAGTGTTTACAGCGCGGTACGCACTGAGTCCTTGTATAAAACAGATGGGCTTCGTCTTTAAAGGGTTAAAGAAACAATGTTGCAAACTTCAAGTGAGAGATCGCAACTCAGCAGAGGCTACAAGCAAAGATTGGATATAATAGAAAACTCCTTCCGGCAAACTGTCGTGGCTGGTCGCAATAGAGAGTCTTAGTAAATTTATACGCTATGAATGATAAAAGTTTTAAACAGCTCAGGTGACATTTTCAAAATTTCAGTTTTAATCTTAGAGATATGGGATGATGGAAGAGGAAATTTCAAGACTGAGCGGTAAACAGCAGTTTGTAAATTTAATCATGCTACAATTTTGTCCAACGTATAATTTTCAAACGCGGTGATACTCGTAATGGGTTCGTAGTCCCTACAATATGAACAGGGTCTGAGCCCTATAAACTACTACTACTACTACTACTACTACTACTACTACTACTACCACCACCACCACCACCACCACCACCACCACCACTACCACCACCACTGCCACCACCACCACCACAACTACTACTAGCACCACCACAACTACTACTAGCACCACCACCGCTACTACTACCACCACCACTGCCACCACCACTACTACTAGCACCACCACCGCTACTACTACCACCACCACTATCACCACTACTACTACTACCACCACAACCACTACTATTACCACTACTACCACCACCGCTACCACTACCACTACCACTACCACTACTACCACCACCGCTACCACTACCACTACTACTACCACCAACACCACTACCACCGCTACTTCTACCACCACCACCACTACCACCACCACCACCACCACTACTACTACCACCACTACTACTACCACTACTACCACCACTACCACCACCACCACTACTACCACAACTACTACCACTACTACCACCACTACCACCACCACCACCACCACCACCACTACTACTACGACCACCAGTACTACTACTACTACTACTACTACTACTACTACTACTACTACGATCATCACCATCGAGTATAATTTCCACCACTTTACTCTTTCTTTGGATTTACAACTGCACGTTAGGCTAGGCTATTCCCAAAATAAGTACTGTTCGCGTAGACCTGATTAGCAGTTTATTTCTCACCTTCACCTTAGGAATGTCAGGTTAAATGTGAATGTTGAGAACTGTGTGTTCTCTTTCAGCATCACTCGCCCAGCAGCCTGGGAAAATACGATGCGAGTAAACATAAATCGAACCTGGCACTCCCCAGTCACAAATCGACAAACCATCCACTCGACTCTGACGTGCCGTTTTACTATAATTTTTGATTATTTGATGAGATGAAGTTATGGCATTGTGCCAAATATTTATTAAAGTAGTCAAATCAAAACTGCAAATCTTCACTAATTCATTAGTAAAATCTGAGGTTTAGGGAGTGGCGAAGCTTGGTACTGGCTATTGCAATACGTTAGTGTCTATCTATATAGTTGATCCACATATGTTTGTGTATAACCGAAGCACGAAATACAATCTACTGTATTTAAAGAACCTGTTGGTACCGCCCAGCAAACACTGCATCACAGTTACAAAAACCATTAAGTTAACACTGTACAGTGACTAGTCGCTGTTTGTTATGACAGCGATACAAAACATACAAATGCACCACGTGGGCAGAAAATAAAATTTTTTAATGTTAAACCTGGTGGCACAGAAAGCAGCCGCAAGGCTTTAATGGTTACAGAAACCGAAGATTGATCACCGTGTTCAAAAAAAGGTCCGCTGTTTGACTGCTGATTTAAGCAATCTAGTTTTCGTCTTCGTACATTATATATCTAAAATAAATTTTACTAAAATACATTCTATGGATTAAAACTTTGTGCACAACCCATTTCATACTGTTGAACTCGATAAATTTAAAGTAGTTTTAGAGAATCTGCATTACGCAATTTTCACTACCACGCAGTCCCCACGTGCCTGTAAGGTAAATACAATATAACCAGCACCTTCAAGACAAGAGTAAAAGACTAACTTTTCAACAGCATAAACATGAGGCAAAACTGTACAGTACCAGGTCTGTCGAACACCTGAAATCAGCAGCGGTCATGCAATAATAATAATAACAGCCCAAACGGTCTAATTCCTGGTAATTAATGTAAAAGCACAGGAAAACAAATAATTATTGGGGTGTAAAATGTGATGATTAAAATACGAAATGTTGTTATTTATCTAAAAGCTGTAAGCTTAATTTCGAAGTTACTGTAATAAATAAGCATTTATTTGTTATTTGTTTGAGTAAGTGCTAATGAATTTGCATTTGACTCTAAAGAACAGCGGAGCATATGGCAGCAGGCTCGGCACTGTTAATACCAAAGGCTGCCACTATATAAGTGGTAATCCTGTTTCATCCATCCGCCATTCTTGCAACCCATTTCATCTAAATGCTTTCCTCCGTTTATTTCTCAATATTCCTACTGCTTTCTTCAAAACTGACTGAAAGAGGGCTCAGAACTGAATGTAAGCAAACTCATTTTAATTAATTACTTGAACCAATGCAAAAAGAAAAAGTTATATATATATACACACACACATATATGCATATGTATACACACACGCCACAAAGGAATATGAGGGAGTGAGGTATAGCTGCTTGCATCCTTAATTTTGTCACCAAATTGAGATGTGTTCAGCTCTATGCTCCGGCCGTCCTACCGCCAGGATAAAGGCCTCGATGGCTACTGAAGAGGAATGAGGATGGGCCCCAGAACCAGTTTAGGTTCTTTGCGTTGGGCACAAAATCTTACCCCTCATTGGAATCAAACACCATTCCTCGGGTTATTGAGCCTGTAGCCTCGTTTTTGTGCAGACTCATTTGTCCCGGCTCCTACCTGAACTAAGGATCCGAAATTCTGAAAGTTAGGGCTGGCCTGTTATTTATGACGTATTTCATGGATGGCAAAACACGCGGGTTACTGGTACATATTTCTGTGAGTTGGCGTTTTTCGATTTTCCCTCTCAAACATGACTCCGCAAGCTCACCAGTCATAATTAACCCTTTAAAGACGAAGCGTGTCTATTTTATACAAGGACTCAGTGCGTACCGCGCTGTAAACACTCTCCACTTCGGTTATAAAAACCAGTCTCTTAATGTTTTATAAGGCAAAAGTTGCTGTTTGTTCTGAGATCCGTACAAAACACATAAACGCAATGTGGGCACCACGTAGAATTTTTTAATGTTAAACCTGGTCTGTGTAAAGTTACCGCTAGGCTTTAAAAGGTTAACTGATCATGATTGTGAGAGAACTGACCAGCCATCACGTTAATATAAATCTGATCCTCAGTTGGGGTTTTGTCTCTAAATATACGTCTTGATACGTTAACTTGAATACACAGTTCTCGTCCTCCAATGCCAAATCGGTTTTTCTACACGTAGTGCAAAATACTCTCCAATGTTCTTTGAGGTTCTTCGTCTCTTTCTTCAATGAGTTTCCGCAGGCCAATCCCAGAACCTACTACGTCGCATCTCACACCTAATTGCTTCCACCCCCCCCCCCACCGCCCCCCCCTCCCAAACTGTTCTCACTCTCTCACTGTGAATGACAAGCTATCTGAATCTACCCAATGTACTAATAGCACATTCCCTCACTTAAATTCCCTTCCCAATGTCTTTCAGATAGTTCCGTGTCTATCCTCTTCACAGACGAATATTTTACGTTGCCCCTTCACCAAACCTTCCCTCATCGCGAAATTAAATTTACACACAAGCTAGATTACTGCATGAAGTAGATGTACTGGGATGTGAGAGCAACAAGCCACTCGTTCTAAGTTTGGGAGTAGAGAAAATTTGTAATCTTTGTGTTCAAAGTTGCTGCGAAAATCAAGCCAAACTTATTCACAAATCTGAGAACACAAAAGGCAAATAACTGAAGGGCAACGCCAGTATCTGGTTTAAAAAAAATATACAAACTTAAAAAAGACCAATTCCACAATACGTCCAAATCAAGATCTGTGGAATTTGTACAGTGACGCGTTGTTAATGAATACTCTTACAAATTTGCAGGGTGGCGCAGTTGTTTGAGGCACTGCGCTACAAACCGGCAGGTCGCGGGTTCTATTCCCGATAGTGTCAGTGGATTTTTTCTTTGGCATAATCGTGTTGGCTGCACTATGGCCCTGGGGTCGACAGAAATGAGTACCAGGAATATTTCCTGGGAGGTAAATACGGCCGGTGCGTATGGCTGACAACCTTACCACCTTCATGTGCCGATTGTCTAGAAATCTGGGAGCCTCGACCTCCTGGAACCATGTGGGCCTGTCCAGGTCCAAATTTGCACCGCATATAAAACGAACACGCTCAAATTCTTCCCACATTTAGGAAGAAAGAACGGCAGCTATAATGAGAAAAATCACGTTTTCACAAATAAGTGCAATTTGGAGGTATCCATTGCTTTGTCTTCACGTAAAGGCGCTTCTTCAATAGTCGCACTGAAAAATTCCAGTCGGATAATAAAATATCACAGAAATTACGGCAGTAAATTCTTTGAAATTCTAGTAAGTTTAGTTTCAGGATTCAGGTTTTCTGGGACATAATACCGTGTCAGCTGGTAGCTGGCTACAGACGTTTCGAAAGAATCAACGGTACTAGAATCCTTCGTCGAAATGTCGGTAAAAGTTACCAGTCTACACAGCGTTAAGATCCCAGAAAACTTAAAATCTTCTTCAACTTCGGTGTGAGGATCTGAAATTTTGCTTTCAGCACCTTCTTTCAAATTCTACAAGACGTTGCCACTTACAAGACTTTCCAGTTATATAATGTATTATATTACAATATATTTTTATATAAAAGTAAACAGGAACCACAGCTTCCTCACTTCGCACTCTGTTTTGCATATTTAATAAATTGTGTCGTCACGCGTATGACAAAAATAAAGTCTACATAACGTTATTTACGTTCCCTGTTTGCACGTTTTTGTTCCTGTATGGCTTCATCCGGGTATTAACAGACTTCCAGTTGCTTAGACTACATTTACATTGCTAACGGTCTGTATTCCTCAGAGACCTTCTCACCTATGTATGATTCAGTTATAATCTTGTATAAGCCTACAGGATTATAAAGTCAAATTTATATCGAACATCATCAACCGGAATAGGGTCAGACTGTAGAGAATTGAAACAGAAACAGTAACGACTGTTATTAAAACACACAAAATGTAAAGTTTTGCTTCTCCCTTAAATATGTCTCTAGTAATACTTGTATAGACAGAAACCGAAATTGCATGACGTTATCTTTTTAAAATCTCAAAAAGTTCACTCGCAATGAGAGTACACCATCAAATGAATGTCGCAAAATTCCTTCAGCTATGTGTCTTCAGAAAATAAATGGATAAATACATAAATAAACCTTATTCAAGTATAGCTTAGAGTTAATAATTTACTGACACTTAAATTGGAAGCTCTGTAATCGAAGTTTTTTTGTAGTGGTGAAGGGCCCCGTAGCAGACGCTACGGACGCACTGCAGATATGAGACTTCTTGTGCAACCCTGTGATGAATATGACGATGATGATGATTATTTTTTGTCCTTTTCCTAGTAATGCAGCACCGGTGGAATGAAATTGACAGGGGAAAACCGAAGTACTCGGGGAAAAACCTGTCCCAGTGCCACTTTGTCCACCACAAATCCCACATGGACTGACCCGGGATCGAACCCGGGCCTCCGTGGTGGGAGGCCGGCGGCTAACCGCCTGAGCCATGGCACGGCCCTAACCTCAGTTATATGAACCGTAAGATGAATCTGCACACTGCGAAAGGAAGTAAAGTTGAAGACGTGCAGGTTCATCTCCTCTTATCAACCTCCGTATCAGAGGAAGGAGAGCTCCGCCGGTGCCCAATGAATAGGAAGGCTGGGTGGGCTCCACAGCCAGTCTGAAAGTTTTGGAAAAGAGGGAAATCTCTTGCCCCTACCGGGATTCAAACACTGGACTTTCCAGCCTGTAGTAGCTATACCTACGACGCTAATTCGTCTCTTATAGGATTTTAATGCGCAACAGAAATCCTTTTGCTTGAAATTAACAGTCATTTTTGGTCGGAAAATTTAGCCGAGAGCCGCACGTAATTCAAATTTTATAAACCTCCCATCTGTAAATTATGTCTCACTGAATCCCGCGACAAGCTGATGTGAGTTTGCAACAGCAAGCGGGAGAGAAGAGGTAATGCCAAGGAAATCGGTTGAGTGCTGCAGTTCCATGGAACTTCCCGCAGTAATTGCTCGCGGTAATTCCCGAGTTGCGGTAACGTCGTAGTGATGAGAATGACCGTCACTGCACATCCCTTCCTGTTCCTCGCTGAACAGGACTTCCACAGTTGCTTCTGTCTACTCCGTTCCTTCCTCTTCTTCCTCTAAACTTGCTCACATCCTGTCCGTTTTCATCACTCGACACCGAACCTCTGAGGGAAATTCAATAACAATCCTTTGCCACAGACTACTGGAATAGGGATTTTATTGCGTTCTGGAGTATGATAATCAAAACAACGATTTATACATTATTTTACCGTTAAAGCTGAAATTTTTATTCACGATTAACAGCAGTAAGGATGAATTTATTACTTGTACATCGATTACATTCTTTCATAGATTGTGTTAGGGCAAAAATAGGAATAGTCAGAATGTGTCACCTATCTTTCCAGCTTCCACATTACAGGGGTGAGGGCCTTCGAACTGCTTCGACTTTTATTCTTTGCCGCCACGGCAGATGCTGCAGTTTCAGCGACGTCTAACAAGTTAAATGTTTAATCTACAGCTGTATAGCGACTATGCCACGGGCTGTAGGGTCCGGGGTTTGAATCCCGCCATGGGCAAGGGATTTTTCTCTTGTTAAAAACATCTAGACCGGCCGTGGGCCCAGCCCGCCTATTATTCAATGGGCATTGGTTTACTTCCCGTGGGTAAACCTGCCGGGGCATGAAGTTGACCACTCAGCTCTATCTAGCGCTAAGGTTAAGAATGAGTAGGCCTATAGTTCTGCTCCCCTAACATGTCTTCATGGCGTGGAGACAGAACAAAATACAAAAAATTTTACTTCTAACTTCCTCTTCCTAGAGCACTTTAGTTCACACTCTTTATTCTATAATGAACGATCCTTATTATGCTACAGCGCAAGTGGGGGCTCGCTAGTTTCCTCGTATCCTTAATTTCCCTCATACCTAAACGATATTCCTAACGTATTACAAAGCTTTTTCTTGGGCACTTTTTCTCTTTTTAGCTACGAAAATTACTGTTATATTTTACGTTTCTTTTTGTCCCAAATACAGCAATGTCAGTATTCTGTAATATAATGAACCAGTGTCATGCAACTACTGCCTGCAGTTGCAGTTAGCTACCTGTGGCAGCATACAAAGTTTCCTTGTGCATTTCGACTGTTACAAGTAAGACCACTATGTTGTCTCGAAAGGTCGGAAGCAAATTACCCAGTTACAACGCGTCATATCTCAGAAGAACGGATACCTCAGCGTAATAAGCTTTCAGTACGACCCTAACACCCTCTGCTTAGCTACTGGACACACAAACAGCAGACCGAATTACAGTGGGAATGTCAATCGATAAGGAATTCCATACCCATATCGGATGCTTCTCCGATATCATGTCTTGTCAGTTTATCCGCATGAACGTGCACACGTAGCACACAACAAGGGATGTTTTTGTCTGAATCGATATCGGCGTAAGAATAGAACTACGCAAGACGACGAGGGGTCTACAGCGCTGTTATTAGTATTTCAACGAAGAATGGTCTTACACTTGCACATATTACGGTGTCACAGTGTTATACACCAGGGAAAGCCACTTTTAATTGTGATACATTGAATTAGAGGCTTGCAATCAATGTAAAGGTAAAGGTCACCGCATAGCATGCATGTGCAGGTACAAATGGAAGGCGGAGGTACAGCTCCAACCCATTTGCAATGTCGGCGCTAGATGGGGTGGATGGTCAACGCCACGCCCCAGCCGCTGTACCGCCGGGAAAGACCCGGTGTCCATTGCACATGAGGCTGTGCCATTAATGTCCACCTTAAAGACGTAAGGTAAATCCTATGTTGGGTGATATGTCTGGAATGTTTCTTCAGTGCGTTAATAGAACTGAACCTTCTGGCTAAACTTACACTAAAGTCCGTTGTATCCATCCTGTCAAATATTAATACGTTTGAGACAAGCTTGCATAAGAATCCTCAAGTTAAGCTTAGGAATAGTCGACAAACTGGTCAGTTTAATATACGGAGACTTACACAGTATTAAAGTTGCTGTACTACAAGAATACAGCACCGAGCCCAGTGGCAGCCTAGGCTAAACAGCGCATTATCTAACGACGCTTCAACAAGGTTATAGCCATAGCAAAACAGAGCCAACTTACGCAGAATATTATTGTTTATTAATTTATCTTTTTTGTTCATGTTCTGTCTGATATGTTTCGGCAAGTAACTATGCCATTATCAATGGCGCTGTATCAAATTACATAAGATGTGTATTAATGTGAATATAAAACGTTAAAACGTTTTATATTCAAGTTTTAACATTCTAGACTCACGTGTTAACATTTTATAGTCACATTCATGCACATCTTATGTAATTTGATATAGCCCACTTGATAATGACATAGTTACTTGCCGAAACATGTCGGGGAGAAGATGAACAAAAAAGATAAATAAATAAACCATAATCTTGTGCGATAAGTTGCCTCTGTTTTGCTATATTGATTACATGAACGGAAATGAATAACATAAAAAGAGTGCAGCTGTTCAGAACCTGTTCAGGAGATGTAACGTACGGACACGTTACATCGCGATCCCTTCACAAGATGCAGAAACCTCTGGTAGAACTGAAAATCCATCAAAGCTTTGGGAGAAGCCAGAATCTCTAAGACGGTCACAGGAAGACTGACATTGCTTGTCAAAGGCAGAACATTAACGATTATACCGGGTGTTTCTTTTATCCCTTCCCCGATTACAGTAGTCTGATCGCATAGAAATTCCGCATCAGCCGTGATATTCCCTCACAGCTGCCATATTCAGCGACACGAAAAGAGAGACCAATCTCTATTATATGCCAGTAAAAGGAATCAGATTTACACACATTTTCCTATACACAACACAATACATCCCAAGGTGAGGATTTATTTTTCATTTCATACAGTTCTCAAAACCATCGCTTTACCGGAATTAAATTATAATTAAATTTGCGTGGCGACAGGATAGGCCACTTTCAGAATCCACCACGGAATTCACACATGGAGGCTCCGCGGACTCATCTGCACAGCGCACTGTCGCAATGTAATCATTTGCAGATATACGTATTACGGAAACCCTGACATCCCTTGCGCTGTGCTTATGTTACTTTCAGTGTGCCTTACCTACGTGGCGCGGGCGACTTACTGCTGATTGGATATTGCAGTGAGGATGGAAACTTCATATCCTTTCATTTAATAACACCAAACCCTTTGCTTATCTTATATTCGTTACTGGGTGATCCTGACAGGAGGTGTACGCAGAGAAACTGCATATTGTAAGGTAAAATTTAAACATGGAATTGAGTGTTATCTCTTTTTAAGTTTTAACTGAAATGAAAGTTTAGATGGAAGGATTTTGGTTTAAGACACCATCTAAATTGGTGGGTAGTTATTTGCCTCTGGGGAAAAAAAAACCTGATGTCTCTCTTTCCCTGCCCTGAAAATGGAAGCAGCAGATTCCTCAGAGACAGTTGTATTGAGTGGCACATAAAAAAGTAGCCCCGTTTCAGTATCAATGGCAGTAAAAATTGTATTAGTAATAAACAAACAACCAATGTTATTCTCTTTACTTGGGTCAAGCCAGTGTGTTAATTCAACCACATAATAACAACAGAAACACAGACACACCATCGTATGTATATATATATATATACACTATTTATTCTAATATGCGTGCTAAGTTACTACATGTTTCGGCTCGGCCGAGCCATCATTAGCCCCATTTGAGTGTTTTTACAGTTTTAAACAATGGATTAGTCAATCTTCACTAATGTGTTATACTGTGTTACTAACAGGTTTGTGTTTTTAATGTATCTGTACCTGATGATGGGTCGGCCGAGCCGAAACATGTAGTAAATTAGCACGCACATTAGAAGAAACGGTATAGTGTGCCAATACACATACATACTGTGGTGCGTCTGTCTTTCTATTATTATTATTATTATTATTATATAACCAATGTAATATTAGATACGAATACTTATTTTGTTGTTATTGAAGAATGTCTGCCTCCGAGCATCCCGGGATTACCATGATCACGTGACTACGAATGCTGCTGCTAAAAGCGGAGCGGGTTTCCTTATTCCCGGGCGGGCTATGTTTTCGAGCGCCACCCTGTATGTGTTTAACAAACTCTGTGGCGTCATGACCTAGGATACCATAGACTAAAGTAAATTGCCTGTAACTAAAACCATGTCGCACAAAAACCCCAGCAGCAGCATGCTGTTGTGTTCACAACCACAGAAGTGTGTACATTTATCCTTCTTAGTCTATCTCACTGCAGGTTTTGATGTTTGTGCTGAAACGTATTACTATTTTAAATTATGTACGTCAAATCCTAAGCTGACCCATCTCAACAACCAAAAACCTAACGGCGGTAATTTGCATGAAGGGCACGCCTTTATTCCTTAGGATCAACCGTTCCTGTATACGAAATGCATAGCTAGAATGTCCAAACACTTTATTAAAAATATAACAGGAAATACGCTTATGCTAGCGGGCTGGATGTCTTGGTCGAAACCCTTAGGCCATGGGCATCCAACATTTTCTCGCAAAAGGTCACACCGGTTACTGCAGGCTCGTTTGCGGGCCACACGTAGAAAACTAACAGTAACTGGTACGCCTATTCACCTAAATTACTGTGTATTTTTTATAGTATGTACATAATTTACAAACTCGGCAGCGGGTTGCATAATATAAGCTGGCGGGCCGCGGGTTGGAGATCCATGTCTGTTTTCGTAAGTTGGAGAAGGCGCCTGTCTGGCAGTTAAGCTTTTGTGGGAGGAAAACTTAGTGTGGACGGAAGTCTGCGGGATTGAACCCAGAGAGTTTGTGATGATATTGGCTGAAATGTTCCGAGACTGGGGGAAGTGGGCTCAGACCTTATAAAATACGTCCGGGCATTTCCTTACAGCTAAGGTTGCCGAAAACCTCACTCAGCCTGGTCTATTACACTAATCGTTTTACTGACTTGCCAGGGGCAGCCTCTTCTGCCCAGTTAAACTTCCGTCGCCTTTGACTACGGCCGTATGACGCTTCATACAGTCATTATCTGCAACAAGTACCTTCCAATTTGCCCAAATAGTAAGGCGTTACCGGCTTAAGTGTCTCAGTCGAAATTCTCAGTTGGTAGTCTAATGCGATAGGCGCAAAATGATATTCCCTTACTATCATAAATTTACGTAGCATATCAGGATGCGTTAATCCCTAAGCAAAAACACTTGAATTGTACAACTCGCACGTTCCACACATGAATGAAAACAGCGGACTTTCATATATCCACGCTGAAGTTGATGGAGAAGAAATACATCAACATTCCACGGAACACAATTATTTAGAAGGCGTCGGTCACTTAAGTAGTCAGTAATTTAACCACCTTCACAAAATCCGAAACGCCATTCCGTACACATACAATATCACAAAAGTTGTCAAGCGATATGAAATAATCTATGAAAAATTACATTCACACATTCTTATAACTAATTTGTGATAATTAACCAAAGGTCCACCCAGTCTCACATTCAGGTGGTACGCCTACCGGAGGCTGTCCCACACAATCTCACGTTCAGGTGCTAGGCCTACCGGAGGCTGTCCCACACAATCTCACGTTCAGGTGCTAGGCCTACCGGAGGCTGTCCCACACAATCTCACGTTCAGGTGCTAGGCCTACCGGCGGCTGTCCCACACAATCTCATGTTCAGGAGGTAGGCCTAGAGTAGGCTGTGTAGCCGGGGGAAATCCGGTCTGAGAATTGGTGGCGACCATGCTCCACTCTCTCTTTAAATGGTGTTATTGAAGTTCTGACACTATATGGAGAAGGCAACGGATGAATAAAAGAATGAGGAGCATTTGTGGGATGATAATGTCACGTGAGAAACCGAAGCACTCCAGAGTCAATCTGCGGCAGTGTCCCTTTGTCTGCCAGAAATCTCACATGGGCTGGCCTTGGAACCAACATGGCTCTCCGCGTTTGGAGGACGGTAAATAACTGCCTGAGCTGTGGCACGTCGTCTCTGAACTCGAATCGGGAAAATAACAAGACGAACTTGATCTTCACACCACATATACGCCTTCTACAGACCGGCACTTCGGCACAGAAGAAGCTTTAATTTATAATTGACTTTAACATAACAAAGTTCAAGTAACTGACATATACAGGGGCACACAGTGGCGCGGTTGGTTGACACACTGCGCTATAAGCCGGAAGGTCGCAGGTTCGATTCCCGATGGTGTCACTGACACAATCCTGTCGGTCGCATTATGGCTCAGGGGTCGACTCAGCCTCTAACAGAAATGAGTACCAGGAATATTTCCTGGGGAGTAAAGGCGGCCGGTGCGTTGGGCTGACAACCTTACCACTTCCATCTGCCGATTATCTTGAAATCTGGTGGATTCAACCTCCTGGAACTCTAAGGGCCTGCCAAGGACTCTACAGGGATTGCCTTTGCCTAACTGACATATTTAATCTTTAGCCTAAAATTCAAGTCCGGATTCGTTGGACATCTTTGGACATTCGTTGAGTTCACGACCGTTCAACTGGCAGATTATTAACAGCCTTGCAACTTGTGGAAAACAGAGAGAGACAATTTCGGCTTTAAATAGTGCAGAACCTTATCTAACTAACCAAGAATGACACTTAACGTGCTTCTCCCTCTATTGTATGTGGACATTACAATGGGGTGATAACAAGGCTGCATATGCTCACAACATAACAGACATCATGCCCCTGTGTTGGCGAGCGACAAGCATACATATTGATATTCAGTACACAAATGGCACAAACAGACGTACATTTGGAGCCGAAACAAAGCCAGAATATTTTAAGCTATCTCATTCTGGCGCATAAAGACAGAAGGAAATCTCAACTTATATGAAAGCGGCAGTCGAAGTGAACGTACAAAATGTAACGGGGAGAATGTGAGAGGTTTTGTGGCAGTGAATGGTGGTGTGTGCAAAGTGTCATTTGTATCTCTCCCTAGACAACAATAGTGTGCTCCTTACTTTCCACTTTACAAACACTTCAGACTTCTCAGAAATGTCACGACAGCTTGGACATTCCCCTCCGATTCCATCACATTTACTCAAGCAAAGTTCACACTGATCTGTTAACATGTTCTGTGAAATATATTCAAATTTAAGGCGTCATTCTGCGGAATAAGACACTTTCTTAAGAAGCAAAAAAAAAAAAAACCTCTACGGCATCAAAGAAACTGAAGAGGCAAGAAAACCTACAGATTTTAGCATAAGAATCTGTAAAACATAAATAACGCAATTTGAAGCACAGCGGAAACTGTGTACGACCGTACAACCGGTTTCGACATTTCGAACCGCGTATTCAGGACACAAAGGACAGGGGTTCTTCTTTTTTCTTTTCAATGGCGCAACAGCCCTTATTGGTGCAGGGTCCCCTCATTACCGAGGCTAAACGATCACACTCAGACACACTACAGTAGGTAAAACTCCTCTGGACGAGCGATCAGCTGGACGCAAGAGACCTCTACCTGACAACACACAACACTCACATACCCATGCCACCGGCGGAATTCGAACCCACAATCGCAGCAAGCAAGCGGCCGCAGAACCACGCCTCGGACCACGCGGCCACTGGGATCGGCACACAGCACTGGTTACTGAGAATAAATACCACTCATTACGTCAGATACATTAACCGACTAGCATCCGAAACGGAGATTCAGGGCATTTTTGTGTGGCATGAAACACCTGGTGAGATATGAAGCAGAGTACACGAAGATGTATCAGGAAGTGGATTTGTATCTCCACACATTCTTAAGCTTGGTCAAATTTACGTTCCGGCCGCTTTACCCCTTGAGGAACACCTCTCGGTTTTCGTCAGCTAGGTAACTGGTTGGACCCCGCAGCTGGCTTGCGAGCAGCGGAGAAAAAGAAATCATTTTAAGACTGCGCGATTGTGGGATGTGGTAGAGTGTAGGTTGGTTGGCAGTTAAGAACAAATTGGTGAAACCTGCTTCTTCCATCTTCACGATGGAAAATGGAGGCAGGAGACGCTTAGTTATTGCAATATATTTCTTACTTTCCAGTAGTCTACCAGCGACCGTCTGAAGTGAAAGGCGAACAAGAAGAAAAAACAGGAGAGAATGTGATTAATGTGTGCAATGAATGAAAGGGAAACCATTACAAAATAAAAGCATACTAAAAAAGAATTTGAAAATACGTCTGTGTGACTTCCTGCGCGTTCCCCAACCCCCATTCCTTATTTTTAGGTTATTGTGGTGCCAATGATCTGCCTTAAAATACTTTTAGTATTAAAATGTATGATTTTTTATTACACATAATACACGAATAAAAGTTTCTTGAACCTAGTTAGATGTAGTATTTTCTACTTTAAAAAATAAGTAATTTTATATGTAATGAAGCCATCCGGCACGCCTTAAAAAACGGGGCAGAATTTAATGGGAATTTGATGACACATTTCGAATCCTACATCTTCCACCGAGTTGAAATTTCTTGGAAATTTAAAGGACTTCCATGTTATGAGTTTCATTACCGACGATGTCTTTATAAGGACTCTGAAGAATATATAATGGTACCTCCATCCTTTCACTGAGTGCTTAATAAAGGTTATATGCACATACGTTGGTTGAAAACCATCCGCACTAAAACACGATTCATTACCTCCTTTTGGAAGTGAGCTTAATAACGCCGCCATGAATTATTTAACCGGCATCACTATCAGTTTCCGCTTTGCTCAACGACGGAAATTACTGCATGCACATAACGCCTGTCTTTTAGTCTAATAAGTAATAAGTGTGTATACTACGTGAGTGTTCTGAATGTCGTGGTTTAGCTGTTACTTCATGGGTCCTGGGTTCAAATCTTAGTCCAAAGCCTGGTTGCCCTGAATGAAATTTTTTGCTGCTTTAATTATTACCTCCAGACGACCCCGCTTGGTTTTCCTGCTTTAAAACTGCTTCCTTAACCTTTTAAAGCCTAGCGGTAACTTTACACAGACCAGGTTTAACATTAAAGAATTCTACGTGGTGCCCACATTGCGTTTATGTGTTTTGCACGGATCTCAGAACAAACAGCAACTTTTGCCTTATAAAACATTAAGAGACTGGTTTTTATAACCGAAGTGTAGAGTGTTTACAGCGCCGTACGCACTGAGTCCTTATATAAAACAGATACTTTTCGTCTTTAAAGGGTTAAATATCCTTACCAATTAATTACTCACGATCACATCTTTCGACATGGACTGGGATACCGTAGCCGCTTCAGCGACTCGCCACCGGCTGGACGGTCCGGGGATCGAATCCCGGTGGGAGCGAGGTTTTACGCACCGGTCCAGACCGACCCTAAGGCCAACCCAGCCTCTTTTACGATGGGTACTGGGTCTTTCCCAGAGGTAAAGCCGTAGGAGCGTGGGGCTAGCCAACCCACCTCCTCGTGCCGAGGCTAATGAAAGGGCAGACCTTTACCTGTATCCCCCCTTCGGCCTTAATGGCATGTAGGGTCACCTTTACCTTTACGTTTACACCTTTCGACGCTTTAAAGTATTCTGAATCACTCGGAGCGTCTTTAAATAAATATGAGCTGCACGAGAAGACTCAGGTCTTCTGGAATATGACACCATGTCGATTGGCAAATAAATTGAGCGTTCCGCTAACTTACGTAGCGATGTACAGAAATATCCCTTTAATATGTCGTAATGCTTTTGCTTGTACTGAGAAGAGGAAAGTCGAGTATTAGGGAATGATATATCAGGTCCTTACGTCCTAGTGCCCAATAATCGCCTTAACAGGCGTAAACGTCTTTTCACAACGTAGCTGTCAATAGTAAAACTAGACAGGCAAAGCACGTCTACTGTAACATTGAGGTGAGTTCGCGTAACCACTGTTGCCGTGTAAAAGAAATAAGGACTAAATATTGTGAGTGTGTGTCTGTATTGTCGCCTTAGTTATCCGACATGGAAAGCGCATGCGCCCTGTTATGTAGTCAGCTACAGACTGTCCGGTTCTAACATGTATTTCCACATTATCTCACAAACGGCACGATTCTCGGATAAAGCTTACTGAGCATAAAATATATTTTTATTTTCTCTGCAAAGTTTGTCTGAAACATTTCTTATTCTGAGAAGAATTCAGCTCGATATTATCATAAATGTATATAGGTCTTTATGTAAAGTACGCGTTATTCTTGTCAGGTTTTAATTCAGCTTGAATTCCTTCTACAAGTTCCGAAAAATCCGCAAATATAGAATTTCATGAAAATCCGTCCAGTGGAAGCCCAGATGTTCCATGCGAACAGACAGACAAACAGACAGACAGACAGACAAACAAGAGACAGACAGACAGACAAGAGACAGACAGACAAAAGACAGACAGAGAGACAGACAGACAGACAGATAAAAGACAGACAGACAGACAAGAGAGATAGACAGACAGACAGAGAGACAGCCAGACAGACGGACAAGAGACAGACAGACAGACAGACAAAAGACAGACAGACAAGAGACAGACAGACAGACAGACAAAAGGTAGACAGACAAGAGACAGACAGACAGACAAAAGATAGACAGACAAGAGACAGACAGACAAAAGATAGACAAGAGACAGACAAGAGACAGACAGACAGACAGACAGACAGACAAGAGACAGACAGACAGACAAGAGACAGACAGACAGACAGACAAAAGATAGACAGACAAGAGACAGACAACAGACATACAGACAGACAAGAGACAGACAGACACACAGACAAAAGATAGACAGACAAGAGACAGACAACAGACATACAGACAGACAAGAGACAGACAGTCAGACAGACAGACAGACAGACAGACATGACAAATGTAATAGACTCTCTTCGCAATTTTGCTAACGCGCCTAAAAACGCCCCGCCTCTTACGGAACTACGGACGTCAACTGCCGTGTTCGCTAGATCCCAGCACTGATCCTTATACCGAACCAAACGAATACAAGCCACACATGCACCCACACGCCTGTATGAATTACCCTTTTATAGCAGTCTTGAGCATGACAGTTATCACGGGGGGTGTCCCAGCAGATGCATGGGATAAAGTTGCGGAATTCAGGAAATGATAAAACGGACATTCTGTGTTCTCATTTTATCGAACATTTACGCCCAGCTGGCCAAATTAGCTCTTCTTCCTCTTAGTTTCTCAGGCCAAAACTCTGTAATCATTTCTCATCCACCCCGTGAATGCTACACGCTCCCGCCTGCAGCTCATCCTTCTTCATTTAGTCTCCCCAAATAAAACAGCACAGCGCAAGTCACTTGACACTCGATGTTTAAAATGTTGCCTCTAACGTCAAGTGTCTTTCACGCCACGCTATACATGAGGAAGAGCATAAGTTACACGACTCCGATTGCTAAATAGGCTAATTTTTCCCGTCTCTTTTTACGTTATTATTCTTATGTCCAAAGACTCTCCGAATCAAAGGAACTTGTCACTATAAGAATTCAGGGCTCAGATTTAGTCCTTTGGGATCCTAAATTTCATCACAACGAAGGTCTCTTAATGCTTTTAATTGCTGGGTCATTTTAATCTTTTAAAGCCTAGCGGTAACTTTGCATACTACCAGGTTTAACATTAAAAAAATTCTACGTGGTGCCCACATTGCGTTTATGTGTTTTGTACGGATCTCAGAACAAACAGCAACTTTTGCCTTATAAAACATTAAGAGACTGGTTTTTATAACCGAAGTGGAGAGTGTTTACAGCGCGGTACGCGCTGAGTCCTTATATAAAACAGATACGTTTCGTCTTTAAAGGGTTAATTAGGTTCGCAGAAGTCACTGCAAGGACATCAATTGTCCTCGTTCACCACCTTCCTTCGATTTCCTGTTTGCAAGAGCACTTCTTCCAGCTCCATTCAGCACTAGAATACCCAGCAGTGATCTAAGCAACCTGCTTAAACCAGGAAAACCAAAAAGCGAGGACCAAAATATACGAGAACTCACTCCTTGTAGTGCTAAACGGGGAGTGCCGTTGGGTTATACGATCTGAAAACCGTGGTAGAGATGGCTTGAGCTTGAAAAGTGTCACAGCAATTGGAGGAGCAAATGGAAGATAAAGAAACAGAATTGGAAAGTTAAATATTACAAAAGAATACCTGGAATGTTTACTTATCGATTATCCCTGATTTCAAATACAGCCGAACCCGGTTATAACGATATCGGTTTTATGACACCTTGCCGATAACATCAGGTATTCTCCGGTACCAATTAAGTCCTGGCTGTTAACCGTAACTTTATACTGCTCGGTTATAACGACACTCGTTTACAACGACACAAAATATTCAGTCCCGTTCATGACGTTATAAGTGACTTTGACTGTACATTATTATAAATTTCGTAATAATTTCTGCCGACCAAACTAAAAAAGTTCAACACTGCTTATGCGTTCTGTGGAACAGACTTTAATTCTCTGCAGATATGTCTTGTACAGAAAGGGTTAAATTTGTCCTTGTCTATCGCATGAAGGCATGTAGAATGAGCAGACGTATAGCTGCAGTCATTCATAACCTTGGCACTATATGAAACTGAGTGGCCAACTTCACGCTCCGGCCCCTTTTACCCGGGGAAAGAACCCCGGAACCCAATAAATATGAGGCAGGGTGGATATCAGAGCCAGTCTGGACGTGAAGTGATCCTTCATCATGTAAACAGAGTTGCAAAGTATACGTTTTACCACTCAATTTATTTGGAAAAGGTGCTGCTATTCCAAGGTGTCCGGATGCAGAAGATTTCAATAACTGTCTTGTAATATAATATTTTTAAAATTATTTTTGTGTAAAACTGTACATAGTTGTTTTAATGGTCTGGCGCCATTGCAAATTTTACAGTTTACGTATGACCAAGCTGTATGGCGACGCTGTATACGCCTTTAAGTATTGACACCCTGAAGATCGCTAGAGACAACAGCCGAAACATGTACGAGTGTCGCCTGTTTTTAATATGTAAAGGCTGTTGATTACAAACTTCTTTGATATTTGTAAAGTGCAAGGAAGGTGTACAGCATTAAGTTTGGCCAAGTTTTCGTTTAACCCTTTACAGACGAAGCGCATCTATTTTATATAAGGACTCAGTGCGTACCGCGTTGTAAACACCCTCCACTTCGGTTATAACAACCAGTCTCTTAATGTTTTATAAGGCAAAAGTTTCTGTTTGTTCTGAGACCCGTACAAAACACATAAACGCAATGTGGGCACTAGGTAGAATTTTTTAATGTTAAACCTGGTGGTACGTAAAGTTACCGCTAGGCTTTAAAAGGTTAAGGAATCATTATGAATATTTAAAAAATGTTTTTTCTAGAATTCGTTCTGACTCGGAACACTCAAACCTGCGATAACATAACCAGAAGAGAGTAAGAAAAAACGCACACAAAGGAAATCAAAGGAATAAATAAGCGAGAAAGTAGGAAGGAATAATGTAAAAGATTAAAATAATAAAAAATTAATGAAATAAAAACAAAAGAGAAGGCAGAACAAGAAATAAAGAAAGAGAAAAAACACTGGTATAGCAATTAAAAGAAATAAAGAAACAAGAAAGTTAACAGCAATGAAAGAGAAATTAAAAGAAAGAAGGAATAAAGGCCAGAATATGTCTTTAATTTTATGGGGATAGAACAGTAATAATTTCACTGTACGAATCCATATTTAATTATCACTCAATATGTGTGCACTCTGCATCAGTTGGCGCTGTATTTTCGTCTGCCTCTGGTTTCTCTATGACGTGAAACCTCCCGTCCTCCCTCCAATGATAATGTCAATAACTGTAGCAACTATTGGCACAGCTTTATCAATATGAGCAAATCAAATTTCAGCTTCAACTGGGGCTTAAAATTACAAAAGGCAAAATACTTCACTTTTTCAGCCACATGGCTTATTCAACCTAGTGACCAGGCTACTGGCTGAAAGAGAGGATATTGGGACATTGGGACATTCAAAATAAGTCCGTTCGATTAATTACACGTCAGCGACTGAAAAATTACGTTCATAGTTTCAACTACAATCTTCATATCAGTGAACAAAATGGCGTTAGGCAATAAATAAAGAGTAGGTAATGATTTGAAAGAGATTACTTGCGGGCTATGAAAAGTAGCATCGAGCGATTTGCCGCAGACAAACAAAAATCGCCATAAACTTCAACGCTGCAGAACGAACGGTACGAAACCAAACCTGTTACTGTAACTGTGGAAGTGTCTGTCTCAAGGCATGTTTGTCTTCCAACTAAACGACAATCAACGTTCGGCGTGTAATGAATTCAATTTCATGCTTTGTCAATCTGTCTGCTGTTGAACCAGCGGGAACTTACTAATTGCCTGTATTGCTCACACATTTCGTCTCTATAGGAACTCATTTCACGTTGAAGGCCCTCGACACTGTTCTGTATAGAACCATTCAGCAACGCGCAGTTCTGTGTGTCCGCTGGGTGGATTAGGCAGTCACAGGAAATATACGTAGAATTATTGAAAGTCATAGGCCGTATAGTTATGTAATTTAACCCTTTAACGACGAAGCGTATCTGTTGTATATAAGGACTCAGCACGTACCGCGCTGTAAACACTCTCCACTTCGGTTATAAAAACCAGTCTCTTAATGTTTTATAAGGCAAAAGTTGCTGTTTGTTCTGAGATCCGTACAAGACACATAAACGCAATGTGGGCACTACGTAGAATTTTTTAATGTTAAACCTGGTGGTATGTAAAGTTACCGCTAGGCTTTAAAAGGGTGCCACAGACGATGAGTCAGTGGAGGAAATAGCTGCTTTTGTGATACTAGAAGATTCGTCACCATGTTCATAAAAGGCGAACACTGAATCCAGCTGAATCCAGATCTCCAGCTCAAACCCCAATTTCCCTAAGATTATTTGAACACGAGGTTGCAATTAATACGTAGAGCCCCCAGCAGTTTTAAGAAAACACTTTTTTAGGTATATGTCTTATCAGTCCATCTTCCACGTCTCGTCCCTCTGTCTTTCTTCGTTAATCTTTTTTAACCAAATTCAGTAGGAAGTATAAATGGTTAAGCTTCTCTTCATAGGAGCTTCTTTGTTTTTCTCTTAAAATTTTGTATTTATAAGTTGAAATGATCATTCACACATTTCTGATAACTTTTTCCTCAGATACATTCAGTTTTGTGTTATTCTGAATTAAAATAACTCGTAACGCAATCACAGGATTAAAGAATTTGCCATTTTACACCCCGTAGGATGGTAAACGGTTACCGACGTTTCGAAATATGGTGGTTCCTTACTCTCTAGGATTAAGCTCTGCAAGGAAATTACTTGCGTGGGTGATGTGGTACGAATTAAGATTTACTTATAATTGTGCGTAATGAATCCCCCTTCTTATTTGCTCAGCGTCCTTGTATTATGCGTATATTTTTTTGTTTCATCTTAATCCTTCTTTTTTTTCCGTTTCCTTAGTGGTTCATAAATTGCCTAGTCTGAAAACTTTCGTTTGTAGCGCATGGACTCTGAAAGCCTGTACCAGAAAATTCTGACGATGCGACACAACGAATCTGGTCAGGACAGAAATTTGCATAGCAAGTAATTTTTGCCATTATTATCATTGAAAATTTTCACTGCACTGTATCTTCAAAGCATAAGACAGTTTAACTGAAATGATAATTACACATTATGGCTTGTTACGTTAAGTGACGAAATATCATACTTTAGAAAGCTCCATTAATTAAGTTTGGCAATTATTTTGTCTTTGATTTATGTTACTAGACAGACACGTGTGTAAGTAATTAAGCATTCAATGACGCTGGAGTTTAACTTCCAACTACTAGTAAGGACGGAGGGGTTTTTAATATATAGTACTTTAAACGCATTCACGAACTACCTAGCAACGAGGTGGGAAGGACATAAGGAACAGGAACTGAACGTCGGTACAGTGCACCCAAACCCGCACTGAAGGGTTAATCAACTAGGGACGCCAGGCAAAAATACAGCACCATAGCAGCAATACGAGAACTGTGCAACAAATTTTATAAAAGATTTTAACATTTTAAAAGTTTTAATATTTTATAGTCACATTCATTCACATCTCATTTAATTCTGATACAGCCCCCTTGATATTGGCATATTACTTGCCGAAACATGTCGGGGAGAAGTTAAACAAAAAGATAAATAAATAATAGTGTGCATAAGTTGGACCTGTTTCGCTGTGTTTTGCTATAGTTCAGTACTTTCACTCATAAACAGTTCACTTCACGTATGAAGCGTTTAGAGCTACACGCTAAGCCTTATCGATGGCAACTCCACTTGATCGTGGCGAGGAGATTTGCCTGCGACAGAGACTATGAGAATTATACGTGCGGTAGCGTAGCTACTGGTACGGCCTCCCTTATTGCACATGTCAAAAGGGTAGGCGTCAGACGAACAGAGACAGCCTACAGGTCTGAAGGCAGTGAGGTGCCAACCCCGCAACCAGACCCACCCCGGGCAGCAATCATGATGCAGGAAAGGGGACATTTTTGTTTCTCTGGCAGTCTACATGGGAACAGTGAGGAGAATAATGAGGACAGACCACACCCATGAAGACGTCAGAATACGCCACCCATACAAAGTTTAGTAGATAACTTCAACCAGAAGCGACAGAACTACGTTACTTAACCTTTTAAAGCCTAGCGGTAACTTTACATACCACCAGGTTTAACAATAAAAAATTCTACGTGGTGCCCACATTACGTTTATGTGTTTTGTACGGATCTCAGAACAAACAGCAACTTTTGCCTTATAAAACATTAAGAGATTGGTTTTTATAACCGAAGTGGAGAGTGTTTACAGCGCGGTACGCACTGAGTCCTTATATAAAACAGATACGCTTCGTCTTTAAAGGGTTAATTGTCTCTCAGATCATACTGCATCGATGGTAGATGAATGAAATAAGAGTGTGGAGCACTGACGGACTGATAGTGACGTTGGAAAATGAGGAGAAAATATTTCCCAGTGTCACTGTGTCCAACATAAATCTCATATGGATTGGCCTGGGGTCTAGAAAGAGGCTGACAGTACAAAACGTAAGCACTTAGAAAGAAGCCTCTGCAAGTGCCACTTTGCCCATCACAAATGTCACACGGATTGGCCAAGGATCGAACCCGAGTGTCCAGAGTAGGACGCCAGCAAATGACCATCCAGCATGTGTATGGAACTGCATGTGATCACCAGCTTATGATAGACGTCACTCTGCCGCTGTTACAGTGTCACCGGAACAGATCACTGATGAAAGTCTGGGACAAATTAGGAGATAATTTAGAAAGGTTCTTGGGTTATTCAACATAGCTATCATAACTACAAAAAAGACATGCTACGTTACTATAACGTTACATTGAGGCACGTTCGCTTATGTAAAATAGAACGACCTAGACGAAGATGGAAAAAGCAAGTACACCTGCTGATTTAAAGGAAGGGGTTCTAGGACCTGAAAATTCGACACGTTCACGACGACGACGATGACGACGACGACGACGACGACGATGATGAGTTTCGAATCAAGCACCTCTTGAATTTAAATCTATAGCGTTCATGTATAGGAGAAAGAGGAACTATTCTGGTACGCATTCGTCAATGTGCCGCAAGGATTGCCAGGTTTTGAAGTCAGTTCCACTTGATTGGAAGGCTGTGCCACGTACGAGGCACTTGGGAACTTCGCTATGGCGCTGCACGCTGTGTATAGACAGTAATTTATTATGCACGAAGCTACTAAATCCCCCCCTGCATGTATCTTAAATAGTGTCTAAATTATTCAAGAAAGCTCAACAACTCCGAATGTAGCACTTAATGCACAAACGACTCTGAGACCTGAAAGAGAACGAACTGCGTCTTGTTTCTTCCTCACACTATGGAATAAACACAAGACGAGAAACTGAAATTGTGCCGCTAGAAACTGGCGGCATTGGACTATGATGAATGAGAAATGGGGTTCCAAAATTCGTAACCTTGTAGAAGTATAACGGCTGAGTCTGACAGAAGCGTGGAGCATACAGAGTAATACAGTTACATTCTATGGCTGTAGCGGGGCCCGGAGAAGTAAGGTGCGCAGAGATTACATTAGATCATATCCATACATGAGTCTCAACATTTGACTTTCTCATTCATAAGGCAGAATTAATAATGTAATCGAAAAGGTAGACGTTTTAACACACAAACAAAAACAAGTCGCGAATAAATTACTTGGATCAAATAAATATAAATTATCAGTGGAACCTGATTAACCCTTTAAAGACGAAACTGCCTGTTTTATATATAAGGACTGAGTACGTACGGTGCTATAAACACTCTCCACCTGTTATACAAAACTAGCTTTAATGTTGTATGAGGCAAAAGTTGCTGTTTGTTCTGAGACCCATACGCAACGTACAAATGCAATTTGAGCACCGTGGCAAATTTCTGAATGTTAAACTTGGTGGTAAGCAAAGTAACCGCTAGGCTTTAAGAGGTTAAATACGTTTCATTGTCTTTAGAAACATAATTTTAACAAATGGCGGTATCGTTAAACAACACACTCAACATAAAACCTTTGTATTCCTAACGTTTTGCATCTTCCATGTATTAATTCACTGCTTATTAGAGTCTAAAAATGCACTTGTGTGTCATATATATTATCAGAAGCAACTCAGTGTTTATTGTCAGAAGCATAAGCAAACAAACTGTGTGGGAAAAGGCACACTTCCTTAACGTCACAACCGATGTTAAATACAGATACCAATGGGCTCTAAAAGGTTGATATATTTTCGATCCTTTTCAGTATTCTGCCTTCTGTGAACGTCACCTTAACTTGTAATTCTGGAACTATTACGCCCGAATTTGGCAAAACGCCCAAATTAAAATTAAACCATAAATATTCGGATATGAGGAAGCAAATCTGGCACGCTTTCTGTTCTAATATCTTGATATCTGATTGCGTAAGCCAAGTCACGTGGCGAATAGGAATTATGACGAAACTTTGTGTAAAAACGGGGTCATAAAAAGCAGACCCCAAATCCGGCTTGGGAAAATGGTTTTTAGCGTTTATTAAAAACACATTACTATTAAAACGCACCGAATAATAGCACAGACTGTGTTTAGCGTAAATTCGTGATACAGCAAATTTCAGGCACAGGCCTATAGAATATTTAAAAATTCCGTCCATACCTGTATGAGATATTAAAAGACTGCGCTAAAAAATAACCGGAGAGAAGGCAATAAACACTGAATATTTACTGCTTGAACCGATAAAGCTTTTGTGAATACACTACTGTATTTTTCAGTCGAAGCGGGTGCTGCATATGGGGCCTATAACTACAACGCATTGCCATATGAAAGATCAAAGCAGGGATACGGCTGTCAGTTCACTACGTCTGAAGTTGGAATTGAAACTAAATAGTCCTGTGCATGCATAACACAGGCCATGCAGCATACGGCGTACCTACTTTAGAAAGATACAGTTTGGCCGCCTGGTTAATTAATTACAGCATATCGCAGTACAAAGGTTTGTATTTGTGAGGTCAGGAGTTCAGATCCCGTCCCAGAGACCAAATATTGTGAGATTCGATCCCATCCCAGAGACCAAATATTGTGAGATTCGTCGTGATTTTCCTCAGACTGTCCATATACATTGAGGGATAGTAGCTCAAATTTTGGGTATGTCCGTTTCCTTCTGTACTCAATCCAATACTCATCATATCATTCGACGTTGCATAAACTCAGACAATGAAAACGTCGTTAAATAAACAGATAAATTCACATGCAATATATCATAAACCAGGGAACTCACTGCAGCAAGACGTGGTGCTATCCAGTATATATCCTAGACGGTCAGCAAAACCGAAGTATTCACTATCTACGATCGGAGTTGACTCAACGTGCCTCCAGCAGCCTCTCGCTTGCGACAGCAGACAAATTCTTCCTCATGTTTACTTTTTCTGTTCAGTAATTTACTTCTGTACGTAACATTCCGTAACACAAGTGTACGTTACTTCAGTTTGTGGAGAACAGCCCCCAAATTTGGTTTGCACCGTCTTCATATTAACGTGTGATCCACGAAGAATGTTTCTTCCGGGTTTTAAGAAAATTTTATATTGTTCATTCCGGTATGATTGTTATTCAAATAGGACACTTGTCCAACCAGTGCACTGTTTTAGTGACTTTATCGTTACACTTACAAAAGCTTAATGTGTTTCATGTCCGTGCACTGTATCATATAAAATAATATTCACCAACTAATGCACCAAAATACATACAATCTTTATTCGTAAGAACCTCCTACATGTTTCGACCCTGCTGGGTCATCTTCAGGGAGAATAATCTGTTACACTTGCACTTGTACAGTTAAGTGAGAATGTTCCTTAAGGCATATTCTCACTTAACTGTACAAGTGCATCCAACAGTGTAACAGACTATTCTCCCTGAAGATGACCCAGCAGGGTCGAAACATGTAGGAGGTTCTTACGAATAAAGATTCTATGTACTTTGGTGCATTAGTTGGTGAATATTAATTTATATAAACTTATAAAAGTTTTACATTTTTACAACTTCGTCCGACATGTTTCGATCGCTACAGGATCACCATCAGGGACAATCGAAATTAAAACGTTAAAAGTTACACTAACAGCTTTTACACTGTATGTTGTAAAATAAGAAGTATTTGGTTTACACGTTTGAATCGCTGTGTTTGTATTATGTGTTACGAGATGGACGCGATCGGCAGAAGATGGAAGCAGTACTCTTCCACTGCTTTCCGCCTTCTGCCAATGACGTCTAACTCCTAACACAAAGCATAAACACAGCGATTCACACACATGAGACCGCATGTCAAACAAATGTTTCTTACTTTACAACATATAATGTAAAAGCTGTGTGTGTGTAACTTTTAACCTTTTAATTTCGAATGTCCCTGATGGTGGTCCTGTAGGGGTCGAAACATGTCGGACGAAGTTGTAGAAATGTAAAACTTTCTAAGTGTTAACCTTTTAAAGCCTAGCGGTAACTTTACATACGACCAGGTTTAACGTTAAAAAATTCTACGTGGTGCTCACATTGCGTTTATGTGTTTTGTACGGATCTCAGAACAAACAGCAACTTTTGCCTTATAAAACATAAGAGATTTGTTTTTATAACCAAAGTGGAGAGTGTTTACAGCGCGGTACGCACTGAGTCCTTCTATAAAACAGATAAGCTTCGCCTTTAGAGTGTTAAAATGTAAAGACATTAAAACAGTGCACTGGTTGGACAAGTATTGTATCTCTACACCAGACTTCAGGTGATATCCCCAACTTGTCACTCTCAAACGGTGCTCTAGACAATTAGCTCCTTCGCCATATTAATCATTTACTTATAGACATACGCTTACCGACACTCATTTCAGGCTCAATCATTACATGAAATTTACTTGCTAACTCCCCTAAATTTTGCACGGCCGCCATGTTGACCTTAAATACGTATATAAGGAAATTAAGTCGTGTGAAAATGACGTAGTCTCGTATCTTTATATCTTATTGTAAATTCAGTCATTTGTTTTGAAAGTTATCTAGTGGAAAAACTAAGGAAGATCACATAAATAAAGGGCACTGTTAAAACCGAACTCTATTGCTGTCCGAAAGGAGACCCAAACTTTTGAATCATCTTATACCTGAGCCTATGTTTACGATGAAATTTGAAAATCGTATCTAGCATACGAACACAAATTACAGGGCTGCTGATACGACGAGTATTTTGAGGCTTCGAAGACTGAAATTAATACATGAAGTTATACGAATTTTTCAGTAAACACTTCAAAGAGAACACATCGCGTTTCATTTAGAAAGGACCAATCTGTGAATGCGGTATAGGGAACACATACGTTCAGTCAGGCAAAATGCAGACACCTGTGTTAAAATCTGCGATAGATATACTAAGTACTAGGTCTTTATAGGGTTGACAGAAAACTGTGTAACGTTCTAGGAAAGATTCTGTTAATAAGAAGAAGTTTCCTAGAAGTGAGATCCTGTGCTACAAAATGTGCGTTTACGTTGACGAAACGCAAACAGCTACTTAATGAACGCGCTGTTTGACGGGGAGACTGTTAAGTGAACACAGAACGAACTGTCTGAAATGCAGACTTATCATTGCTTTGATTAAGTAAATTATAAGTGACAACCTACCTAAACCTGGATGTAAAACACTTGCACGTTTGTGGTTTTAGGTGGGAATTTTAAAACTATTTCAGCTGCTTTGCTGTTGAATACCCAAGCAAATGGCTCCGAAAGGCTTGCAAACCACATCAGAACTCTGATGATGAAGTCGGTCTCCGAAATGTCAGTTCTTTTGTAAGTGAAGAGGTTGTCAGTCGGAGAGGATCTTATCGAATTCTGGTGCCGTGAAATCTTCAAGACACGTGTCATAAAAAGGAGATGTGCAAAAACGTTCAGTGTGTTAGAACATACTTACTATAGCTTACTACTAAAGTTCTCACATAAATTTCAGTTTCTGGCTTATTTGACAATAAAGAAAACAGGCTTGTGGTATTATTTTTAGCGTGTTGTTGAATGACGCTGACAGATGCTGAGGTTATACATCATCGGTGACAGATGAGGGAATAATCACGAGGAATGTTTTAATGACAGGCAGGAGAAAAATGAAGTACTCGAGAAAACCCTGTCCCAATGCCACTCTGTCCACCACAAATCCCGTATCGAGGGGCCTGGGATCGAACTTGTTTCAGGCAGTGACAGGCCAAAAATAACGCCCTGAGCTATAAGAAATGTGTTATTTAAAGAAGCTGTCTTTTGCTAAGTTTGCCGGTTGTTAAGCAGTGATTTTAAAACATAAATTCGTGTGAAAGGGCAAATTTATACCCATGCTTACAGGCTACGCTAAGAAGTTATATACCAGAAATGGGAATAATTATCCGCTCTTAACCTCAACATCAGATGGAGGTGCATGGACCAGGCTTCAGCTCCAGACGCTTTACCACAAAAGAAACGTAAAAGTGACGGCCACGCACTGGTCTGAAAGCTATAAAAAAGATCATCCTTTCACTTGCCACAAACTGCACCCCTCTGTCCACCCCTCAGCCCTCACTTTACTGAATGACCTACCCAGTCTCTTATAATGAAATATAACCTCAGCAGGTGGAGTTGAGCACACCCATCTCAGTGAAGTATTGCAGAATCTCGAAAAGGCCTACTGTGTTTCTAGCTGGGTTGCTACCAATATGTCATCTACAGAAGTAACTGTAGGCTATACGTGTCACTTCATTCAGTCCACATGGCGGGTACAGTTGAATAGAAGCCTAATGAGATCCGAATAGAATCACAAGGAAACATTCATTCCCATGGCATCAGCCCACCGCCTTTTGAAAGGACCACTTTCTGTGGCACCTCACGCAGGTTGGTCCCTTCCATTAGATTTGAAATGCCGTCCATTTCGTTTCTATTGACAGTATGAATGTGTCTGAGGCAAGTTGGCGTCCTTGCGTGTGAAAATCAAAGCTATTTTATAGTCTTTTTACTGTCAAAGAATTGTGTCTGCAGCATACTTATAGCTGTTTGATCAATTTTGCAGAAATTTTAAAAACCATTCATAAACTTTACATATATAAAATAAAATAACAATTACATTCACTGACTGGCATCCTCCTTCAGTAGCTGGTCAAGATTCCATAGAACTAAATTTTCGTTACCTTTATACAATACTTTTTGGGTCGAACTTGCCTCGCACCGTAACACTTTGTTATCTGAAAAGCTTTTCAACGCATAACAGCGGAGAAACGGAGAGTAACAAGTGTTAGAATGCAAGGTAGGTTGGAACCAAAAAAGTTTTTTTACTCGTACATCGACTAAAACCGCATGATAGGTATGAAATAAAATTCTTTGCCACGTTCACAAAAGCTTACCACTTGACTCAATCCTGAAGAAGACAAAGTCACTCCTTGATCGACTGAATCCTCGGGAACTCACCACTGATAGAATCTCAAATCACAAATTCAGCCTTACATCACTTTATGGTTGTGCCGCACTTTAATATTATTTCAAACGACCAGGTGTTTCAACTAGTGCCTTACTTTGATCTTTTCGTGCTAAAATTTTAAGAGCATTTGTTACCCTTTCTATGCGCTCCACATGGAAAATTTTCATCCTTCTTCGTTTGACCATCTTCATAACATTTTTAAGAGCGAAAATTATATAATCATAAAATCAATTACCATCGGTTATGAGCTGACATTCATTACGGTCGACCGAGAAATAAACATGCAAAAGAAACCTAAAATCTTTTAACAAACTTTAGACCAATAACACCAAAGTTCTGGACATCATAAAGAAACTTCTTTGCCTTTTTGACAAAATGTGAAGATATGAACTCCTGATAATGGAATTAATCATCAGTAGCGAAAAGGAGCCTTTCTCTATCCTCAACGTGGAGGCAGGTCTTTTTCCGGAAAGTTGGCACCTACGCAGTGTCATACATCCAAAAGCAACACGACTTATGATTCACTCCCGCCGGAACCTGACATTTCAGGACTCATTTTGCGGTCCTTACGTAAATACTACAGTTATTCGTTTAATTTCACTTAAAAATTTAATTTCAGTTTCTAATCATCAAAATGCCCCCACAATGACGGGCAGGTTCTTAAAAAATGTGGACTATAATCTACCAGACTACTCGGTGTCAGTTTCCAGAATACCGTCATTTTAGTACAGCCATAACAAAAATATTTTACATGTACCGAAGTGTCGAAGTGAAGTCGGAGTTCTGAGCCTTACTAAAATAATCCGAATTGTTTCAAAAATAAAATTATTATGCGAGATTTTACTTTATCAGAGGAGAATAGGAAGAAAAATACAAAAAATTTTCGATTTTATGGTCACGGATAACAACAGCGATGAAAGATTTTTTCCCATATACAGTGTTATTTCTAGACTGAAATGAAAAATTTCCAATTCAAGCCAGTTTGATTCTGAAAGTAGGAAGGGAGAGGGTGGGGGTAGAGTGAGACTGACGCTTCTATTTCCGATTCAGACGATGACAGTTTGTTACAAAATATTTCGAATGAGATACTAACCAGTTTTCAAGTTACATTCGATTTGTTACGCTTCCACACAAATATCACAAGTTGCCTTTTGTACGATACACGTTTCATCGTAGTTTCCACTGAATATTATCATTGAGAAGTAACTTCTAGCGGTTTTTGCAACAGACAATCTTTTCCACGCTGTCAATTTCACATCTTGAGGCTGTTAAAAACACATTTACATGTGTACTTTTCAATGAAATATTTTCAATTTCTGTTACTTTGTGTCGTTTTTATTCATGCAGCGTCCATACCCTAGCCAATATAGGGAAGCCGCCGTCCCAGTAAAGACACATTATTTCATTTACACCGCCTCCTCTACAACTCAGAAGAGACAAGTTTTTCAGCTTTAGGAAGTAAGGTTAATTTCAAAATGCAGCTCTCCACCGTCAAGGGGCGAAGTGATCGTTCGTACTGCAGAATTACAGTGGGCTTAAAGACGTAAGCTGAATATGAAGAACGCCAAATAAATACAGCGCTTCCCCGGGCTAAATTATGCGGTTTAATGTACTAGCGGCAATGAATGGACGAAAGCCGTTTATTTTCCCACAGACAATAACATTTAATAATACACTGTGAGGTCCGTGATACAGTAATATCACTAAATACACTTTAGCGGAATGGTTCTTTGTGTTGTGATCATTTAAATTCCCTTCAGAGAAATGTTGAATACTTGACTGTTTGTATTAATGCCAGGAAGATATTTGTGTGACAAGAAATTCAACTGCAGACTCAACAATATGATAACGCTATTTAACCCTTTAAAGACAGAGCATATCTGTTTTATATAAGGACTCAGTGCGTACCGCGCTGTAAACACTCTCCACTTCGGTTATAAAAACCAGTCTCTTAATGTTTTATAAGGCAAAAGTTGCTGTTTGTTCTGAGATCCGTACAAAACACATAAACGCAATGTGGGCACCACGTAGAATTTTTTAATGTTAAACCTGGTGGTACGTAAAGTTACCGCTAGGCTTTAAAAGGTTAAGAACTACGAAATACCTTATAGGATTTCATACACCCATAGACAAATGCAAATATTTTCTGTGTGATGTTGCGAATTATGCGACCGGTTACTAGTTACCGTTATAAAACAAAGAATATTAATTTTTCTGTTCGACTGTCTTGAAATGCCACCAATCCCGTTGGCCGTGCGATCTAAGGCGTGTGTCTGCGGCACCTCGCTTGCTGGGGTTCATAATCACGCTCAGATATGCCACACCCGGTACGACTCCTCTGGCCGAGTGATCGGCCCGACGCAAAGACCTCTACCTGACAATACACATCACTCACAACAGATATCCATGCCCCATGCGAGATTCGAACCCACAATCCCAGCAAGCGAACGACCGCACACCCACGCCCTAGACAGCGCGGCCACTGGCATGGGCGATGTTCAGAATTAAATATTTTAATTTAATGAAAGGAATCTCGGTGTAAACCAAGAGTTCACTGTCATTCTTCACCGTACACTTCACTTGGGAGTTTAATTTAACCTTTTAAAGCCTAGCGGTAACTTTACATACGACCAGGTGAAACATTAAAAAATTCTACGTGGTGCCCCCATTGCGTTTATGTGTTTTGTACGGATCTCAGAACAAACAGCAACTTTTGCCTTATAAAATATCAAGAGATTGGTTTTTATAACCGAAGTGGAGAGTGTTTACAGCGCGGTACGCACTGAGCTCTTATATAGAACAGACACGCTTCGTCTTTAAAGGGTCAAATATTCATTCCGTTCTGGATGAGTTTGGAGTGAGTGGGTGAGTATGTGGGTTTTGAGGTGCGTCAGCATTTACGTCTGAATAAAATTCAAGTTAAAACGTCAGTTACATAACTGAAGCAAAATTAGATAAAATTATAGTACGTCAAGCCTGTAGAGGGGGCTGACAGAGAGACAGACGTCGCAGACATGTAAAAATGAAACAAAGATACCTGGTGTATTAAAAGCTGAGCAAGAAAAATGGTTGGATATAAAACATTAAAAAGGACGTTCCGGAATTTATAGTGTTAACAGAGTTACCGTGTCCCACAAGACAATAACGCGTATTAAATGACTGGGCCTTGCATAAGTAATAATGCTGTTCTCATTGTGAAGTCTATACAGCGACGTTTCAAGCAATATGTTCAAGAATGGCGGACAGTTGACGGCTTTGGAAGAAAATGTCGTGGCCTATTTGAATCATCTCGGCGCAATCGGCTTCGAACCCGGTTATAACGACATCGGTTTATACGACACCTCATCTACAGCGCTAGTTATTCTGTGGTACCAATTAATTCTTCACAGCTAACCATAACGTTATATTCCTCGGTTATAAAAACACTCGTTTATAACGACACAAACTATTCCGTCTATTTCATGACGCTATAACCGATACTGACACTATATGAAAACCCTGTACGTAACCCGCATTCAACAGACGCCACATTTCACACGATGAAATCGTCTTCGTTTTTCTTCGTCATACATGTTAACACATGAGCCTGTAATTTTGACACAAGCTGTGTAACTTAACCTTTTAAAGCCTAGCGGTAACTTTACGTACCACCAGGTTTAACATTAAAAAATTCTACGTGGTGCCCACATTGCGTTTATGTGTTTTGTGTGGATCTCAGAACAAACAGCAACTTTTGCCTTATAAAATATTAAGAGACTGGTTTTTATAACCGAAGTGCAGAGTGTTTACAGTGCGGTACGCACTGAGTCCTTATATAAAACAGATACGCTTCGCCTTTAAAGGGTTAATTAAGGTCGATAACTAACGGTACACGCAACATAATTCCAGGTGAAGTGTCCTATTTGGAAAATCTGACAAATATTCTATTGGAATATCATGTGTAACATAAATTATACTGTAATTTTACACTGTAACTGTGTGTAAAGCAAGCGGTATATGGAACAATCTTGTAAAATGTTTCACACTGGAACTTAATTTGTGTTCGTGAAAGAGTTAAGAGCAATTGCTCGAGAAATGCCGGCCGTCTTTCGGTCCAGAATCTTCTGTCTTCCTGTATGCTATCTAAAAATATAAAGGTTAGAAGACATTTCACTCTAATTTTGTCTGTTGTTTTGTATGGGTATGAAACTTGGTCTCTCACAATGAAGGAGGAACATAGGCTGAGGGTGTTCGAGAGTAGGGTGCTGAGAAGATATTTGGGCCTTAGAGGGTCGAGGTCACAGCAGGCTGGAAAAACTGCGCAAACAGGAGGTTCATGATCAGCACTACTCCTGCCGTTTCACAGTCCTCACCTCTTCTACCTACTCACAGTAGATGTCGGCGGTTTTTATTTTCACGTGATCACACTCAGGCACATACCACATTCGGCAGGACTCCTCTGGACGGAGGATCGGCCCGTCGCAGAGACCTCTGCCTGATAACACAAACATGCACAAGAGACAAACATTCATGCTCCCGGTGGAATTCGAACCCGCAATCCCAGCAAGCGCTCGGCCGCAGACCTACGCCTTAGACCGCGCGGCCACTGGGATCGGCATCGGTACTAGTCACGAAATATTATTCATCTCATATAATGAAGAAGAATCAGATGAGTGGGGCATGGAAAAAGTATGGGGGAGACGACAGGTTTAGTGGCAAAAACTGAAGGAAAGAAATCATTTGCAAGGCCTAGACACAGATGACAGAATAATAATAATAGAATGAGGCTTATAGAAATAGGATAAGAGAGCATGGATTGGATTGATGTGGCTCAGGACATGGAAAAATGGCGGACTGATGTGAATACGGTAATGAACATTCGGCTTTATAAAATGCAGAGAATTTCTATTAGCTTCTCAAGAAAGACTCTATTCCATGGAGTTTTTCTTCATATAAAGTACGACACATTTGAACATGCAACGTACGAGCTTTATTGCAACTGTATGGAGACTGTAACTTGTGTCGGCTAGATGTGGAGAAAGGAGACACTCGCACTACGTAATGAGTGTAGATTCACATTCCAAACAAATACGCAAGGTTTTCTAGAATATGAGACAAAAAAATATACCCAAATGGACAATCTGTATTAAGGGTTAATTTTACACACTTCAGGCAAAGAAGAACAATTACCAGAACAAAAGCATAGGCCCACATCAAGCAGGGTTCGAAATCGTGTCCTCAGGGTTTGAGAAGCATAGGCTTCGCATAGGCTATTAGTCATGGGAAAGCACTTTCGGGACAGAATAAAGAAGAAAAATGAACAGAAGAATAAATGCGGTTAAAACGTCAGACTTTCGATGTATTGCTCAATATGTATGTATATATGTGTATAAGATTCTTCTTTTTTGATGAAGTGCGTGTCCGCGAGACGTCAAGTGAATGTGTATTTAAACGTGCGGAGAAACTCAGAAATTAAATGGAGCAAATCTTTGAAATACATCGTCTGTCACCACAACTGAGATCTTTACTAAATACACTCGTTCGTTTCACGGAGGGCAGGGCTTCATTTTTCTTCTCAGTTCAGCCAGTGACATTTATCTTCTTCAGCAGTGTGTCGCTGTCCCCATTTTATACGAGAAATAAAACTGTCCCTTCTTCATTAACCAGGTCATCATGGCCAAGTACAGTATAGAAAAAGGCAAGTATTAAACTAGCTTTGGCTAGGTACATCTTAAAATTTGGAGGGATTACAGACACATAGAAGCTGATAATGAGGGTGTAATGAAGAACCAGTTTTCTTACCCTAGACTGTATGGGAGTTGGGATAAAGAAGAATAGTTCCACCCTGAAGATAGAGGCATCAGTTCCTTCCGAAACACTGGTAAGAGTTTAAAACACTACAAAGCGACACATGATAGAGAAGCCTAATCTTCAACAGGAGACTTCGCTAGAAATAAAATTTACTTCTATGTCCATCGATTAAATATGAAGGTAGTTGGTCCAGGGTTCATCAGCTCGGTTTGTGAATGTGTACGGGCATACGAACATACCATGCCGAACAAAAGGAGAATTGAGACAAAAGAAAATGACATTTTTAATAAGAGTTCCTTGCCAAATTTTATGAAACGAAACAGGAAATCGAGCTATTTAAAACGAGCTGCAAATATTCGATATCGGGGAGAAGATCGCAGACAGTAAAAATAAAAGGCACGATCAACTTTTACGAAGAACTCGGGCCGAGCAGATCGAGCGGCTGTGCCCCGGGGGTTGGTGGGAGGTTCAGAGGGCTGACGCTCGAAATGGGGATGGGAGGGGACAACGGATGAGGATTCACATGCGACTGGGAACGGGCTTATCTTGACGCTAAGACTGGTCGTCGTCGTCGTCGTCGTCGTCGTCGTCGTCGTCGTCGTCGTCGTCGTCGTCATCATCATCATCATCATCATCATCATCATCATCATCCACTGTCCGATACAGGCCTATGTCCTTTACACAACTTTGGTCAGCTTGGAATTACAGTCAAGTTATTAAACCAAACAAACTCCCACCACTGTTCACACATAAATATTACATAGATCACTCCGACATGTTGCAGCATTCAAAACACCATCTTTAACGAGCACGTGACGCCAAGTTTAAAACCAATTGTCAGTAAACAAGCCACAAGCGGCCTGTACCACATCAAGGTATGGTTCACTTGCATGAAATTTTACACTGTTTTTCTAGACAGTTTTTTTTGGTGGCACGCTCGCATGGAGGCTGACACAAAAGCCCGAGCGACTAAATATTTTACGACGGCGCCTAATGTTTGTGGATCCTTACTTTGAAACTTGCTTCATGTCACCCTTCAAGCGCCTAGAATTTTAATGTGACTCCTAGACTTTTAAAAAATTTGTGTAACCCTGCGTGTAACTGTGAGAGTGAAGCCTCGTGCCTCTGTTAGGAAAGTTTATGATACTAAATTCGTGTCACATTCCGCAGCCATTTCTGTCGGTATACAGTACCAGAGTTTCATGTAATGCATTACAGGTGGAGTTCAACATTCCAGTAGACTGGGCAATTAATACTTTGTCACGAGTAGCAAGATCTGATGCAATAAGTAATATTAAAACAAATAATACCCATTTTTATACAGAGCAGAACCCGGTTATAACGACATTTTAAGCGACACCTTGCATATAACGCCACATGTTATGTGGTACCAGTTAATTCCTCACTATTAACTATAACATTACACTCATCGTTTAGAACGACACTCATTTATAACGACATAAAATATTCGATACCTTTCATCACGTTATAAGCGAGTTAGGTTCTATTTATAATCAGCGCATGTAGAATGTAAAACTTCATACGGGAGATCATATGCAACACTGCTAAAGGCTTTACACAAATGTAAGGGGAAGTTATAACTTCATGGCAGAGTAACTTCGAACATGACTCTAATGTCAACTTCCTGCTCACTCCCCTTGCCACTTCCTCCGTCTGTTGCCCATTGTTATGCGATTCAGTGAATATTCTCAGTGGTTGGTAAATTCCGTATGACAGTGTTCCGTGTTTGTCATCTGAATGTTACACAATTCATAAGCCGAGTAAAAATGCAATAAATTGTAAGATTATAAAGATGTCATGGGATGATGACAAATGACTGGTATAAACTGTCGAATTTTAGAGACACTGATTTCTCCGTGCTCAAGGCGATCACTGGAGATAAAAATTAGTGGAAAAGCACAAATTTTTTTTTCCGCAGTTGATTAGGTTTAAGTTTCACGCAGCAGGGGGTAAAGGAGCTGTAATTGACCATGAAATGAGTCGAAAATTTGAAATTAAAATTTTGCGTCAGAATTAAGATACTTTCCTTAGGGTATTCTATCACGCAGAAAACGCCGATATTCAAATAGCATTGTTACTTTCAAATATTCAGTTGGTCTTCTTCATTGCAACGCTGCAGCCTCGCAAATGGGTAATGACTTTCAAGGGCAGCCATCTGCCTCCATCTTCAGGGCACACAAAAGTACCACGCATCCGTAATGTCGACACTAAAGAGATGTGCTGCTTTAACCCCGGGCGATGGTCTCTTCTCCTGACCGGGCAGAAGGCTGGCTGGGTTTTAGAATCGATGTGAATGTGGCGGTATAGAGAAAGTTCCATGCTGGTGCTAGGAATTTAATCGTGTTCTTCCAGCCCACAGTTAGAAAATTTGATAAGATATAGCTAGCGCCATACAGCGTACTCGGTATAGCGACTCGCTACGGAGTGGACGGTCTGGGGATCGGATCTCGGTGAGGGCGGAATTTTCCGCACGGTTCCAGACCGGACCTGGGACCCAATCAGCTTTTTGTACAATAGGTACCGGGTCTATTTCCCGGGGGTAAAGCGGCCGGGACTTGGCGTTGACCACCTACCCCCAACTAGCGCCAAGGTTAAAGAAAGAGTAAAGCTACACTTCTATTCCCTCCCCAACGCGGGCTTTCATGGTCTACTCTAGGAGCTTTACCTTTACCATACTGAACGTTATGCGTTGAGAAGCCAATATTTCCAAAGCGATTTAAAGATTAGCTTCATTTTATAAACGTCCGCTCCTCCCCCCCCCCCCTCTCGGGCCCATTTCATCCGAATAATATTGGCAGTCAGTACAAACCATGCGCCACCTTCTAACGCAACTGTCTCCAGTCTCCAGCTGCCAAATAATTTTAAGGCCCAAATGTTCACCTCAGTGTCCTGTTCTTGCACACCTTCATACCCTGTTCCTCCCTTGGTGTGTTAAACCAAGTTTCACACACCCAACACACTAGGCAAATTTGATAATGACACAAACCTACATTCCTGAAAAACTGCAACACAAGAATAAACCGAGAAGGAATCTGTTGCTACTGTGTTCCCATACAGTTATCAAATGGCCTTTTAAATTAAGTTTGTTTTGTGCCCTGATTGTATTTCAAGGGTCGTAGGATCTTCTTTTTCACACGATGAAACTTACGCAAATTGGAACTGTTTTATTTGCGTGTGAAACATGCTACAATGCGATGAAGGACCATAAATTACAAGTGTCTTAGAAACAAAATACCTTACAAAAGGAAATGTTTTAAACCAAGATGGATAAATGCAAAGAGAAGAGAGAACATCGCGTATCAAGCATCTTACGACTTACTGACGTCACACAGTACTGTGAACATGGTCTGGTTATAACACTGCAGAGGAGGCAGAGAGGAAGACGTGTTCAGTGTTGAGACGCGCGCCTTCAAAAGCAGTTACTTAAAGGAGATGCGTGTACTGTTTAGAACGATAATATTAAAATGGGTCTTGGTGAGACAGGTTAAGAGTGGGGGTGACTTCGTCTGGTTCAGAAACCGATTACTGAGGAGTTCAGTCTCATTGCTTTTGAATATCCTGATTTTACAGTAACAGACATGTTCGTTTTTTGGGTACTTAGCTAGTTAAGTAAACAATCTGTTAATTTGTTAGATACCTGATTAATGTTAGTTTATCGATTCTCCGAATAATGCACCACTATAAATGATCCTGTATTCATTTATACATTACATTCACTACGACATGTTTCGGCAGGTAACTGCGATACAGCTTCCACGTCAGTTCTTCTAGTACTACAGTTATATAACGGAGAAGAACTGAGGCATAACCTCTATCTCAGTTCTTCCCTTCTATGTAACTGTAGCAGTACCTGATGATTGCCGCATTTACCGGCCGGAACGTGTAGTAGTGAACGTGATGAATAAATTAATATAGATCTTTTATAGTGTATTGTTATACAGAGACTGAATAAACCTACCTTGATTAAACAAATGCAACGTGATGATGTTGGGCAAAAAATATCTGGTTACTAAGCCACTGAGGCAGGGGCTTAAATACAGGGTTAGTCAAAATTATGTTAACACTTAAATTGTAGAAACCATTTATTCACAAAACGTACATGAATTGTGCAAGATGATTTACAGGACGGCCTCAACCCGTTCGCCGTCGTGTTTAGCACACAATAACCAGCGAGCAACAGTACCATTTAAAGCCCGGACACACATTTAATCTGGTAATCTGTCACCCATGACGTACGTCTATCTGCAGGAGAAAAATAATCCATTAGTGTTAACATAATTTTGACTAAGCCTGTACAAAGAAAGTCATATAAGTATCCATGTGAATAGTCACTTACTTAGTCGGCTAGTCTGTTCACAGTTCCTCAAGAGAAACGAGGTAAGGTACTGAGCAAAACTGACTAGAAACAGCGAGGAGCTGTATTTGAAACTCAGTCCTGACATTGACCATTCTGAGAATTTTTTTTGTAAATTCCTGCTCTCTCATTAAAGTTTCTGGGTAGTTAATTAAAAGAGGCAACGATGGCTCTGTACCAGGGCTGTGGAGTCGGAGTCGGAAAGAATCTTAGGTGGAGTCGGAGTAGGAAGGAAATTTTAGGTGGAGTCGGAGTCGGTAAAAATGTACCGACTCCGACTCCGACCTCAGTCTAAAATCTTAACTAGATACTCCAAATCCAGAGCCCTGACAGCTACAGTAACCATTAGATTTATACTTAAATATAGGTTATAAGTCTAAAACGTAGCCTGATGATTCACGTGGTGGCGATGCAATGTCTTATAGTTTTACCGTTATTAATACATATTGAGCTTTTATGAAGGAGTCGGAGTTTTAAAAATCGAGGAGTCGGAGTCGGAGTCGGAGCCTTTGTGTAGCGAATCCGCAGCCCTGCTCTGTACTACGTGTTTTATAATTCACCACTCACTTTCGCATTACCGTTTAACTCTGTAAAAAATACAAGCTGAAGACTATCACGAAGACATAAAAGAATTTAACTAGTCGGTCAGTCGGCGTGTCAGTTAGTAGTGCCTAGCAATGTCACAACCTTACCCAGTTACACATTACAAAGCAAGTTAAAAATAAAGCTGCCTTGGTGGGAAACGAGCAGCCCTGCATATAACTCTACGTTATAATCAATTAACATTACGTTGGCAACATCCCCACTCCCTCGCTCGAAAAGCTGATGGTGTGCTGCTCTACACAGTGCAGCAAGTTGCCAAGTTCTGTAGAAAATAAGTTAATTCTTGCATAAATCCCCCCGGAGCTGTAGTCGTTTATGACAAGAACGTCGGAGATGTCGAAAGATGCGTAACAACCAAACGGGAGTTTGCTTTACACTGAGTTTTGGAATATTGGTGGAAGCAATGCTGTACTTGGCAAGCCTAGCTTGTTTTTGTAAAGAACAAGAAACTTTAGCTAATGTCCAGAAAAAATACGAAATGAGTGTGTGTGTGTGTGGGGGGGGGCGGGGTGGGTGGGTGTGTGTGCGCGCGACTAAAAAATTATTTATACAGCGCTGAAAATATTTGCTACACTTGATGCCTTTGAAGTACTCAGAATTGCAGTCAAGTATAGTCAAAATAGCATCGTATGATAAAACCAAAAGATCACACTCACCCTAACTGACTGACTGACTGACTAACTCCACGGAGCAGAGTCCTTCTTGAAAAGCTAACAGGCCCTCAGCTAGTCAAGAAATTCCCCGCATTTTATGGAACCCGAAGGTTCATTAACACTTTCACAAGAGCCCGCCACCTGTCCCTATCCTGAGCCAGATCAATCCAGTCCATGCCCCTCATCCCATTTTTTGAAAATTCCATTTTACTATTATCCCCATCTGCGCCTCGGTCTTCCAAGTGGTCTTCTTCTCTCAGGTCTCCCCATTAAAATCTCACCGTCACCCATCAGACGCAAAAGAGGACACATGTACAACCAGAACAGTTCCAGTAAATATTATTTGTTTTGGACGTTGTCCGTCCTTTTATGGACGCCAGTCTAGCTCAGTCTGTATAGTGACAAGGCTGTCGGCTGTAAAAACCTGGAAACGTGTTTCGATTACTGGCACGAGAAACACAATTTCCTCTTCGCCAAACACAGTTCAGGCCGGCTCTGTGGCCCACGCAGCCTCCTAATCATGTAACGGCGCTGTTTGTCCATGGGTAAAAGCGCCGGGGCGAGATGACCACTGGCCTCCACGTAGGGCCGAGGTTAAGAATAAGTAAATCTATACGCCCCCCCTACTCCTTCGTGACGTGCACAGCGGCAACATTACAATTACTTTTACAATCTTCTGGGGCCCCTTTTCAGATACGCGTTTTGGAAAATGGATCGACTTTCATCATCCGCTATAGAAATCGTCACCCACTGGGGCTATATGAAGAGGTTCCAACCACAGCGCACATATCGTCAAATCCATGTAGCAGTGACACACTTTCTACATACAACGCGTTTCTTTTATCGCTGTCTCGTCCAACGCAGCTGTCACGCGATATACCGGCAGATGCAGGCCATCTATGCAGTCACGCAGCTATTTTCAGGTCGGTGATAAAAGGCAACCCTTCACTCTATCATTTTATTTATCATTTTTTTAACGTTTTATGAACTTCAAGTCATACATTTCAGGCATTCTATATTTTTTTACACTGTATATATATTTTAGCTTGTAAACGTTAAAATCTGAAACCTGAAATGTTACTGTAAAGTATGATCCTTTCTGTATTCTTGTAATAAGGCCTGTTGAAGGCCAATAATTTTTAGCCGAAACATGTAGCCTTATTCTTACTGAACGTACAATTGTGTTGACTAACTGCTATATTAATTTTTATTAATAACGCAATGGGAATGCGTGACCTTAACGTAGTAATTATGTACACGAAATGCAACAGGGAGTTTATGAAAAGAACAGCTAAGGATCTGGAAGCAAACGCGGCCTGCTTATGGTATTCACTCAGCACTCATTAAGGGAAATCATCAATACACTCTGCATCGGCAGGATGTTATCACCCATAAACAGGATTTGCTTTAAGACTGGTGACGCCGTGGTTGTCTGGCTATGTCAGCACTGTGTGGTGACGGGTTTATGGACTTTATCCATTGTCCGAAGAGTAAAATATTAAAAATACTAACAAATTAAAATCGCAGCGTTTCGGAAGCTGGTTCTACTCCCGTCCTCAGGTGAATGGAGTGGGAGAAGAGAAAAACACCTATTCTGTTGGGAACCTCAGACAGAACTAGCCTCCACCACTGGACCAGTGTCTAAGGGGCCCAACAGAATAGGCGTTCTTCTCTTCTCCCCCTCTATTCGCCTGAGGACGGAAGCACAGCCAGCTTCCGAAACGTTGTCATTTTGATTTTTTACTATTTTTAATATTTTACATTTCGGACGATGGATAAAGTCCATAAACCCATCACCACACAATATTATACACCATCTTGAAAACCTTTTAGAACGTATGTCAACGCTGTTTATAATACCGCTCACTGAACAGCTTTGTAAGTAGTACGTAAATCAAAACGTCCCTAAGGAAGAAAAACCTGTAACATGTCAAGAAAAGAGTTCCTGCCGGATAAGAACACACTTCACTCCATTAAAAAGACAAAACCTTTAACGATCTAGTTATAAGATTTACAGGAACTTCATAAATAGGGTGTGTGCAAAGTGCCGGTGTTCTAATGGCCAAGCACTTGGCACATAAAGTTACCGCTGGACTCTGTAGGGGTAAAGGACTAAGAGATCCCAAATCGTCTGCAGGATTCATGTTTGAATGTCGGTTGGCTATACTGGCCAAGTTTTTGCGAAGTCTCTACAGGCAGGTTATTGGATATAACATTAAAATAGGCCACGACGGCTTTCATCATTTAAAATTCACATTTTTTCTCCAGATTGTTTTAACGACATTCAACACCAGCAGTATATAGAGTGTAGTCATATAAAGTCAGTAAAAAAGAATGAAACCCGCTAAGCAGAGGCAAACTGGGGGGGGGCGGGGGGCAGGGAAGAGATAGGAGCCTCGGACAAGTGCCCAAAATACTGAGTGTCGATACATCGACACAGTATGGTTGTTAGAATGAAGATAAACTTCAGGCAGGACAGAAAAAAAATTTGAAAATATTTGTGAATGCCTGTCCTATAGTCATTAGTTTAACAATTTTGGCTGTTTGTATTTAGCAAAGTGGTTACATAATTGTGGCACTGTCCTTGGTGTACCATGAAGAGAGAGGTAATAAGCTACTGCGAGAAGTCGGTACCCATTTACCTATCTACATTGTAGGACATCCCAGAAGAACTGAACAGACTTAAAATGTTAGGTAACTGATCTGTCAGCCCCTCCGTCAGTCACTCTCAGTGGGTGTCAGTGTCAATAACAAGCAATTAGAAATTAGCAAAATAAACACGTTCTTGAACTGTTAAGCGGACAGGCAGCCAGTCTGTCAAATATTCAGACTTTCGAGTCATTGCCCAATACTTCAACCGTTACACGACACAACACATGTCTAGAGTTTAACAAAGCGTCTATTTATTAATGCACAGCTGGGTAGTTAGGTACTTGGACTGGTAATTCGTTACCTGTCTAATTAGAAAAAAATTTAATAATCTGGCTAATTTACAAGTACGGTAGTCAGTCACTTTATTGGGTTAATTATCTCTTCTCGCAGTCCGTACCTCTTCTACCTACTCACAGCAGGTGACGAAGTTGTTTGCACTTGATCACACTCAGACACACACCACATTCGGTAGGACTCCTCTGGACGAGGGATCGGCCCGTCGCAGAGACCTCTACCTGACAACACAAACACTCACAAGAGACAAACATCCATGCCCCCGGTGGGATTTGAACCCACGATCCCAGCAAGCGCTCGGTCGCAGACCTACGCCTTAGACCGCGCGGCCACTGAGACCGGCTACGTTAATTATATGGTTACAAAATTATTGGTTATGTGGTTAGATACGCGGTTAACAAGCTAGTCGCCAGTCAGGCGTTCAGTCATCTGGTTAACTGCTCAGCAATATATGAAATGTATTCATAATCTGACGCATCCCTCTGTCCTCGGAAGAAAATAAACTGTTGAGTACATAATTCTAGAATTAAAATGCACATTCACGTTTTCACATGGCAAAGCTGGGCAGCAGCAATGAGTGTGAATGACATCTATAGAAGCTTCAAGGTAATTCCGTGGTGATGGGCAGAACAAATGTACCGGTATAATAGAGGGAAAGTCACCTCTTTTACAGAAATATATCGATATTTCCAACGTTTCGGTCATTCGTCGCCTTTACTTTCTTGCTGTAATTGATTGCCTTCCGTCTATTAGTTCGAAACAATTGCGTTCTTTCATGCAAATTCCGACTTATTTAACCCTTTAAAGGCGAAGCGTATCTGTTTTATATAAGGACTCAGTGCGTACCGCGCTGTAAACACTCTGCACTTCGGTTATAAAAACCAATCTCTTAATGTTTTATAAGGCAAAAGTTGCTGTTTGTTCTGAGATCTGTACAAAACACATAAACGCAATGTGGGCACCACGTAGAATTTTTTAATGTTAAACCTGGTCGTGTGTAAAGTTACCGCTAGGGTTTAAAAGGTTAAAATCTGGACCACGACGACAGGTGTCAGAATAAAGGACGTGGATTGATCCTAACATTATCTTACTTTACACGATTCAAAAATGCACTGCTTTGCAGTAATAACAACTCCTAGTTAATTACGTGGGTGCGCATAACGGAGGATGCTGGTAGGTACTCACACTCCCCAGCATAAAAGGTTGGGCCGTTTCTCATGACCGTTTTTCCGCAACAACTAGAAGATGAATGATCACACAAAAACGCGTGTATGTGGTTGATGCACGATGACACTTGACCTCATATTTTTCATCGCTGTTGGAATATTTTCTGAATAAGAAATAAAGGAACGATATGTAGATCGGGGCAAACCAATTGCATGACCCGCAAGATCACCGGACTTAAAACCACCTGAATTTTATTTATGCGGCTAAATTAAAACTACTGTGTATGGTAGAAAGAAAATGCAACAGAGAATTTAAACAAACGGATGTGCGTTAATTCGTAACGCTCTGTGCTCTGTCCGTACACATCTTAATATTCCATCAGTTCCTTAGTAACTAACGCCGTTGCAGAGAGCTACCTTCTCTTATACAATTGCTTCACTCTTTGCGAAATTCACAAGTAAGAAGGATATAATATTTATATGCAGACCTAATGCTCACTGACTGTACCTGAAGTAGGAGATGCTGTCACCATATGTGGGGCCCCGCACTGAGAAGGTAGCGTGGCTTCATTCTGTCTGCACCCGTAAATTTCCTTACCTGTAAGCAAAATAATAAGAACATTAAAATTAGTCGATATATATATACTATGACTACAACTACTATGATTAACCCTTTAAATACGAAGCCTGTCTGTTTTATATAAGGACTCAGTGCGTACCGCGCTGTAAACACTCTCCACTTCGGTTATAAAAACCAATCTTTTAATGTTTTATAAGGCAAAAGTTTCTGTTTGTCCTGAGATCCGTACAAAACACATAAACGCAATGTGGGCATCACGTAGAATTTTTTAATGTTAAACCTGGTCGTATGTAAAGTTACCGCTAGGCTTTAAAAGGTTAAGACCACCAACAACAATAGTCCTTCCTGACATACAGTCTAAAATATTCAAATAACCAAGCACAGTGCGTAACACGTGAAATCTACCACAATATTATTTCAGCATGAAAATATGAATGTAAGTTGAAGTATGCAATGATGACGACATACACATCAAATAGCATTACTCGTCGTGATAAATATAATATGCAATGCAAAGAGAAGCATGAGACACACAAAAATCCACCCTGTGCCCTTCCATATGTACGACTTTAAGAAGACAGGACAAATCAGTCACAACTGCTATACGTGAAACCACTTTCTGCACAACTTCTGCCATACGCCGCATCTCCTAACATCCCTTGCATGCAGTATCTTACGAAAACAGTCGTCGGGGTCTCAAGAGACAAATCTCTCCTCCTCGACTCAAAAAATTTATAACTTCCGAGACGTGTGGATCCAGGCTCACCAATAACACGTGTAGCATATCGTCCCTGGTATTCTTTCACGTGGACTTACGAGCTTTTACTTCTCTGTATTTCTTGCAGCCTTTCCTGCAGGCCTCATGTGTTTCTTCGGACCGACACAGACAGCTGTACAGAAGTGTTTTAACACGCTCTCAGTTTTATAATGTCGATGGTAAAAGACCTAAGTTTCCACTGTCCACGCCATGAAAGCATACAGGGGAAGCAGAGGCGTGTTTCCAGTCACTCTTCAAAGTTCGCCACGCCACAGCCACTTTCCTCCCGTCAAAGTACCTCAGTGCTCATTTAGTATGTGGCTGGGTGGGTCCCAGAGCAGTTATGGACGTTGTAGAGGGGAGGAAAACCTCTCGTCTCTGTTGGGATTCAAACCCCGGACCGTCCAGTCCGTAGCGTATTCAATATATCAACATTTCCACCCCGATAGTAGAAGAACTCAATGAATGCAGAGCATTGGTGGGACGATACTAAAATGGGAATACTGAAGTACACTGAGTAAAACCTGTCCAAATGACACTTTGTCCACAATATATCTTACATGGCCTGGCCGGTGTCCCGTTTATACTATCCCGGTGCACGGAAGCTTTATCACATAGGAAGCCTCCATCTGCCGGGACACAGTGTGACAGTACGGACACGAAAAAGGGGACAATCTGCGGATCAAAAACCCGTGTTGATGCGGTTTAGGATTTAGCCAAACATGTAATTACTTTTTTTATCTGTGTAAATAAGATCCACGTAATGGGATCATTGGCACATGTATCAATTCAGAATCAGTGAAGTAATTTTAATGTGTTCCATGTCCGTGCACTATATCATACAAAAACACTAATCACCAACAAATGCACAAAGAGAGCTTTATCATCAATCGTAACACACTCCTACATGTTTCGACCCTGCTCTCCGCGGCCCGGGCCGCGGAGAGTTCACGCCCTCAAAAGCAACACAGTACACAGTCAACAGCACATTCTCACTCAACTGTAAAGTGCAACCTTAGTGTAAGGGTAACAAAAAAGTTCTCCCTAAAGATGACCCAGCAGAGTCGAAACATGTAGGAGTGTGTTACGATTGATGATAAAACTCTCTTTGTGCATTTGTTGGTGATTAGTGTTTCAGTGAAGTAAAATTTATAGGCCTACTTTCACTAGTTATTCCTTTCTAATTGCTCTATCAACTCCTGGCATCTCCAGTTCCATTTAAAAATCACGGTCATTAACCTTTTAAAGCGTAGCGGTAACTTTACGTACCACCAGGTTTAACATTAAAAAATTCTACGTGGTGCCCACATTGCGTTTATGTGTTTTGTACGGATCTAAAAACAAACAGCAACTTTTGCCTTATAAAACATTAAGATATTTGTTTTTTAACCGAAGTGTAGAGTGTTTACAGCGCGGTGCGCACTGAGTCCTTATATAAAACAGATACGCTTCGTCTTTAAAGGGTTAATCTCCCTTCACAAATAACTTTGTTTAAACAGGCTGTCGTCCCTTAAGAAGTAAAGAACAAAACGGAATTGTCAAGAATTCTGGGGATCTAGCCATTTAAAGTCATGATTTTACATTAGAATCACGCTGTATGCATATTATAAGATAGGCAACAGCTTGTCTGTCAAATTAAAGCAGATGTCGAAATTAACCTTTAGAGGACATCCATATAAATTACATGTGGAACTTCTGCTTTTACTTTTGAGAGAAGAGACTTTGCAACCATTATAAATCCAGTGGGTTAAGGGAAATTATAGGTACTCATTGAAACAAATGCAGGAGACATATACACGCACTCTATTAACAAACAACAGAGTTTATTAATGTTACAGCAGTTGGTAAATACAGTTACCAGTGCGCTTCCAAACCAGAATCTAAACCACTGTTTCATTTTAGAGATGATTTTCCCGTGGACTGTTTCAAAGATACGGGATTTAAAATTATTTTGCAGCATTCCGAGAATTAGGACAAATGAAAACACATGGCATATTTTTTTACGTTTTCCATGCCGAGCACGTATTCACTAGAACAGCAAAACAACAGACCAACACGTCCACACGTAGCTTTATTGCTTGTACCAGAAGTTCGCTTATAAATCCAACATGTTTCGGTAAGCCCACCGTACCATCATCACCCCTGATGATGGTACGGTGGGCTTACCGAAACATGTTGTATAAGCAATAAAAGTACGTGTGCACGTGTTGGTCTGTTGTTTTGCTATACACTGGCCTATAACATTAGTTTCGGCTAAATAAAATTTTGAGATGGGGGGGGGGGGGATACGAGGTTTAGTCATCACTGGGCACATGTTCTGGGTAGCATAGCATATTGTAAATACCGATTATGACGTTATAACTAAATCGTAGTAATATTTATGACGATACGTTCAGGTTGAAAGTTCCGTTAGCGTGGGACACCATTGGGTGATTTCAGACCAAAGAAACTTATTTTTGGACATTCAAGTCTTCTGGAACGTGGCGTCTTGTCGAGTAGCAATTAATTGCTGGAGACTAATACACAGTTTTCTGAGTTATTAAGACTGTTTAAAAATAAAAAATAAAAGCATTACGATGTCTAAATTCGTCAGTAACCATATACCAGTCGACATGGCGTCACATCCCAAAAGATTTCACACTTAAGCAGCGAAGCTGCGAGAACCTAAAATCTTTCAAATACAGTTTGGGTTTAAATGGCTTTTCCATATGGTAACTGTCTACGGAAACACAAAGAAAAACAAATACGGACAGACAGCAGTGAATCGTATTCGATGGCACGATCACTCATGAATAGACTTACATCTGCAATCAGTTAACAATAAAGTCAGTAAGGTATGAAAATTCCAAAGGACGCACATGAAATATCTTTTTATTAGGATTAAATTGGAGCACGCCTTTTCAGACTACTTCAGTCGATTTTCTCCTTTAAAGTTTCAAAATCAATCCACTTCCGTCTTTGTTGCAACATTCTTTGCTATTCAAGTACCCTAGACTTACCTATCACTATAGAATTCGTTTTATTGAAGATAACTGAAGGAATTTTTGATGCAAGTCAAAGCGATATTACTTTTATCTCTTTTTCGAAAAGAATTCCTCGCAGAAGTGTTCCTGTACAGACTACAAAGAATGAAGTATGGCTGGTGAGAGAAAGTCAAGAAAATGTGGTGCAACTCAAAATGCATTACATTTCCGGTTGATTGGGCAAGATTCTCCATTGTCCACTCCTACTGAACAACGAACAAAGTGGTCTGAAGACACACTGCCTGAAGTTGGCGGTGCTTTATAGATAAAAGGGTAAATTTAGCTGGAGGTTGTTGTTACACGCTAAGAGAAGATTTGTCTAGATTTCTAAGAAATCGCAGAATTACATTTTATGCTTAATTTTCTTATAACCGTAAGTACGCAAGGCATGGTTCTTTTTTTATGTTGAACATCCCAGTCGGCGTATGTATACAAGATATATATTTCCATTACTCAGAGAAGAAATCAGTCACGACGAACACTTTCCTTTGCTTTATTAAAAAGTTAGGTGTTAACCAAGAATGCTTAAAACATAAATTAAAACCCAACTTTTAATAAAGCAAAGAAAAGCGGTGGTCGTGACTGATTTCCTCTCTGAGGAATGGAAAAAGTGGGGTTTTCAAAGCGGTGTGGTTGAGGATTTAATTCTTCTGCAATGCAAAGCTGTGTCGATGGGTGAATGGTTTCAGAAATTTCAAAGGAATGTGATGCCTTCCTCTTCAAGGGTAATCCAGTCTTCCTGGACTGCCTGACCTTTGAAGATAACGGCAGCACGATGTTTTGAAACGCTGGGAACCACTCATCCAACAACACGGTATCAGTTTCTGGGAGACTTTGAGTCCTCAACCATACATTACTTTCAGCGTGGAATTATCATTTGCTGGTTCCACAAAATGAAGATAAGAGCTTCTGAGTATCTCTTCGGATGAAAGAATGTTTTAAGCTAATTAGCACTTATAAAAAGGGAACAGATGTTAGATTCATTACAGGACTTTGTAAAAAGTGTAAAATACAAAAGATGACATGTAGAAAGTGTCGTGTCCGCCAACATATTTCAGCCCTCAGACTACTAAGTAGATTTTGATAAAAGGTTGTTAAATTTTGTTCTACACTAAAAATTGTCATGTAATTAATCTTAATTCTTATCGACTCAGCATAATCAACAATTTAAGAGACTGAACAGAATTGTTACAGTCTTGTTTGTAACAAAACCAATAACATTTGGCGAAGAACAGTCCACAAATATTAAGTTCCCATTATGCAAATATTCAATCCTGATACATGTTCCCTCATTAGGCCAATTATTCTACACGTCAGCCTCTTCTGAAAGACGCCCAACAATAAGCTACAATTTCATGCTCTTCCCATACATACACGATATTTAGCACTCGTTTAAAAAATAACAAAGTTTCGAAAAAAAAATTAAAATAGAAATTTGGGCACTCTAACATGATAAATAATTTATATAACTTTTACTAAGATAGGCAAATTAAAATGCACAATATTGCTTTTACATTCGCACAAAGTAGGTGTTATATTCGACCAGTACTGATTAAAAAATAATGTTGTGCTGCAATGATCACTGTAGACTTGCAGTATTAACCTTCTAAGCCTAGCGGTAACTTTACATACGACCAGGTTTAACATTAAAAAATTCTACGTGGTGTCCACATTGCGTTTATGTGTTTTGTACGGATCTCAGAACAAACAGCAGCTTTTGCCTTATAAAACATTAAGAGACTGGTTCTTATAACCGAAGTGGAGAGTGTTTACAGCGCGGTACGCACTGAGTCCTTATATAAAACAGATACGCTTCATCTTTAAAGGGTTAACCTTTTAAAGCCTAGCGGTAACTTTACGTACCACCAGGTTTAACATTAAAAAATTCTACGTGGTGCCCACATTGCGTTTATGTGTTTTGTACGGCTCTCAGAACAAACAGCAACTTTTGCCTTATAAAACATTAAGAGACTGGTTTTTATAACCGAAGTGGAGAGTGTTTACAGCGCGGTACGCACTGACTCCTTATATAAAACAGATACACTTCGTCTTTAAATGGTTAAAATTTAATAGCAACAAACTGAAGAGTTTTGGAAAGCAAATGAAAGGAGAGGCAAGATACCCGTAAAAAGATTTGACTTTTATGCACTTCTTCTGAAAACGAGTAATAAGGCCCACAAGAGTTGCTGACCTGTTACAGTATTTCATTATCTTCAAGAAAAGTGTAATGAAGGAAATTTAAGATAAAGACAGCAGTATATACGACTGCATAACGGGTAGAAAGGCTGCAAGAGTAGAACGTTTGTAGATTCTGCAGTAGAAAAGTTTCAACAGAGTTAATTGTGTGTATAAGAGCCCAGGAGTGTAGCTGGGAAAAGACAGAAATAAAGCAACTGCCTTTTAAAAAATATTCACCAACTAGCATTAGTTGGTGAATATTATTTTATATGATAGAGTGCACTGACATGGAACACATTCAACATCCTTTTGTTGCTTCAGAGTCACGTAGTCATAAAATAAATAGTTTCACCGTTAATAAAGAAAACTGTAGCAAATATTCGAACAATCCAAGTAAAGTGCAGGCATTTATTACTCTCAATGAGCATAAGTGCACTTTCTGACGCAGCAAACTGTGTGTTTTCAAGACATGGCTGCAATTTTTTGAGTCTGAAAATCTGACAGCCATAAACTTGCATTTTAAAGGGTCTTAAATTATTGCTTTAATATGGGAGTTAGCAAGGGCGCACGCAATGGGGGGGGGGCTTCCGGGCTGCAGCCCTCCCCCCAAACCCTCCAAAACCGAAATTTAAAAAACACAGATTTTGTAGACATTACGATACCAACGTTTTACATTATTCCCCCTTCAGCCGAAATCAGCCACAGAAATCGGCTTGACGACTAGTACGTTATAATTTTGAAAACTAAATTACTAATATTCAAAAAAAAAACAAGAAGGTACGACACTGTGATTGGGTCATTGAACGTGCAACTATATTCATAAATATACTATAAATGCAGTCGCAGGGAGTCTTAGGTTGTACTTACAACACGGTTTTTATGACATATGTTTAAAATCAAACATAAATTATATATAGCGTCTGGGTCAGCACCCCCGCCCCCCCCAAGGAACAATTCTGGGTGCGCGCCTGCATGGAGTTAGTGACATTTCATTCCTTCGTGCGCACAGTTTGCTTTTCCTTGAGGATTGCGAGGATCATAACTAACTAACTCCATGGAGCAGAGGCCTTCTTGAGAAGCTAACAGTTTCTCAGCTAGTCAAGAAATTCTCTGCATTTTATGGAGACCCGGAGGTCCATTACCGCATTCACAAAAGCCCGCCACCTGTTCCTATCCTGAGCCAGCTCAATCCAGTTCATGCCCCCATCCCACTCCTTGAAGATTCATTTTAATATTATCCTCCCATCTACGCCTGGGTCTCCCAAGTGTGAGGATCATACCCATGAAACATTCACAGCCCTTTAAAGAAATTTTTCCATTAATCTATTTACAGGTTAGGCACATATCGTTAAGAGTTATTTGTATACTACAGCTGGTCTAAAATTTTCTTTTGCTGTATCTATCAGTTTCGCGGAATATTTCGAAAAATTTCTTCTCGCTAATCTTGTATTTGCCTTCTGCATCAAGTATAGGTATAAAATGCATTAGATATTAGATAAGAACTAAGTTTCTCACGCCGCAGAATAAGTGACCCTTACTTCACTTTTACATTCATCCCAATTAGGAATGATCTCTGCCGTCTGGCAGGTTCTTCATGGCACGTTGTCTGTCTCTGGCAGCTTGAATGCAACGCCATCAAAAAGGGGGAGAGGCTCAGCAACAGACGTTAGCAGAGTAACGAAGGATTCTTATGAAATAATTTCTGAGGCAGCAGACAGGTTTTCACAGACTGGCAATTTAATTAGTGCCATATTGGTCGATGGTGAAGTATCTGAAAAAAAAATATATATGTATATATATACATATATATATATATGTATATATATACATATATATATATATATGAACCAGTTTCATGATAAAGAATTGGATATTGAAGTATTATTCCGGTGTGGAAATAATCAAAAGCAAACTAAAAGTATAATTCGATATAATGTAGGGACCGTCATACAAGGAACTCACCACGAATGCATGTTACGCTACTGTATTGTTACAGTACCTCCGAGATTACAATGTGAAGTGTTTCCATTGGAACAATAAAACTGTAACTCTTTTACAAGATACTGTCTGTCGCAGGAAAGAAAAGTATTTGTCGTAAACGTACATTCATTATCCTGTAAGAGGTTACAAAATAACTTACGGATGCCACAGCCAAAAGTATACGCTACTTCATGTGAGGGACTGTTACTGTAAATTGTTTTAAACGAATGAATAAAGCGTTTGGTGTACATTTTGTAGTTTTAATGAGAAAGCAGAAGAGTATGCTGACCCCTTTTCTTAGTCTAAATCTTCCTCCCCTTTTTACGACAATAAGTGGTTTTATGAAAGTACTCTCGAATTCTAGTCTGCTTGTGCCGGGTCGTAACGGACACATTTTTCCCGGGGTAAAGCGGCCGGAACTTGAAGCTAACAACTCATTGCCAATGTTAAAAATGAGTGGAGCTACACAACTACGCCCTCACATGCCTTCATGTCTTGCAGACGGAAAATCTACATTCACTTTCGTCGATTCTTTCGCAGTTTCGGTTTAACACACGCTATTAATTTAAAAAAATGACAATTCAGTGAAGATGATGGACATTTGTTGACGTCATTTGTTGACGTAGTTGAGTGACTGTGGGACATAAAGGTCACTCAGACACTACGTCTGTTCATTGATCAACGTCACTGTGGTACAATTCTGGTTTCATGTAATTAATTAACTATGATTTAAATCCATCAATTAAGCATATTTAGTGAAGCGTTGAATTCAGTGCCGGATGGCTGGCCTGCAATTACAAGTGGTCACAATCTCTTAAATACTCTTCGATTCGCCACTCTCAGCGAACATTTAAATCTCTATAAATGACTGAATAATCGTATTACGAATATTCAGCCATAGAAAACAGAAAATACAATCGAAATTTCATGCAGCGGTTTCTAAAACTGACTAAAACGTTACTTACACTTAAATTTTTTGCATTCTTTTTGCAGATTTGCAAAAATTTTCGAAAAATCTGGGACCTACGTCAAAATTCTAGTCACCAGTAAGGCGACGTGAAGCATCTCCATAATGGGGACGCACCGTAAAAAAAAAATTAGTCGCCTTGGTGATCTGGGTCATTTCCTGTTCCAGAGATTAAATAGCAGAATGGTAATATATGGAGGAAATAAGAAGTGCGCACAAGAATTTGGGTCGAAGAGTAATATGAAGTAAAGAAGAGCTGCACAAAATTTAGTCTTCCTCGAGCACTTTTAATATGACTGTACAGCATGTGAGTGAAGAGCCTGTAACCCTCGCAGAAGAAGCATTAAAAATCTGGATGGGCTCACCGAAGACCCAGCTGTAGATTTCACGTTAAACTGTGTGAACTATATATTACATAGGGAAGATTATCACTAATATATGAACAATAACATTAACTTGGATCACAGATAAATATGTACTGTGTGCTTGAAACTGACTTAGGATACGGTTCAATGCCGGATTTTTGTGCTGGCGGTGCGGAAACCTCTCAACAAAAGCACGATGTACACCTATATCGATTCTGTACTGTGGCACTGAAATATATGCAGTTTAGTAGAAGATTATGTTGAAAAGAATCGAATACTAGATGCGACACAACGGCGATCTTATGACGAAAACTTTGAACAGGGACTCGATATTCGATGCATATTGAAGGAAGATTGGCAAGATTTTGATTATCCGTGTGAGCTTCCATGCCGATCAGCGCTTATAATTCAATACCAGCAGAGAATAAGGAGCTTTTCTCAACCGTGAGAAAATATACACGTGAAAGGTTTGGTACACACCCCCCCCCCCCCGCCCCCTTCCACCGCTTAAAATCCAGGAGTGGTTTAAAGAGACAGAGTACATTCAGTGAATCTGCAAATGTGAGCCACAAAAGATATTGGAAATTATAAAGTAAAAGTGGACTGGAGAAACACTGCATATTAAGAAAAGTCGAAACAATATTCATAATGGTATACGATTAAAATAGGTTACTGAGGGAAAGAAAAGACAAGGAAGAAGACGTACGCAGGTAACAGAAGACCTTAAGGAAAGGAGAAGGTACTGGTATTTGAAAGAGGAAGCACTAGATTGCACTGTGTGGAGAACTTGCTGTGGAAGAGGCTTTGGACCTGTCGCATGACAGACGATGCAAAGAAAGAAAGACGGAAGAAAGAAAGAAAGAAAGAAAGAAAGAAAGAAAGAAAGAAAGAAAGAAAGAAAGAAAGAAAGAAAGAAAGAAAGAAAGAAAGAAAGAAAGAAAGAAAGAATGAATGAATGAATGAATGAATGAATGAACGAACGAACGAACGAAAGGACGGAAGGAAGAATGAACGAAAGAACGGACGAACGAACGAAAGAAAGAAAAACAATGAGTGAATGTATGAATGAATAAATAAATAAATAAATAAATAAATAAACGAAGTAACAAACGATCGGTCAAATCAATATCCTCAGCACTCCGTCCTGAAATACCGTCAACACTGTACTGTTCTTAGAGGGAATGGCCACTAAGATGCAGCTCCATGTAAACAGAATACGTGGGTTGTACCTAAAATGCTTGGACAAATTTCAGGAGGGAGTTCCCCTCACAAAAACAAAGAAAAAATTTCATATCAGTATACACCTGCAAACACTTATTCTTCTTCAAGGTTTTGAGCGCAATATATACTTTTATTTGCGGAGAAACGTGGAATCCTCAGTGCATCCAGCTTCAGCCGAAACCGAAGATATTTCACCAACGCATTTTTATGCCTGTCAAAGCATCCGCAGTCGTTCTCAAACCTCAGACATGATGCGACAGTCCATGATCAGACGTGTCCATGCGTGCATTGACGCAGGTGGTCGATTTTGTTCATTTTATGTGAACTGTGACTTGATAAACAATAAGAAGCCGGCAGTTCTTAAATCTGAAAATGGCATTATTTCAGCGATAAGTAAAATATTAAGTAATTCATGTATTTGTTGTTGAAGGCGATATTTCAATTAAAATAAAAAATATCAATTTCTGGACATGTATTTATATAAAGTTTTTTCTTTATTTTTTGATGCGAAAAACTCACTTATGATGATCGTGCAGGCATTTTAGATACGCCCTATATATGTAAATACCTCAAGTATGACGCAGCATAGCTGTCTGTTACAGGACATAAGCATCAACGCAGTTATGCTAGTAACGTCATATAAACTGTTACTCCGATTACAATTTCAGCACTTCTTTAAAATGGCCTGCATTTCATTTTCCAATAGCAACTTCGTTTACTTTTGTACAGAGTGGAGCAAAGTAACTTAGCTTAGCGACGGAAAGCTAGGCGTTTCAGTTTTAAGTACAGACGCTATACGCTTGCTGAGCATTTGGAAGAGTGATTTATCTTCAGTCGGAACCTGGCTGCATTAACGTAAAATAATTCACTGGAATTTTTATTGCCTTTGAACACAAGCGGGATAGGAAAGCAGTGGTTGCTAATGTTGTCAGGGAAAAGAACCGAGAGGGACCCAGTCTCGTGGGAAAGTTAACAGACCTGGCATTAACGTTTATTTTATGTTTGAACTTTCAGAACTTTCACTTTTATGCCACGAGAGAACTAAGTTTACAGGGAAACATTATTAACGTACGAAGTTCTAAAATGTATTCTAGTGAACTGTGATGTAAAAAATCAGGACTGGTGTTTCGGGCAGATCTGAGTGTAACTCTTTATACGACGTATCTGAAAGTGACTTGTAGGAGCCGAAACTTGTAGTGCGGTACACATTATTTATGACTTATAAAACAAAGATATAAAGCACAGAAGAAGAACAAAAGCTGTTACAGTAGCAACATAGAGCCATCTGATTGGCTTATTCTTTTCATGACTTTTATACATATATATATATATATATATATATATATATATATATATACACAGTGAAACCTTGTTAAGAAAATTTTTAAAATTCTTAGAAAATCCTACTTCTTAAGTGGGAAATTTCTTAAAGGGGTAATTTTAATGAAATGGGAGAATTTTGGTGCTTTTTTTATCCTGACTTCTTAGGCGGGAAATTTTCCTAACCGGATTTTTCTTAAGCGAGTTTCACTGTATGTATATATATATATAAACACACACACACACACACACACACACACACACACACACCCATATATGACAGGGGTTGTGTTTCCAATTCTGTGAGCGAGCTTAGTTTTTGAAACGACCAAACTGACTTCGTCTGAACTTAATTGAATACATGGAGTTTGCCTTAAAATTTATCGAGCGGGTTTCAATTTAGTTAACACAGGCCCAGTATAAATGACGTGAGAAATTCAAATCACGCGTGACAGGAAATATTTTACTACGGCACGACTTTATTTTTGGTTCTGCTTCTAAAACAAATTAGTTTTTATTTTCTTTTTCCTGTACAATATACCTAGCTGGCATTTAAAGAAAAGTGAGCTAATATGAAGAGAGGAAATTCGATAGTGCCCCAGTGTTTAATTAACACTACATTACTCGCAATAATAAACACCAACCAATGCACCAAACTATATATAATCTTTATTCGTAAAAAGTCTCCTACACGTTTCGACCCTGCTGTGCCCTAGGGCACATTCACACTTAACTGTATGAACACAACCATAGTGTATCAATATTACTCTCCCTGAAGATGGCCCAGCATGGTCGAAATATGTAGGAGACTTTTTACGAATAAAGATTATATATATTTTGGTGCATTAGTTGGTGTTTATTATTTCGCATGATACAGTGCACGGATATGGAACATATTAAATTACATTACTGATTCATACAAATCTTCCTTCAATAAATTTCAGCTTCCTGCAGAAGCCAAGTTTAGGCTACTTTCAGTTAGTGTATGCAGTGTTAACTATATTAAACGGCATCTTGAATTAAATTTATTGATGCTGTAATGCAGTCAAATGTTGAATCCTGGAACAGAATTTTAATACAGTAAATCGTCATCTGTGTACAGTATCAAAATCCTATCCTCGAAAATCGTCGCTCAACACCGGAACCTCAGTAGGAATGCCTAAGCGTATTACCGCCCTTCTCTCCTAGCCTTACTACTATGCGTCTTAACAATCGGGTGAACCTTTCAAATTGTCTGCCCTGGTTGGCTAGACTTTAGTGAACTGAAAGAAATCTCTGCTGTTCTGCTACTAAAAAGGAAGAAAACTTCAGTGCCCTGATTCATAGTGGAGTAGAAGACATTTCAGAAGAATAGCACACTCCTCACACCGGATTTCTGTCGGAAATAGTGCCATACTCTGCACAGAGATGCAGTTCCTAAAAAAAGACGTGGACAATGAAGTTTACTTCTAGTTGCATTCTAACACAGTATACCTAAAACATTGTTTTCTCCATTCGAATTTCATTTGTTCTCTATTCCATCTGCCCCACTTTATTCATTCGTTCATTCATTCTATCAACTCCCATTACTGATGTATATTTTACCTTTTAATTAACGCTTTCCCACTTGCCCTTCTTTTGACGTTTCCTACAGTTTACATTGCATTCTTCGACTGTTCTGTTTAACAATCATTATACTCCCATTTACTACCACACTTTTAATTTGGCATATATTACCTACTTAATACACACTGAATCATATATTTCTCTGTTATTTTTCCCCCGTATTCTTTATCTGCATTTTTTATCCTCGGATTTTCCTCCTATAATTCATTTCGGAAGTTGTATGAAATAATTTATCTTAACACTGCTTTCCTTTACATTTCATTACTAGCGGGCGTATTTGTTTTACTGTAAATTCATCCCACTTCGCTACTTCACAATTTGTTTATGCCTTGAAATAAATTCAGCTATTTTCTTCTCTTTCGTGTTTTATTCTTTTATTATTCCTCTTTCTCGTCCCACATTTACGTTTTTCCCCCCTCTCAGTTTTCTGCTCTTTCCTTCTTTCGGTTATTGCTACTTGCCTTCGTCTTGTCGTTCAATTGAGTTTCAATAATCAAATTAATACGACTTTCCATGCTTTATTTTCTGACAGTTTTAAAACAATCGTCTGATACGAACGTACTTCCCACGCTTCCTCCTCACATATAATTCTTGTTTCCTCCTATTTATGAACCTAACACAGCTACTGCATTCTTTAATTTGCCGTTGACTTCGATTCCCATTCCTACAAAATTTTAAGTGTCTGTTGGCCAATGAACCCCCCCCCCCCCCAGTACACAGGGGGCAGTTCTGCAAGCAAACACACCCTAATGCACGCACCGGAACATGCGTAGCTCATACACAGATTGTGGGCGTGGAAATTAACGCCGGAAGTACACCTCGGCGACAGCTGACAGGGCCAACTGGCCGGCAGTTCAGGAAATACTGCCGTGAAAAGCCAGTGGCGGGTATGTAGCACCCCTGAAAGAGGGATGAGAGAAGTGAAGGGAGACAAATTGCCTGTAGCAGTGTGCCATGTGATACAGACCGATTATTTTCTCGTGGCCTCTGGCCTACGCGACAAGTGAAGCAACATGAGAATAGTAGGGGCGAGGGAGAGAGTAGAAACACAATGACAGTGGTTGGAAGCATTAATCATTAACCATCACGGATGGATGTAGAATTACTGCTGTTCTGACATTAGACATACATATCCAACCTGTGGCCTGTGGATTGCATTGTTTTTTTTCCATGAATTTGTATTTTTTAAAACAGCCTCACGTCATGCATTTTCAATTTTAAAAAGCTGTGTGATTCATTACGTGTTTAATTAATATAAACCCTGTGTTAACATTACAACTTGGCGGGGTAAAGAATCAAGGTTTTGGGGTTTCCTGCTGTTATCTGCAAATCTAAACGCCAAACACTCAGACAACAGGTAGCAAGGGAGAGAAATTCAGAAATTGAGAGCACACTCGCGGACCGGATTTTGCAAACAGGCACACATGTTGCCGCCTCTGACAGGGAAATGGACTTTTCAAACCCGATCAGAGACAAACAATGCCAGGTACTGCATTAAATCTGAGCAGTTGAAATTCGTCCTCGCATAGAACTTCAATCAACAATTACATATACTTAATTACAAATGATAATTAGAAATAATACGTATAATAATGTATAATGGTACCTTAGAGAATGAATACTAACAATTTAAACCGGCCCTTGGCGACTTCAATTTTTCCCAGTGCATCGTGAAGTACTTGCAAGACAGTGAGGCAGGTTGAGAATGCAAATAAAGTGGATGTTAAAGAAAGAGTTGCGAGGGCTTTGATCAGGTTAATTTTTCTCAGGACAGAGATCTGAGGCGGATTTTGCGAAAATAAATTAAACGAACGCTGGCTTATTAAGAACAGTTTTGCTTCATGGCGTGAGTTAATCTCGCTGTCTGAGTAAATTAGAAACTTTCTGCTCACGAATATGTCTGGACATTGTCCCGCTTCTTTAGCTGTTAAAATTTTGCTTTAGATACTGGCGATATTAGCTGTATTTAGAGTAGTTCAAAGCAGTTCCACTAAGCTGAATTTTCCACACCAGACTTCCTGTATGAGCACACCATCAACATGACAGGGAGCTTAATTTTCTGCACAGACAAAACTCATCGACATCCATAAAATGTCTGGACTGTACTATAAAGTTTATAGAGAGTTTATGTTCTCCAAAGATCGACGAACCAGAACAATTGAATTGAGGTATACTTCACAGCGTTCTGTTAACAGAAAGGCAAGCCACCACCTTCCCCGACTAACAAAACTAAAACCGCAACTGAAAACTCAATTACATTGAAAGGCGATATGGGTCTGTTGCACAAAATCGATCCTGACTTAATACCTCTATACTACTCGTTACTAGTGCCGACGAAGTATGCCATACTCTAATTTAATTCATGCGCAAAGACACGAAGAAGCGTTCAAATACAGGCTTTAATTTAAGGCAGGTCCCTAGAGCGAAATAGTTTGCTTAATTTTGTAACAACAGATCCACATGGCTTCCATTATTTCGTACTTAAGATATCGTTTACACATCAGAAATAGTGGCGTGTTTAAGGTAATTTCAAATTCCACAAGCCTCACTAATTAACAGCCTGCAGAAGACATGACGCAACGCTGTGTATCTGAAGTGTACTTGTATGTAGATAATGTTTGGAGGAAATGCATACGGGAAAACATTAAGATAAATGTATTTTTTTTGACTAAAGCAAGATGTTGCAAAGGCGCGGAGAGGGCGTAGTGGTAAAGTATGGACTGAAATAACGACCATTTTTTTTTATTTTGCTTCTTCGATTTTCTTTGCGGCTTTGCATGCGGTCAAAACCGAAGCCGCCCCGTGTGTTTAAGCACTGCAGCATAACGGCACATAAAGGCAAGCTGAGGTGAAACTTGGGGTTAAGCTATAAGCTGTTCTGCTCAACTTCGTCATTTGATAAACTCTTAAGAACAATAATCCAATACCGGCAGGTGAAAAACACATTAGCTTTAATACTAAAACAAAAGTCCTTACAAAAACACCAATCACCAACAAATGCACAAAGAGAGTTTCATCATCAATCGTAATACACTTACATGTTTCGACCCTGCTGGGTCATCTTCAGGGAGAACTTTTTGTTATCGTTACACTAAGGTTGCACTTTATAGTTGAGTGAGAATGTGCTGTTGACTGTGTACTGCGTTGTTTTTGGAGGCGTGAACTCTCTGTGTCCCGGCCTCCAGGCCGGGACCACGACAACAAAAAGTTCTCCCTGAAGATGACCCAGCAGGGTCGAAACATGTAGGAGTGTGTTAAAATTGATGATAAAACTCTGTGCATTTGTTTGTGACTAATGTTTTTGTTAATTTTAATATGTCTACAACTGAGCCTGCAGCTGCTGTAAGGGCGTAGAATATTATCTTGAAGTTGTAACAAAATTAGTGAATTCATGTTCCACGCACGTTGTAACTGTCTGTTAGTATTATCAGACATGTTGCCCGGGCCGCGGAGAGTTCACGCCTCCAAAAACAACGCAGTACACAGTCAACAGCACATTCTCACTCAACTATAAAGTGCAACCTAGTGTAACGATAACAAAAAAATTCTTCCTGAAGATGACCCAGCAGGGTCGAAACATGTAAGAGTGTATTACGATTGATGATAAAACTCTCTTTGTGCATTTGTTTGTGATTAGTGGTTTGTACAATATAATGCACGGACACGGAACACATTAGAAGACCTTACATTTAAAGGCGCAGAGAGGCATCAAGAAAAGCTCTTAGCCAAACAGTATAGCTTGCTGTGAAATCTTTACTCTTGAGATCTTCGCTCTTCTAGGATGTTACACAGAGTATATTAGTAATTACCGACGTTTCGGAACAACCTATCGTTACTATCTTCAAGGGACACGCAGTCCAAGAAGAATTATTATTGGACTACTTGACCAATTCTTCTTGGACTGTGTGAGCCATGAAGATGGGACCGATAGGTTGTCCTGAAACGTCGGTAACTACCAACATACGCTGAGTTAATGTCCCAGAAGGGCGACGATATTATTTCCACTGCGGCGGCAGGCATGTAGTCACGCTTGTTTGCTCTTCTTGGTTCTTGCGCGGCGTAGGGTGGTTTGTCACTGATGTTTCGGGACAGGATATAGTGCCATCTTCGAGGGTCAACATGTCCAAGGAGACAGCTCCCTTCTTGGACATATTAAACGTAGAAGAACAAAGACCTCATCTAGACCGCGGCAGTAGCCTGAAATCTCGCAGTGTGTGTTTTCTTGAATTTCTCACTTTGACTGGTACGGCATGGAAATCAATGCAATTCCTTACAGCAAGATATTCTTATCCTTAAATGGGAAAACCAATTTCCTTTTTTTTTTAAGTTTCGCGAATACGTGTCATGAGGCAAACAGACAAAACATACTTTTGGTTTGAAAACACCGCACCAAACGGCCACACTGAACGTAACCTATGACAAAGCGAACCGCAGTGGAGACTGTACAAATCCACAGAATAACACAGTGACGGAGATATCGTGTTGACGCCAAAGAAACAAAACAGGAAATTATTTCTGAAGGGTTGAATAGCCATTCACTACTCCGGGAAAAGGGGTTTTCGCAGCATTTACTGACTGGAGCTAACTTTAAACAATACGAATTTCGATAAGGAAATTGTTTATTTCGGTTGCATACAGTCCGCGGACAGGCCATTACTGAAACAAAACGTAATAATAACGCCTACAACATGGGCGAGCCTGGCAGATATATACAAGTAACGTAAAACGTTTGATGTGAAAAGAGCCACAAAAGTTTACATATAGACTCAACAAAGACTCATTAAATTCTGAACACCTGGCACAATGATACTAACGGGTTTGAATAAAGCATTCTTCAATACATTCTGATTCTTTGTTGTGGGCACTATTCTGACATACAGTGACAACAGCTCATCAAGTGCATCCTGCCAGAGGGTTTACCGGCTTCCACTGCTATATGCTTGTAAAAAGGACCGCAACCACTCGCTGTTGCGTCACGCCTTCCCTGTTGTCTATTGTTTTCTGTTTGTGGACAGTGGGAGCGATGTTTTGCTCTCTTGTGGAAGGAGGGGAGAACTAAAATTCTCTTCTATCAACCTCTGTCCATAGAAACAGCGTTGTACTAACCTCTGTCGTCAAACGAGAGGCCGGGTGCTCATAAAGGGCAAACTTCTCTTTTTGGGTTGCCTGTCAACTTTCTGATGAAAAATGCTTTCAAGGAAGCTGGAAAAATATCGTGGCCTATTCAGAGCACTAAATTGTAATTGACCGTCGCTCTTCCGGGATGTTACCCAGTGTAGACTGGTCGTTAGTTCCCGAAGTTTCGGGGCAACCTATAGGTGCCATCTTCAAGGGCTTTCCCGAAAAGTCGGTAACTAACTACCAACCTACGTTGCGTAACATCCCGGAAGAGCGAAGATTTCATTTACACCGCGATGGAAGCCTCAGAATACTCACTAAATTTAATTTGGAACTACTCTCGAACCAGACGCTCTATACAGCCCTCATGCTGACGTGCGCCTAATAACACGAAATGCAGAATTTTTACGCTATGTGGCCTGCGTCATACTACCCAGAATTCTTTCTTACCTTATAAAAACGGCACAATAGGCTCCACGAAGCAAGGTCCTTATTGAAAAGTTGGTAGTGAAGAATGAATTATACAACACCACGCAATAGCGACGTTTCGGAAAAGCTTTCCTCGAATTTCAGGGTAGGACTGTAGGCAGTTCAAGAAGATTAGAAGAGTAGCTATTCTTCTTGGACTACGTAAGACCTGAAAATGGAAGAAAGCTTCCATGTACTTATTTAAAAGTCCCAATTCTTTCTACCCCTTAACAGAAGGGAATAATTTTACTTAGTAGCCAAAGGAGTGTAATTCCTTATTTTATCCTGTGACCCCATGAATGGAATTGAATCAGCACCCGAAAACCTCTGGATGAAAGACTGGCCGATGAACACTGTCTAATGATACCAGTCTTAGCCGATACATGTAGGTGAGTGCGAATTTTAATAACCGTTGTGTTCGACGGGTAACCACTGCAGTACATGCATCAGCCAGAAGGTTGTTATGTACTTACATAACAAAAGTTTATAATTCATAATAAGCAAAAAAAAACATAACCTCACTTCACTAGAGGACTGCATTAATTCCATTATTTATAATTTCAAGTTTGTGCACGGTAAATATAAACAAATCCACTCCCCCTTTAAATAATAAGCTGCTATCCTCTCCCACTTCCCGTCGAGTGATTACGGATAAATATTTGTAACCCTGATTGCTTATAATCATTTTGCCATCCTACCCCTTAACACAGCAAAAGTTTACTTTCAGCACACTGTACCCTTCTTTCATCTTTCAATATTAAAAAGCAATTTTCCTTCCTGTAGAATATATCAGAAATAACCAGGCCTTCATAAAGTTTAATCACGGGTTACACTTCTTCCTTTAATATGTAAGATGTTCAAAACAGTTTCAATGCGCAGCTGGAACTCACGTACGCGTAATGTGTCTGGTGCGAGAGGATCTGATTAGATCCGTACGTGTGTCCCCAGCAAGTGGGCAAGTCTGGCCTTGGTAGTGTCTTTCATCCCACTGGGGAGAGTGGAAACAAGACAGTGTTATTTCCCATTACTACAATTTATCATCATTAAAATGTTGAGTAGTTGGGTTAGTTTAATGGTTCGTGGGTATAATAAAGTTAGTTTAAAGCACGCTGTTGATGCATGCAAAAGGCACTGGACTGTAGCAGCATTGAAGCTCAATTGTCATTCCGGGGTAGCAGGCTGGTCCACCGTCTGTACTCGCATGTACGAGTATGCTAAACTGCACTGAATGAGCAACAAACTGGCTGATTGACTTCCTCGCTTACTAACAGTTAATAACGCAATGAGTGGTTTGCTAACTCAATGTACAAATGAGAAATCAAATAACTGGCTGCATAGCCCAAGTATTTAAATAACCAGCTTGCCAATTTACTGAGTGGCCAAACATGAGGGGACGCATAATCCATGGATTCTTAACCTAGGCTTTAGGTACAGATAACTGGCCAGTTTCAGGCCCTGGCCGTTTTAATTGGGAAAAATGCTCCGGATACCCACTGAACAGATGGCTTAGTGGGTCCCAGGGAATGTTTGGAGGCTTTTAAGAAAAGATCTAAACAAATTCCTTTTTCTGGCGGAAGTCCGTTGGGCCAGCCCCCTTAGACACTGTACTGAGAGGTAGAGGCGCTCCTTTTAAGGAAAATGCCACTTCGTACTGAGACGAAACGGAATCCTGGCTTTATGTTGCAAGGCTAATTTATCTATGGAAGAAGGGGGGAAAAAAGTACCGACTGATTCTTTAAGAGAATTTGTCGCAAGTCAAATTTCTCCTGTCCAAGACGTAAAATTTATATTTCAACCTTAGATCAATAGTGAAGTTAGGTGTCACACCCCAGAAGACCCGAATCCTCAGCTACAGCGCTGTGAGTACTTAAAATCTCGTGATGAAAAAACTGTTAATAGGTCCCGAAGCAAATAATAGCTGAAACATGAGTGAAGTGGAAGATCAATAAGAGATATCAAATGAAATCTACAGAAAAATCACAAAGTAATTCCATGGAATTCAAACCAAGTCCTTGTGACAAAAGAATGAATGTCACGGTATTCATGTCTCCGTGTCTACAGGAGGGCCGTGTTATAAATAATTCTGAGAAAAAAAAGCACAAGAAGATTTTTTAAAATGTAAAAGTAGCAGGAAATCTTATAACTTTCGCTGAATTCACAGCAAAGCTTTCTTTTAATTTCAGTACATCAATTCATTCCACAACTATTAGTAAAATTTTCTTCGTAACCACATTTCTGGTTTTCTTTCTTCAGGTAAGAAACTGTAAAGAAGAAAAGAAGCCGTTCAAAGCAGTGCACAGGAAGTAAATTAGAAAAATACATAGACAAACAAATAATGTTTCAAATTTGTCTGGAATTGCTTGTAAATAGCATTCATCTGTTAGCCCAAAGCAAAAACCTAGACACCACGCGTCAAATTATCAATATGAGTTATCGATATACGCACACTTTACTGGGTGAACGTCGCAGACAGTTGGTTAGAACTTCTGTTTCATATTCCGAAGGTCTCGGATTTAAACCCAGAGACCTCACCGAGTTTCTTTATGATTCTCGTCTGTCGCTGCAGGCTTCAAATTAGGTTAATAGCACTATCTTACAAATCCTATACCATTCATTATTCATGACCACAATGCCGTAACATGCTATGTATTCTGAAGTAACAGCAGTATCGTTATATAAGCAATAAATATAAATACAAACACAAATAAATATATAGATAAATAAATGTAAAGATTACCATGCACCAGCTAAATGACGTTCTTATTGTAAACAAGTGGAAAACTTGTTTCAACAATAAACACATACTACAAAAGGAAATGAATTATAAAGAGAAAACCGCATTCACTTTATGTATATCATCCACAAAAAGATTTCATTGTGGGGAGGAAATCTCTTGCAGGAGACAAGAGTGGCACAGCTTAGCGACATTTGGTCCATATTTCAAACAGTGACTGCCGCAAGAAAGTAGGGATAAATAAGAAAGGGATGAAGACAGGGAGTAGAAGGGGGCAAACAGAGAAAGGAAATATCGTTAAAAATAGGACGAGTGAAGACTGAGCGAAATTGAAGAAGTAGAGAGACCAGAGTATCTAAATGATGCTACAGTGTTCAGAAGGTTGAAAGGCACAAAATGGAATTCCTCTTCTTTTTATTTTGCGTCACATTCTTCGCCACCCTTACTATTATGACCTCATCGGTGTCACAAGTTTCCAGGTCATTAAAATGAAAAATAAATTCTGCCGTTTTCATAATCCTGTGTCACAGTGAATGGCTACTTGTGGTACTCAAAGAGAAAGATATTGAAATTTTTGGGTTGGGGCACATCACTCACCTGGCAGCGCGGTCCTTTTCTTCTGCTTTGACACAAAGACTCTTACATCCTGAACCTACAGTTGAGTGGGATATAAAACCATTCTTCTTTAGACCAGAATACATAACAAGCATAAAAATACTTTATCATCATTATCATCACATTATCATCACCATCACCACATATCATCAGCACACTATTATCGTCATCACATTATCATCACCCCATTATTATTATTATTATTATTATTATTATCATCATCACATTATCATCACCACCACATTACTATCACCATAATATTATAATCATCATTACCACATTATCATCAGCAATCCACATCTTACGCCTAGTGGCCCGATATAATCCTGTTATAGCTTCGGTAGGAAGTTCCCAGTGTTCATCGTGATCTTAGTTTGTAACACAAAAGTTAGAACGCGATACCGCAGTCGGTATAGCGACTAGGCTATAGGCCGGACGGTACGGGGTTCGAATCCCGGTAAGAACAAGCGGTTTGTATCTTCTCCAAAATATGTAAACCAACTCTGGAGCCCACCCAGCCTATTTAATGGCTATCGCAGATCCTTCCCGGAGGTAAAGCGGCCGGGACGTGAAGTTGACCACTAATTTCCATCTAGTGTCAAGGATAAGAATGAGTGGAGCTATACATGTGCTCCTTCCATTTTACATTTTTACGTCGCGTAATTTAAAGCGGTATGAGTATCTCAGACTAAAAAGCGCTGATGCTACGATGATTGATAGGCCTAAATGATAATTTGGCAGGATTCAGAAGGACTGCGTCCTCGCCAACTGGAGGTACTATCTCGGCATTCGCTCAGAAGGACCGATGAAAACCGCTAAAACCCTCACAGAGTAGAAGCAGTGCTCCGTGCAGGACTTTAATTCAGCATTTTCACTCTGTTTTCACCGTGCATTTCTATATAATACTGATAAATCAACCAACAAAATGCACACACGTATACACACAAACATCCAATAAGGCACAGTGTGTGTGTATACGTTATATGTTATGGCAACAATATTACACAGTCTATGTCCTTCCGAGTGAAAAGGTCTGTGAAGTGCAAAATCCCCCTGAGGATGGTGTGATGAGGCATCGAAACATGTCGGGGTAGGTGAAGTGAGTGAATAAAAAGTGATTTCATCGTCTATAGTGCATTTTGTTGGTGGATTTACCAGTATTTAATTCAGCAGTTTTCCACATAAAATGGTGTTACTTACTGGGGTATTCGATGAACAATTCATTACGCTACATCCGTGTTCTGTGTGAATATTATTACTGAGATATTAACTTGCTGCGTTACATGTAGAAGACTTTTGTCATCCCAACGGGTGTAGCCTATCATGTTCCTCAAGAATTTCATATTTACGACACCAGTCAGCTTTTATTAATTTATTTAGGTGTTTTCTTAAAGTTATTTAACAGCGCTGTATCAACTACCAAATTAAGAAGGGTTAACATAAACACAAAGATGGTTAAATCATCTAAAATTCGAGAAAATGGGGGGTGATCTAACGCGGTCTATTTTCGGGTAAGAGTCCGAGATTGAAAAAATAGATAAAGAAACAAAGCGAACAATTATTTACATTAATTGATGCCTCGTTTTATACTTCTTGTAGTGTATCAGACAATTACATGTCCAGAATGTTTTTGCCACTGCAAATTATTACGTGGAGAATTAAAGAGAAAAATGCGCTAAACAAGCGGGAGACAAACTGACTGATTCAACACAACTTCAGCTGTCTAGGTTGAATAGCGGCACAAGACAGGTTGATTATCTATTGACAATATAAGTGTGTGCACAAAAACGGCTGTAGACCATTTGAAGTTACTAGTGTAACATTTAACTAAAGGGAAGCAGAATTGATGATTTCGACGCCGCGAATCCATTTCCAGATTTCAAAAAGACGAAGCAGGTATGCTTACCGCTTCACCGTGAAATTTGCTATGGGCGATGGGGAGAATATGCAGTGAAGGAGAAGAGAAAGGAGTAGGAGGATAATACAAGTATAATGAGAAATTACAGTCTTTTGCATTGTCAGACCGTGTGGTCTGACACAAATTTACTGAAGGTTTGGAAGAATAAATTTTGTGACAAGCGTTACGGCGTTTTCTTGGAGGTAGAAACTAATTTTCGAAACTTTACTTCGATGAGGTTCGTATCTTAAATTTTTAAAATGATTTTCCGGAAGAATGGTATTTGTAGCACGCGTTACAGCGTTTTCTTCGAGGTAGAGACCGATTTTCGAAAATTTACTTCGATGACGTTCCTACACTAAATGTTTAAGTTATCACTTCCCTTTACATAGTTACAGAAGATTATCTCAAGTGTCTCTAGTCTGTGGATTGTTATCCCAAATTTTAATGCTTGATTAGCAAATGATGTTACTGCAGTGCAATATGCGCTCTTCAAAGCGTCTGTTACTCTGCAGCGCTTAGTGTTATTTGATACGTAATCAGAAAACGTTAGGACGATTCCACTGTATCCTAACATAACACCCACATCTTGACGTAGGCTTAAGTGTGTTGTTATCATGCAAATATGTTACAAAACATAGCTCACGTTATGTTCTGTGTTACAGAACACTCCGCTATGCACACGAACCTGTGAGAGTGAAGGAAACCCTCCACGCTTTTTGTACCTACTTTAACTTCTGAAATATAGCTTAGCGCCAGATTAAAATTAACAAACGGGCAAAAATATCTGAAAATTAGGATATACAGAGTGGCCCGAAACTCACTTGATACTCCTCTGTATATATGTTGCCTCTACGGTCAAGTGACTTCTGCTTCATTCTCTATAACTTAATTTTAATGTACAAAAACACTAATCACCAACAAATGCATAAAGAGGGTTTTATCATCAATTGTAACACACTGCTACATGTTTCGACCCTGCTGGCCTGCAGGCCGAGATCGCAGTGAGTTTACGCCTCCAAAAACAACGCTGTACGAGTCAACAGCACATTTTCACTCAACTATAAAGTGCAACCTTAGTGTAACAATAACAAAAAAGTTCTCCCTGAAGAAGACCCAGCAGGGTCGAAACATGTAGGAGTGTGTTACAACTGATGATAAAACTCTTTGTGCATTTGTTGGTGATTAGTGTTTTTGTATAATATAGTGCACGGACATCGAACACATTAAATTAATTTTAATATGCCTACAACTGAGCCTGCAGCTGCTGTAAGGGGGTAGAATATTATCCTGAAGTTGTAACAAAATTAGTGAATTCATGTTCCACGCACGTTGTAACTATCTGTTAGTATTATCAGACACGCTGCTGTTTCATTTCTGCCTTTTGTAACAGCTTTTCGCTAACACAGAGGTCTCTGTATAGGCCTGCACTATGTTTGTCGAGATGTAACATTGAGGTTTTCACTGCGATATTTTTCTAATTGTTGACTTACACACAAATTTCAACATAAAATAGCCACGTATGTGGTGCATCCCCGTACCATGTTTACCTTTCACAGACACAAACATTTCATTCCTTATTACCGTTAGACTTAAGGCGAAAATACTCGCACTGACAGCATGTCGTTTTACTTGTTTATACAAATACTTTGATAATAATTTGTATATTTTTCCAGGATCCTTATCACGTATCATTTCAGGACTCTAAAGTATGTGCCGCAAGGACTGCTACCTTTTTGTAAGTTGGTTCCCTCACTATTACGTTGTTACAAATTCTATTTCAATTAAAAAGTACGGCGATGTGGTGTTATCCAATGCTCAAACGTCCATAATAATTTTCGTAAAAATCTGTCTACTGGTTAACTTTTATCCTGCTAATGTGGAATATATGGTGAGCTGCTAATAATGCCAGCACCACTAATGTGTAATATTTGATGACCTACATTTGGCAACGCTGAAGGAGCCTCTTATCTCTGTCTGCACAGTGTCTCAACATTGAATCAATCGTGAAAGACGTCCTATGTCATATCCGTGTGCAAAGGGCCTAGCTGGTAGCCGAATGGTGGCATTATTAGCAGCTCACCATATATTCCACATTAGCAGGATAAAGGTTAAAATTAAACGGAGGCAGACCTACTCGACACGGCAGTTTGAGAAGCGATCATAGAACTCTCTCTATGCAATTACATAAACAAAATAAAGAGCAACATGACAAGGAGTTTTCATAGCAGATAAAATGCATATTAATAGCCTCACGAATAAGAACCTGAAGTCAACATAAGCCGTCAGTCGCTCTGCACATTAACTTGCCACCACAGTACTCCAAATTTCTATATGAAACGTAAACACAGGACACTTCGCTGAAAGGAATGTGTATCCATATTGCCATTTTGTGGGTCACTGCACCATACAGTCATGCAACCGTGACAACTGAAGCAGTTGAACTGTTACGCATTTACCAGATTATACGATGTCATAACCCATAATGTCACATTACTAATCATCACCGCTGTGAAGACCTTAAATTTTAACATGTTTTAGTGCTTTTGTCACGTCACTTCGCACGATGACGACGTTAAAAGTGTTCAATATCCATGAGGCAACAACTTCTAGTGGTCCAGGGCCTCCACATTGTCGAGGCTACACGATCACACTCAGACACACCACACGCGGTAGGACTCCTCTGGACGGGTGATCAGCCCTATGCAGAGACCTCTACGTGACATCAGACAACATTCACGAAAGACAGACATCCATGCAACCGGCAAGATTCGAACCCGCAATCCCAGCAAGCGAGTGGCCGCAGACCCACGCCTTAGACCGCGCGACCACTGGAATCGGCAATGTTCACTACAGGGGGCAGTAATTGGAAGGTCATGTGGCTACGTAACCGTAACATTAATATGAGCTCCTAAACGGGTTAAATGCATCAAAGATTTAATGTGTTCCATGTCCGTGCACTATATTATACAAAAAAACTTATCACCAACAAATGCACAAAGAGAGTTTTATCATCAATCATAACATACTCCTACATGTTTCGACCCTGCTGGGTCATCTTCAGGGAGAACTTTTTTGTTATCATTACACTAAGGTTGCACTTTATAGTTGAGTGAGAATGTGCTGTTGACTGTGTACTGCGTTGTACAAAAAAGTTCTCCCTGAAGATGACCCAGCAGGGTCGAAACATGTAGGAGTGTGTTACAACTGATGATAAAACTCTCTTTGCGCATTTGTTGGCGATTAGTGTTTTTGCATCACAGTTTGTTTCGAAGAAGATAAAACGGAAGACAGAGGCTTCCGATCGCAGGTTAGTCATAATGCCACACAATTTCATAAACTGATACATATTGTATTGATAAAGTCCAAATACATGCTCTTGAACCACGAAAGAAATCAAAATATTTTGAAAGAAGTTGAAATTCAAGCACTTTTGGTACACACAAACAGCCATAACCGTAAATGGATACAACATGTTAGTAGAATGGACAGGTAAAGACTACCGCTAGATGTTATGAAATATAAGCCGGCAGGGAAAGGGAACACAGGACGTCCATCAAAGAGACTTCCGGATTGTTACAGATATAGACCGGAAATGGCCACGATGCCTAAAGTGATAGAAATCGTGATGATGATGATGATGATGAGTACATTTATGTCCATGCTTTAATAATAGGACAATTAAAATGGATAATCCATGCGCAGCTTGGTAATAGGACCCCAAAAAATCTCCTTCCCAGGAAATCAAGAAAAACAGGGTCACTAACAGAATTTGATGACCATGTCGAACAAAAATGGCATTATCTTCCCTGTACACGTCGCGCAGCATAACAAGAACGTTACCTAACACTAATCACTAAAACAAGACCTGTCCCGAAGAACTCGCTATTACGTCTGTTTGTTAGTATTCAAATTATCGCTTTGTTCCCAGCGGCTTAGTAACGTGAAGACCCAACTCTTTGAGGTAGAATCAATGTCGCCTTCCCTCTCTTCATGCTGCCTCATTCTACATTCTTCTCTCCCACATCCTCTATTTCTCTCTTTTACTTAGCAACGGCCATACACTCGTCTCTATGTACGTAAGCGAATGACAAAGCGGTGGTTGTGTTAAGAACACGTTGCATAACCGAACTCCAGATGGAACTGAGGGCTTCGCGATTATTGTGCAGTGCCTCGAACACTGCTTAGGTGAAGAAAAATGTTCTAAGTTCAGAATGCAGGCTCGGGCCCGTTTAGGAGGAAAGTACTCAGTTTCATTTCTAAACAATTAATTAATCAAGGTTTTACATATATTAAATTAGGTTACTGAAAAATACGTGATTAAATAAAAATGCAACACTGTAAGAAGAATACACAGTTTCTGGGTGTACCTTTCTCTTAAATTCACCGCAAATTACCTTTAATATCCGCTGCCATGTGTATTATTTAAGCTTCGTATTACAGGAGGTAATGTAAATTCATTAATACTTTAATGAATAAACGTCCATAAAGCGAAAACAAAGTACTCTTTTTCGTTTGCGTACGTCTGTGTTCGGACTGTTCTCGAAAAGGGCCAAAACTTGCCACTAAGTAAACAGCAACTACCGCCCTGTATGTGTATGCATATTACACAGTGTTATGCACGGAAAAATTTTGCACGCAAAGACTATTCAAGAAATTCTATTGTTAGTACACTCATTTGTATTTGGGACAGCCACGAACTGCAATTAATTAAATATGTTCTCATCTTCCTTAATATTACAGGGACTTTGGGAAATACTCTTGCAACTGGACATCAGAGAACACAGCCACTTAAATGAAAATAACATGAAGTGTGTAATACAGTATTCCATATACAGCTGAATTCTAATTTTCATTACGCTAAAATGTCCGACACCAAACAGTAAACTCCATTTTACCCGTGCCATTTAGTGTCTCTGACTTTAGAGGTCAGGTGAGTTCTACATGCCTACTGCAATTGTCGCAGTTCAGGCGGTTCATGTGACAGTAACGTACAAAAGGGGCAGTTTTCTGCGTTATTTCAGTAACAAAAGCTAATTAGGCCCTTGTGTGTAACTCGCCACGTAACGGTAGCCTGCCTCTAATAGAAGGACAGGGCTGGAAAGTAAAATATTCTGCATATAATTCGCGGAAAATTATACAGGGAATTTTTTATGTAAATTTTATTACTCATGAGAGTATGACGGTGTTTCCGTGTCGTTTAACTACAGTAAACGTTACCTCTTTACGCACAGGTTCCGTCCTTGTGGGCATACTGTATAAAGAATGTTCAATAGCAACCCATTTGCAAATTACTTCTTTGTGTCTCACATGAAGTCACCAGAAGCACATAAATCCCAAAGTGTCATCATTTTCTAGGTAAATTTTCATATAATTTCCTTGCATGCCAATAAAACCAGTCGTTCACACTCCGCTCCCCCTCAACGTCCACTCAAATCGGCATCTTCACGAGTGCCGTCTTCGGCAACACAGCGATTACCATACACACGGCACGAATTAATATTAAGCGACAATGCATAGTCCAACGGACAGGGGAAAATCTCAGCTACGAAAATGATAAATACGCATTTGCAAGATTTGTAGCAAATCACGAATAGCTACTTTGACGCTCTCACCAAAAGCGGCGCTCTGTATGTCTTCTGTAGAGTCAACAGTTACCCGCACCGCACCACAGCCTTTCACCTACAGGGATTTTCTAATGTTAAGTGGACAGTATTTTGTCTACAGAATATAGTTGGTTTCACATGATTCTCAAATAAACATAGGTTATTGTTGCTGTACAGTCGATGTTCTTTATTCAGACGCAGTACGTTTTCTATAAGGTAGAAATGCAATTTAACCTGCTTCCCTTCTTTAAGAAAAAAGTAGGGCTTAAGAGATTATCATGCTGTCGGTGTAAGACCGCGAGTGTTTATTTCGAATTTCAAATTCTTAAGTAATTAACCGGTGCACACAATATTTTACGTACAAGTTATGCCACTGAAAGCTTCTAACTGCATCGAGGAGAGTCCTTCCTGAGAAGTTAACAGGTCCTCAGTTTGTCATGAAAGTCCCCCGCATTTTATGAAACCCGAAGGTTCATTACCGCATTCACAAGCGCCCACCACCTGCCCCTATCCTCAGCCAGATCAATCCAGTCCATGCCTCGCCATCCCACTTCTTGAAGATCCACTTTTCTGGACGTCACATAAAACTTATAAATTACTTCCCTAAAATCGGTAATAAATATCATGGCGAAAGCATGAATTTGCCACGACACTAAATAAAACCTAATACACAGTAACAAAGAGATATAGAGTTGTATCTTATAAAAATATTCAGCCCTTATTAAAGGAATTTTTTGGCATGCAAACAACAAAATGGTAGGTGCATGACATTTGTATCATTTAGCAGTGAATTTGAAGGTCACAAGAATCTGGTGTGACTGTAGATCACCAGCATACGCACTCTGATTCTAACATGCTATCCTTCTAGACAGGGGCACGCGGTGGCGCAGTTGATTGAGGCACTGCGCTACAAACCGGCAGGTCGCGGGTCGTACTGCTAATAAGCCTTCCGGCCCCACTATGGCACTGGGGTCGACTCAGCCTCTAACAGAAATGAGTACCAGGAATCTTTCCTGGGGGGTAAAGGCGGCCGGTGCGTATGGCTGACAACCTTACCACCTTCATGTGCCGACTGTCCAGAAATCTGGGACCCCAACCTCCTCGAACCCTTAGGGCCTGTCCACGCCTGTAATGGGACTACTTTACCTTTTATCCCTGTAGACAAATAGAACCACTTACCACCCACACAAATAAACTGATTATGGAATTTTGTAAATTTAGAGCAGTACCTGACACCACACTACATGTAAGTACAAAACTGACCCACTTCCTACACTGATATTTCAGAAATACGGGCAGACCACGTAGGATTTATGGTGAAAAAAGTGGCACTGAGAGAGGGTTTTCTACGAGTACTTCGGTTCTCCAGTGTCACCATCCTTCAACCGATGCTCCATACTCACATTTAATAGATATACTATTGAGGCTGTAAAACTTTAGCAATTTACAGCGTTATTAAACACAAACTGTTCTGTCTCTCTCGCTGACACTGCAAGCCCCACGTACAGGAGAACTTTCAAGATGTTTTTTCAGTAAATATAAATGCAGAAACGATAAATTCATTTCAATCTAACATCTAAAACCCGGAGAAAATATGTTATGCACACCACCAGGAATCTCTGCAAAGATAAATAGTAAGGCATCTGTGGAGGCAGATATCCGCCACCCTCCTCCAATAGAACAGACTGGTCGTCATCATTGTGTTAGTCCCTATATTAGGTGTCCTACTTAAATCAACCAGACACTTGTAAGAAATATTTGTACTGCCGTAGTCTTCTCCTTTTCTATTTACGGAGTCTTCTCTGACATATAAAATTTATGATTTGAATTCTTCTTTTCTTTGATAGAATCACTTCATGGCTCTCCTACTCACTGCCTAACTCTGGACGCGGTTTCCTTCTTGACATCACTTTACTTCTTTGCTAGTTTCAAAGCAACATTTTTGTTCAGACTTTTTCCTTTCAAATTTAACTCTACACGCTCTCTTTCAATTTAATCGCCATTATCATCTTCTTCGGTGGTTCTAACCCTCATATATAAATTAATTTTAATATTTCATTTATTGTATACTCCTGGAAATTGAAAACCACATCGTAATGCCTACTAACTAACTAACTCCATGGAGCAGAGGCCTTCTTGAGAAGCTAACAGTTTCTCAGCTAGTCAAGAAACTCCCCACATTTTATGGAACCCGGTGGTTCATTACAGCATTCACAAGAGCCCGCCACCTGTCCCTATCCTAAGCCAGCTCAATCCAGTCCATGTCCCCATCTCACTTCTTGAAGATCCATTTTAATATTATCCTCCCATCTAATCCTGGGTCTCCCAAGTGGTCATCTTCCCTCAGGTCTTCCCACCAAAATCCTGTATGCACCTCGCTTTCCCTCATACGTGCTACATGCCCCGCCCATCTCATTCTTCTCGATTTGATTAGCCGAATAATATTTGGTCATGAGTACAGATAAATAAGTTCCTCGTTATATAGTCTTCTTCACTCCCCTGTCGCCTCGTCCCTCTTATGGCCAAATACCCTCCTCATCCTAATGCCCACTAAGTTATTAACATTAGAATGTTGACTTGTTTTCTTTTAACACACTTCTTAGAGAGCGGAAAGAGTTTTCAATTTCAGCCAACTGCATACAGAATCCCTCCGGCATTTCACGTTCTCTTCAGTGCACTTATAACATAATTTACATACAGTTTACGTAATTATCTACAGTCATTTACACATAATTTGTAGGCTGACGTGAAAATTCTGGTGCGGCTTGACAAGTTTATCTTTATTTCTAAGCTACAAGCAGTTGTTCCATGGAAGCTTTTCGTTTTCTACAGTGGTAAAGCATGTTAACAGTCATTTATCCAGTATTGAAGTATAATCCTCTGGCGCAGGATTTTTTTTTTTTTGAATATACTGACCAAAAATCTTCCTGTCCACCTACTTTGACGCAGCACACCAGCTGCAGTGATGTATATATCCCCCAGTGCACTTACACGAACGTCCTATAATTGAGGCGTTGGACGTTATGGGCATTAATTTTAATGGACATTTGGTGTCTCGTCAGTATAACCTCAGTACGCAGAAGTACGACAGATTGTGGACAACAGGAAGCTTGGAACACTTCTTCTGTTATTGGATTATATTCTATCAGCCGGATTATTTTAACGAACACGCTGGATCAGCGATGTCACTTCTAGCCTCAAAATGGAGTTATCAATTTTTATTCAAAGCGTTAATAGTCATGAAGCTACAAGGATTTCTAACCTCGACGACTACAATGTTCACCTGTGCCATGGCCACATCATTAGGAGAATAACATAACCCCCTCCCCCCCCAAAAAAAGGAGTCACGTTGGCTTTGAATATCAAAAATTTCAGTTGCTCTTTGCCACCTGAAATTTCTGGACAATAAGCAAAAGATGAGGATGACTGGCTGTCATCGTTGCACTTCTCTAAGTGGACTTAGGAAATGCGGTGGTCTACTGTAAAGACCGAAGTCCATAAGCTGCAATAGGTGACGCTAGCGCATTCTGTTCCACAACTGAATGGGCCGTATTGATATCAAAATGCTCCACTCTCCCGGGACTGTCGCATAGAAGTGTGTCTGACACTTGTCACATGACAGCCGGTCCGTACAATTCATCATCGCGACTCCAACAACAGCCGTTATTGTCAACACCCCCTACCCCCACTACAATATACCCTTCAAACGGTAGGAGTAGCGGGGGGGGGGGGTACCCATCGGTTTTTTCTGTCAACTACACCGGAAAACTTTTCTTTTCGCTATAAAATTACTTCTTTTTTTTAACCCTTTCCCCTGTCTCCATCATCTCGGCTGGCATCGAAAGTTGGAACGTTGTTTCTTGGTGCAACGAATGGTTTAAAGTTTTGTGTCGTCATTGGGGGAAATGCACAAAAGAAAGTTACAGATGAACCAAAAGTCATGACCGTAATAAAATATAACATCTGTGCAAAAAATTTTAACAGCTTTTCCGTAACTTTCACTGGGTAAGTAAAGGAAATACCTGGCCTTAATGAAAAGTCACTATTTGTGACCATTCTATCTTAAAGCATTATCCAGCATTAACCCTTTAAAGACGAAGAGTATCTGTTTTATACAAGGACTCAGTGCGTACCGCGCTGTAAACACTCTCCACTTCGATTATAAAAACCAATCTCTTAATGTTTTATAAGGCAAAAGTTGCTGTTTGTTCTGAGATCCGTACAAAACACATAAACGCATTGTGGGCACCACGTACAATTGTTTAATGTTAAACCTGGTGGTATGTAAAGTTACCGCTAGGTTTTAAAAGGTTAAGCATCCCTGTGTGGGTGAGTAATGTGAATGTGTGTGTTTATGTACATACTTATGTGTGTATTTATTTACTTACACAAGTTTCCCTACTCCTTCTTTGTCTAGAATATGTTTGCTTTTCTTTTAAAAACTATAAAAAGCCCCATATAAGCCAAGAATAATTTATACATGTAAGGCTATGGCACAGGTAAGCCTATCGAATTAAAGTTTACTCACGTAATTTAAAAAGGTTGGAATATAATATGAAGATGAGAACGTAAAATATACTCACGTAATTAAAAAACTGGGAACGCAAATTCGAAAACCAACAGCACCTCAACCGCAAGAGTAGATACTGACAACTACCACAGCACATCTAGGCGACATAAGTATGCAGCAACTGTCACTTAAAATATGCTGGAAGGTACACAGTAGAAAAGAGTAAGGAGAACTTACGGGAAACGATAATTTGTCTGTAAACAGGCGTGTTTTGAACATAGAAAATATGGGAAAAAACCATGCTCTCCTTTCTTCTACTTCCTCTTCCACTTCTTCTTTTTCTTTTCCTCCTCCTCTTTCTCCTCCTCAAGCACTACAGTCCGTTTTAAACTTCGCTTCCAACACAATTCTCCTCCATTCCTTCCACGCTGTGGCCACTCTATACCAATTTCTTATTCCCATTACTTTCTGATTTTCTTCACCCTCATAAGTCCGTTTCTTTCCGTCGTTTTTCTCTTTTTCTTATTCCTTCCATTCTGGCATCAGTATTTGCTTAGGCATCACCTCAGACTCAGCTGTACTCGAAGAAAAATATAACCTTCACGAGATTTCGTGTTTCTGGAAGTCCACGAACTTCTCCCCAGAACCACAGATTTAAACATTTGAGAATAAAATAAGTTATCTGATTTGCAATTTTAGTTCCTTGGCGTCTCCACACGGCGAATCGAGCGCTGCATGAGACAAATTTAAATATTTTGTCTAGCACAAAGACAAGAACATATGTTGGCTCTTACTGTGCGGAGAGAAAGAGGAATAAACCCTGCTTTGAAGCTAGCCCAAACAGAATTTAACCCTTTAAAGGCGAAGCGTATCTGTTTTATATAAGGAGTCAGTGCGTACCGCGCTGTAAACACTCTCCACTTCGGTTATAAAAACCAATCTCTTAATGTTTTATAAGGCAAAAGTTGCTGTTTGTTCTGAGATCCGTACAAAACACATAAACGCAATGTGGGCACCACGTATAATTTTTTAATGTTAAGCCTGGTGGTATACAAAGTTACCGCTAGGCTTTAAAAGGTTAATACGAACACGCTGAAAGTTTTATAACATAATAAAAATGATTTTTTCAAAATTTATACTTATTCAGCTTAAGAAATACATCAAATAGTGGATTAGTGGGATATTACGAAATAAACCATTACGTACATTATGTGTGAACTTCCTGTTCCCGCGGACTACAGTGTGAGACATGACCATCTACTTTTTGTTCCACACTGAAGTTCTGTTACGAGTTCATTTTATGGATTGGCATAATGGTATCAAAGAGAAGCTAAAGTATTAGGTGATTAAGATGCTGCGTGTGTGTGTGTGTGTGTGTGTGTGTGTGTGTGTGTGTGCGAGCGCGCGTGTGTGTGTGCGCGCGTGTGTGTTTAACTGACCGTGTGATGGCGACTCTTGTTGATCTCATCTTGCTCATGCTGCCATACTGATACATCAGCCCGAATAACGCCCACCGCAAGGCCACCAATACATTGAAGACTTCACTGTCCACAGCATGATGTATTAACAACTGTGTGTCAGTAGTTACAGAACATATCCGACTTTATCATTGTCAGTTAAGTGGTCTGCAAAAGCCACGATTCGTTAAACAGTGTTCAAAGAGAACATTACATTGTACAGGGCAGATTATAACAAGAGAAAGACGCATTATGTACACAGAAACTGAACACACAATGAAACTACACAGATGGAGAGAACCGTCGATTATAGCAATACTTTAGACAATATTTTATTATAGATCGTGTTCGTGCTACATGTTTCGGCTTAAATAAATGTCGTCATCAGGCACCAGTTAAACTGCACAGAGGAAAAAACTTGTATAGAACAGATTCTTTAACATAAATACTGCTGAAGTAAGACGGGAATTAAAAGTCAACGTAATATTAAAGTCTCCTACTTCGAGCATATATTGTAAGTAACATTTGGGCAACGCCACAGAATGGGCAAGCGACTTAAGCAGCCACTTTTAAGTCCTTTAGACAATTACTACGCGTCATTTAAATGTAACGTGAAGTGGTATGCAGAGTAGTGCAATATTGTACAAATTGTGCCTACCTAACTGACGTACGTAATGACATCTCAGTGCTGCTTTCGTGTAAATAACATTAATTTATTATAACAAGATTAGACTCGTTCTTCAAATGCAAAATAATATTTCCTCTAGCTATCATAATTCATCACACATAATCATGAGGAATCTTAGATTTACAAATTCCTGAAGTAATATTTTCCTCTTTTCAGAAGAAAGAATTTTAAAGTTTTTAATATATAAAAGAATTAGAAGATTTCACGTCTTTTGAATTTACAGGGGAAAGTATTTAGAGCATTTAATATTTTGGAGTATAAATTCACGATATCAAATCGGATATTTTAAAACTTAATTTCCCACCTCATAGGGGACACTGCGCCTCTGTAACAAGGACCAATTGTTTTTTGGAAAATCAATACAGTATTTGTGTATCTCAGAAAATGCTATGCATGTTACGTAGAGTCCACGCAAGATACTGAGGCTTTGAATGTTAATAGGGGTGGGAAAACTGGGGTTAAATGTTAACGTAGAGTCCAAAAACTCGTTCATGATGCGTATCGTGTCCGTCGCCTACAGCACTACCAACCTAATAAGACCAATCAGTGCTGTGTTTTTCGGTAAGTGCAAAAAAGGCCTCTTGTGAACATAACGATCAACGTCCGAATTTATTTAGAATTTGAGCAAAATATAACTTTAGAGAAAGACTCCACTTCATAGAGTTAGTCAATACCTTAAATTATTATGTTTCTTGGCAGTTTGTGTAAATTCCTTATTTCCTTGCTAAATGCTGGAAGACCCATATTTGAACTGAAGATTTAAATATAGCTGATACATGAAAATTGAATTATATTCTAAAAGAATGACAGGGTCCTAGGTACTTCAACACTTCCTGCTTTAATCGATGTTTAATTTGGATATGTGACACTTAGGCTTGCTGTGTTTGAAAGCAAAAAATTTAATTTAACTGTCATTATTATTAATATCCAGTTCAAAGTCACATAATGTCTTCAACTTTTCAAAAGTTTGAAGGTCCTCGTATTCCAAACAACAACCTTGTCCGCTGTTTTGAATTATGCGAAGCGCTGTGAAATTTACAACCGTTTCAGAAAACGTACCTGAGAGGGATAAACATAAATGTTCAAGAAAAACACTAATGACCAACAAATGCACAAAAAGAGCTTTATCATTAATCGTAACACACTCCTACATGTTTCCAACCTGCTGGGTCATCTTCAGGGAGAACTTTTCGTTACCGTTGCACTAGGATTACACTTTACAGTTGAGTGAGAATGTGCTGTTGACTGTGTACTGCGTTGTTTTTGGAGGCGTGAATTCTTCACGGTCCGCGGTCCGGCCTCCGCGGACCCTAAAGTGTAACCCTAGTGCAACGGTAACGAAAAGTTCTCCCTGAAGATGACCCAGCAGGGTCGAAACATGTAGGAGTGTGTTACGATTGATGATAAAAATCTCTTTGTGCATTTGTTGGTGATTAGTGTTTTGTATGATATAGTGCACGGACATGGAACACATTAAATAAATGTTCAATGTTTTGGCACTAAAGATGTTGAAACCGTGGGCCTTGTTACTACGGTGTTAGTTTTATTAATAGATTTTAAAATTAGCAATCAAAAACATCAAAACCAAAACACACCTCACCGAACCAAAAGAAGCCGAAAGGAACCAACCTGAGGTAAACCGAAACGAACTGAACAAAATCAAGCCATACCAGACCAATTTACATCATGGTGAATCGAAACGAAGCGAACCTAACGAAATCGAACCGGACCAAGCCGAAACAAACCGAGGCCGAACCATACCAAACCAAACTGAACAAAAGGAAATCAAATCTATCCAAAACAATCTATACAGAAACAAACTCAACCAATCCGAATATTAAAAGAAAAAAAAAAAAAGAAACCAAACACAACGAAACCGGACAGAACTTCGCCGCTGTATGACTTGCACCACGGATCCGCATTCAAAACCTCTGCGTCTCAAATCTTGGTCCGAAAGGATTTTTTTTGGTTTACAAGCAGTCGAAATGGCAAATGCCGGGGCAGGTAACCTAAATTATTCTACAACCCGTTCTTTCAGCATCCCTTCCCGTTCACTACTCAGGAAATATTCTATCCAACTTTCAAAACGATTTACAATCTGAGTTATTGAAACAGTCCATAAATAAATTCTAAATAAACATACAATATACTGGTGTGCCAGTTTTATCGACATGTAAAGTAAACTTACTGAAGCAACAAACTTTTCTGCTTTAGTGGAAAACGACGAAAGAGCTTCGAAACCTTTAGTCTGTGGCGAATACGCTTCAGAGTGCTGATAAAGTCACACAGCCAGTCGGTAAGGAGATCTCTCATATGAAGGACTCGTGACTCCCACTTGATACCAGCTAATTGGATTGAATGAGCATGAGCCCAGTTCAGTCGTAGCCGAAGCGAACACCGTCACAGACAGACTAGCAAGTCAGATAGAGTAATTTACATGTGGCATATGTTAAATTCGTGTAAGGCTGAAAAAACGACCATGAAAATAAAACAGCCTGAAAATTTATATTAACAAACGTCCATCTTTAACGTAAAATATTTGTAATTTTATTTAGTCCGTGGAAGTATATGTGAGTTCATAATATATACGGTGGAGGACCTATTATATCTCTCCGTTCAAGAAAATCTGTGTGAAAAGCATTAAGGCAGACTGCAGATCCGCCACCGGTCCCTACCACCGGAAATTCAGTCCACGCTACCCCACCACATTTCTTTAAGATCCCATAAGATTACCAGTCTACGCACGCCTAGGTGTTATAAGGGTCTATAGCAGTGTTTCTCTAAATTCTTAGGCGCGACCCAAATTAGGCAAATAGCTTTGTCTCGCGAGGACAGGAGTCAGAAATAAAATATACGTGTAAAATTAAAATGAAATGAATCGTTAAAACGAATGCGATATTTTAACCTTTTAAAGCCTAGCGGTAACTTTACACATCACCAGGTTTAATATTAAAAAATTCTACGTGTTGCCCACATTGCGTTTATGTGTTTTGTACGGATCTCAGAACAAACAGCAACTTTTGCCTTATAAAACATTAAGAGATTGGTTTTTATAACCGAAGTGGAGAGTGTTTACAGCGCGGTACGCACTGAGTCCTTATATAAAACAGATAGGCTTCGTCTTTAAAGGGTTAATTATGCCTATTAATGAAAAGGAGACAAACATATACGCATTTACACAGTTATGAAAGAGCCTGAATTTAGTGACCCCTGTTAGGGTTCTTGTGTCCACAGTTAGTCTGCATGATCTTGTAAATTTGAATTTTTTCGTTACTTTGCGAGAACTCAATAGCAAGAGAAATGAACTGCCGTCAAAAGAAATAGTAAATAACTAGTAACTAGCTGTGATGATGTAAATTTACTTCTGTTTAACTACATCTAACACAAGCGGGTGACAAATCTAAAAAAAAAGAATTCTTCAAATTGAAACACTTATGGAAAGAGTAAAACAACTGCGGCAAAAAAACGACAATTTTTTGTTCAGAGACTGGAAATCCTGGTGTCTCTTTATGACATGACTGTAAAGCTTAGATCGCTAAAATGTCACTACAAGTGACTAAATTTACGAAAAATACTGATTTTAATACACTTATGAAAGTAGTGTGAGTTAGTAAGTAGTAGATTCATAAATTTTTTCGTGACCGATTCAGCACAGCTTCGCGACTTAGATTTGGGTGGTCACCCATATGTTGATAAACACTATAGTGTTACAGTTTAATATCTGGTAGCAGAGTTTTGAGTTTTAAGTAATACATCTATGAAAATAACACTTAAATTGGGAAAAAGATTTTAAAATTCTTGATCAGTTTACAAAGAAATAAATCAATCAATAAGGCAGTCAGTAGCGTTACCAGACTTATGTTGACGTTTCTTCAAGCAATTGTGTGCAGTTCAGTCATTGTGACTACATACACGACACACAATGTTTATAACTTGCAGAATTCTGCTCTGCCAGTATACATCTATTACCGAATCCTGTGTTCGTAAATTTAATTTTACAATTCTCTGTTGCTCACTCCCAATTTTCAATCAAATGCGGGTAATGAAATCCCCCAATTTTCCGTATCCCTGGAAACAGCGGCTGTTTGCTATTCAGCCTTAGTGGCGACTACACAACTGTTTCAGGAAAATAATGCTTGCAGTTTACATACCGTTTCACGTTGTCATTTGCTACAATAACTGATATCCATAACGAAAATATAAAGCTTATTCATTTGTCAACATAAATACGTTATGATTTAGTTAATTAATAATATCACATCAGGTTTAGAGTTACATATTACGCATTTTAACCGAATAGGACATATTACTGTTTTATAATTACTAATAAGTTTAATATTTTATAATTAGCTGCCTTGTTTTGGCTTTGCCGGTCAGTTCTTTAGGTCTGCGTTCAACAATGAATAACAAATTGATGTCTGTAGTATCCATCGATTATAGTTTAATTATTTATGACATATGTAACACGCTATCACGTTACCTTCACATGCAAATTGTCACATGAAACTGTACCGCCGGTTCAGGAAACTGACTGACAGGACAGAGGTCGAATATTAAACGTGCGAGCTTTTATTTCAATCTGATCAACGTATATGGACGACAGAAACATATTTTTACGGACACCACCACCTTACATTATTTACTTCACCATTTTTCAATTTTAATCTCCGAATCTGCAACTGACACTAAACACAAGCTTAAGTTACGGCACATATGCGATGTGATGCATGTGTGTGTGTAAAGGCGTCTAGTGGATTCATATGACTTAAGATAAGGCCTAGTGGAAAGGTGTCCTGGATTTGGTAATAAATTTTATGCTGCTTAAATACAAGGAACTATTTACCAGCTAAGTAACCCTGAGCTTAGGCAGACTATGCTACACTGAGTTTGTTATTTTACGTGTTGATACGAATATATCTGCGGGAGGAACATTTTTTATACAGGGTGCTCGAAATGGAATTAATATATATATATATATATACGTGAATCTAACTGTTAACACAGACGGGTATTTATAATTGGTAATTTCAGTTTTAATATTTACGGTAAAGTGATTCGTACAACAAACGGAAGGATACCTCCGTTAAAGGAAATATACCAGCTAATTATAAAGTTAAAGAACTTTTATCACGCCATTGTTGTTTATACACTTCACAAGATTCTCGAAGCAAACAGCGATTATTTTCCAAAAAACTCCAACTGCATGTGCCGACTGTCTAGAAATTCTGGGAGCCTCAACCTCCTGGAGCCCTAAGGGTCTGTCCAGGCCTGTAATGAAATACTTGTAGAACAGCACACCCTTGACTACTTGGAGTTGGCAGTGGAAACGTAATGTTTTCTGTGATATATAAAGTTAACATTTAATAATAATAATAATAATAATCGTCTGGTTTTTGTTACTTGGTTACAGAGCAACTGCAATATTTGAACCACTGCCGACGAACCCAAATAAAGGTGCACGTTTTACCCAACGATAAATATAAATACTTTTTACTTTCTGATGCATTATAACGTGTAACTTCAACCTTTTAAAACCTAGCGGTAACTTTACGCACCACCAGGTTTAACATTAAAAAATTCTACGTGGTGCCCACATTGCATCTATGTGTTTTGTACGGATCTCAGAACAAACAGCAACTTTTGCCTTATAAAACATTAAGAGACTGGTTTTTATAACCGAAGTGGAGAGTGTTTACAGCGCGGTACGCACTGAGTCCTTATATAAAACAGATACGCTTCGTCTTTAAAGGTTTAATTATTATCAGTGTTTCGGAGGAACTTCCTGCCTCCACTTTCAGGGCGGAAGTGAACACGGATTAAACCCTCAGGTTGCTCCGGAAACGTTGGTTAACTACCCATAAGGCTGCACATTCTCACAGTAAAATCGCATTCAACTAAAATGGACCTCAAGTTCAGGCTTACAAAATCCACTTTGTACTACTTTTGGTAGTTCAAATACTCGTCTCGTAACGGACTTGGTTCCTTTACTTAACTGAAACCTAACAATCACATTAGAACCTTTACTAACCACAAGCACATGAAGCGGATATCAGAGATAACTCGCCAACTACAGTGTCAGTTTTTCCCTTGTTATAAATGCAAATCTGACGACAAGGGAAAGGCAAGGTCGGCGAAAAGCGTTGGGATGAAGAGGAAGTTTAACAATTACCTTTTGACCTTTCCATTTACTGCAATAAAATTTTCCGTGAGCATGATTTCATACGTAATGGGCTTTAAAAAGTATTTGCCCCTGTTCTGTATGCACATAGAGAACACACCTGCTAAGCGCGCTGCATACATGTAGGTGCTACTGGACCAGAAATGTCACATGTTCACATCAAAATACAGGAGTCAACAGGCTTGCTGACGTTTGCAGAGCAATCACCCCTCATCAATAGTGGGTCTGCCAATTGCTGATTTCAAGTGTCTGCGGTTTGCATTTGCATCCGGTTTCAACAAACTGTGGATTTTGTTTATAATTTCTCGCTGCTTTCATTTTCGTACACGTGGGAACAGATCGGCAGCCTCCGCAAATTTTCTACGTCACACATAGCAATAACGGTGGGCCTTTTGGCGAAACATTTTGCACCTTATATCTACTTTAGTTCATGCCATGGCTTAGCTAGTAAATCGCGGCCTTTCACCGCTGATTCTTTGGTTGGATCACAGCACCATCTATGTGGGATTTGTGCAAACAAATTGGTACTGCTACACGATTTTATGAGAGTACGCAGGATATACGCTGTCAGTATAATTCCATCGATTCTCCAGACTCATTCAGTCATCCATCACCAACGCTGCATGAATTCAGGAATCAACAGTGTCATTACAAACATACTACTAAGAAAATGAGAACCTAACAAGCCTTTTCCAAAACTAATTCGTTTTTAATCTCGTACAGAATCAATTCTGATTCGTTCCTTCGTATTTAAACTTTTCTGCATGTTCAAATAATTTATTACATCTGCTTGCAGTATGATTCCTTCCCAGTGTTTAGTGCTGAGATATGGATATGTTTGCCCTTTTTTGGCCTCTGCACTAATTTGTAGACCAGCGTCAGTATCAGGCACTGACAGTGTTGCTTGAGTGTCCTACGTTGTGCTATTTACATTTCTCACAACAAACTATCATCAGAGCACAGATGAGAAGTTGATAACTCACACCATTCAATCAATTTCCGTACTCTGAACTCTCATAGTTGCGTTTTGTGAAGCAATGATGAATGTCTTCCTTGCCATGACGTCATGCTACATCATCGGGTTTGCGATAGACGTGACATCTTATATGCGGAGGGTTGTCGCTAATATGTTGAATAAGCAATAGCGATAAACAGATAAGCGATGTAACTCCACACCATAAACACACTGACCCGTTTCAAAATGTCACACGGTGTAAAATTCCGAATCGTCTCGTACGTCAGCAAAACCACAGGCACGCCACAACATTCTCTGTCTTCGACTCTAGCATGTTCCGCTTTATTTTGTGTAGCCGTATCACTACGGCACGGGTTCCCAACCTGAGGTCGCGACCCAAATCACGGTCGCGGGGGGGTCTAACTTAGGGTCGCGAGAGGCCATCATGGACGACTCGATAATTGTAAAAAAAAATCAAAATTTGTGTTACATTCATGTATGAGTTATTTAAATATACATTTGTTTCTTCTATGTTTTGTGTATTTAATATTGTCCCCAAAAAATATTGGATTTGAAAAGTAACGCTAAAAATTTAATATCTTTTTAAATAACTGGCAATGTTATATAGTGTTCAAGAAAAGGCCTTAGAATTAGTTCATTTACAGTAAATATCACTGACTACTGCCGTTTCCGTGGTAGGGTCAGGGGTCACACACATAAAAGTTTGGGAACCGCTGGTCTACAGACTATCACACAAACAGCGTTACGTCTTACTTTTCTGTCTGTCAGCAAGTAATTACGAACAGGTACAGAAGATAACACCTGTCACTTGCTGTTCTGTCCTTTTGAGGTCGATCCACAGGGAGGTACGCAGTGGTAACTAGAATAGCAGCGCCAGTAACCAGTATAAGCTCTAGGCCAATGAAATCTCAAAATTCTGCAATGATATCGCACAAGCTTGGCCAGACGCTGCTGAGTGCTGTCGATAACTTCAAACAAATCCCAGCGGGCTCGTGCCACCGTCATGCCGGCGGCAGTCTGCGTGCACTGAGATGGCAAACACGATGCCCCAGAGAGAGACTGTACTGGTGGGACGTCTCTCTATTGCAGACAGCAAGCCAGCACAAGATAGTCGCTGGCGGCTTTATTCCACTGGCAATCGTAGGAATGGCATTACAGGCTGCTCACTCAACATGAATCTACATTCATTCGTGTTTGTTACGAGCAGGCAACTGGTAACCGTTATGGAAGGAACAGAAGATGGCGGGAATAAACGGCATTAGGAGAAATGTTTGTGCCGTGCGTATTGTAGTAAGGTGCGTTTAGTATAGTAGTAATATGGCCAGCACAGCATGGCATATTCTCATTTTCCGCACGAAGAGGGACGCCCACCGGATGTGATGTGTAGCTGTGATTATGCTGGATAAGCAGTGGCAGGGGGCGGTCCTCCAGCTTGGCCAATGGACGAGGGAGCTGAACACTCTTCACCATAAAAAAATCAGCATGTTGTGACATACTAAAAAGGGGAATCCATTTCTGTGTACTTGCTTTCTCTCGCTGAGTCTTCCCATTCAATTAACCTACTTCTCTTCTATTTTCTATTTTCTTCCCTTTTATTCTTCCCTGTGTTTTCGTGTATTCTTTTATCATCTCTTTGTTTCTTTCGTCAATTTGAAAAATGAAAACGAGTGTGTGTGAGAAAATTATTTCGAAATAGCCTACTGCCAACAAGGCGTAATGTCGTTTCCTTCTGTCCCTATTGTCTCTACGCATAATGGATATAGCCAAAATTTATTAACTGTCCTTACTTCATTTTATCCAAATTCTCTAAAATAAAACACCAGAGAGTATTTCAGGCTGTAATAACTTTTATGAAGCTCGGTGGACTGTGCACACTTGTGATCTATCAGTTCTGTGTACGCTGTGTGCTTTTTCAATTTCATGCTTCTGACAGCCATATTATGTTTATGAAGCTGATGCCATAGAATTAATGGGGTTACTGAAGTTAAGGCTTTAGTAAAAAATTTAATTAAAACCTATTTCTGAAAATCAAGCAGTAGCCATTAATGTAGGCTACTACACATGCTATATTACGTATTTCTACGTTTTGACTACAGTTCCGTGGTACGTAACACTCTCTGTACTCTTCATATAAATTAAATGTCTGTGTTGTGTTGAAAATCAAAGGCTAAGCTACTTCACTCCATCGCAAGGTAATCTGACCAAGTCAGTACTGTATAAAATTACGTTCTTACAGAATAGGACGCTGTGTTTAATATTATACATTTTCCGCCCAACTATAAACATATACAAAGTTTATTACCAACTTGTTGCATAATATTTCTATTTGTTATTAATCATTTTCCGACATGTTTCGGCCATAATTTTTGGCCACCTTCCGGGAGCTAACAAGTTTCATCGACGTATACAGCTTATGTGGTAATTTACGCGAAAGTGGAGAATTTTATACAACAGTGTCTAAATACGAGCACAATTAAAATTAATTTTTTTTCCAATGGCGCAACAGCCCTTAGCGGGCCAGAATCCCTTATTAGCAAGGCATCACGATCGCACTCAGACACACCACACTCGGTAGGACTCCTCTGGACGGGTGATCAGCCCGATACAGAGACCTCTACCTGACGACATACAACAATCACAAGAGACAGACATCCATGCCCCCGGCGAGATCTGAACCCACATCACAGCAAGCGAGTGGTAGCTGACCCACACCTTAGACCGCGCGGCCACTGGGATCGGCAAAACTAAAGTACCAAATCCTTAAAATCAGTTTATGATGAAATATAATACACAATTATTTTAATTCGGCATTGACGTGCTATGCTGTGTTCAAACATCTGTTACTGACAATGCTTCAGTTGAAATTATTCAGGCACTCCGTGTTTAGGCTACTAATGAACAGACTGGACAGCCTAAACACCTTGTCAACGGACAAGTTCACAAGGTAGCTGTACATTATTTTTCATAGCCTTACAATGTAAGTAATTAACAGCATTGTTACATTCCCCTTAGTCCTTGTCTCCCTAGTGACGGGTTTCTGTATATCCCGCCAAACTTTTCTATGGATTTACATTTCCTTAAGAAAACTGCACAGATATTCTCTACCCCAGCCCCTTTAGATTACCAAACCTACACGATACTATACAGTCTAAAGATTTTACGCTTAAATTCAATAAAAACTCCTCGGGCTAGTAGCTCTATCAGGCGGTTGAACGGCAAGTAAGCCAATGTTTCGACAATATTCTCTGTTCTCTTCATCAGGGAAAAGAGAGTGTTCTCGAAACGTTGGTTTAATCGTCGTTCAACCACTTGGCGTAGCTGCCAGACAGATGAAGTTTTACTGAACCCTTACAATACAAGTGACTTTTCAAAAACCACAAAATTCTGCGTTATTTAAATGTTAGACTATACACTTTAACCTTTTAAAGCCTAGCGGTAACTTTACATACGACCAGGTTTAAGAGAAAAAAATTCTACATGGTGCCCACATTGCGTTTATGTGTTTTGTACGGATCTCAGAACAAACAGCAAATTTGCCTTATAAACATTAAGCGACTGGCTTTTATAACCGAAGTGGAGAGTGTTTACAGTGCGTACCGCGCTGAGTCCTTATATAAAACAGATATGCTTGTCCACAAAATTCTTCAGAGTGCTTCCTTTTCCAGCACACTTGATTAATATCCCTCCCTCAGTCTGAGCCACTTTTTTGCCAAATACAAGAAATTTCACCATTAGGAGCGCAGCCGACTCAATGTCGTTAGAGACCACAGATACAATCGCGAAGCCCTGATTAACAACATTCAGTTCTTTCAATATTTTCCCTGATGTTTTGTCTGTAAATAGGTTAATTTTTTCTCTGAGTTAAACGCAAAATTAGGTATACACCAACGGTGTTTGCTAATACATCAGACGTGCACCCAAAATTTCTCCTTCCTGGGGGAGCGGGGGCTGCTCCTGAGGCTATATAAATTTATGTGTGATCTTAAGAATTGCGTTATAAAAATCATGTTGTAAATACAACATAACACTTTTTGCAACTGCATTCATATAAATACAACCAAAAATTAGATGTTCCATGACTCAATCACGGCGTCCTATCTTCTTTTTTTAATTTTATTAATTTATTTTTCAAAATTCTAATGTACTAGTCATCAGTCGACTTCAATAGCTGATTTTGGGTGAAGGGGAAATCACATAAAACTTTTGATATAATATCTACAAAATCTGTATTTTTTAAATTTCAGTTTCGGGGGTCTGGGGGTTGCTGCAACCCGGCAGCCCCCCCCCCCCCTCCCAAGGTGCGCTCTTGTAATACATTACACAGCACAGGCTAAGTCGCGCCTCTTCCCTCGGTTTAAGTATTTCCGTCTTACACGCAGACATGTTTCAATTGTCACAAAACATTGCAATGATTCAGACACCAGAACAGCTCATAATTTTGGGAACAATGAGGGACAAATCTCTAGTAAACAGAAACGCAAAATGATTAATGCATGCAAAGACATACACACGGAAGCTCAAATTCTCAAGGCTAGCTTCATTTCAATAAATCTGAAACTCGCTTTTAACATCTTTATGCTTTTTTTTAATTCCTTCTGCGGAAATTGGAGTACAGACAAACAGCGAAATTAAACATATAAATTAAAGAAGGTAGCTACTCCAATTTTATTTCTCTGTTAACCTACTGAAAGGGCACAAATCGGGGTGTAGTACTGAAATATTCATCTGCACAGACAAAAAGAAGGCCAGTTGTATTTTTCTCTAGATTACATCCAGAGGGTACGAACATGCACTTAATACTAAAAGAAATAATTCTAAGCCTTCTAAAACATTAATTTTGACGTCTTAGGTTATGCGTTACAGGCGTTTGTCACAGACAACTCTTGTAAAGCAAACAATAAAACTTCTTTTACAGAAATTTTACTGTCTTCTGGGACGTTACGTCATAGGCTTTCGTAGATTAATTCCGATGTTTAGAAGAAAATTATTGCCCACTTATTCAGTGTGGCAGGTTCCCCCAAAAACTCCCTTTATCTCGTACATGGTTCGACATCCCACACGAGAGTAAATTTCATAGTCAGAGCCGTGAGAAGAAAAGTTATATTTATTATACGAAATTACGTAATTAGATCAAGGAGTCATACCTAATTTTGGATTACGTTACCAGTACTGCGTGCTGAAGCTGAGATATGAAATCAGCTAGGCACATGACGTGCTTTCCTTAGCAACTCACCATTATTCTGCTAAAAAAGAACTCCTTACTCGGTCAAAACCAAGTTCATTACCGGGTTCCAAAAAGTGTTGTCACTTTAACCAGTTCAGTGAAAACAAATACCCCCAAGCCCCTTCATGGAATGACGCTATTCTGACAGATAAACCTGTCTTACCTTAAATTATTTTACCCTTTACTTACGGGCTTTGCTTTTTATTTAACTTCGCTTCTACCTCGGATTTTACACCTCGTATTTATACGTTTATAAGCGACTAAAGTCTGTGGAAGGTAGTGACTGTACCCTAACTTGTAGCAGTATCGACGACTTGCACTGGAGTAATAAAGTAATGGTAATGTTGTTGTTCTTCAAGCTATGTAGGAATATAGGGGGAGTAGAGGTATAGCTCCACTCATTCTTAATATCGGTTCTAGATGGAGGCAGGTGGTTAATTTCAGGTCCCGGCCTCCTTACCCCCAAGAAAGAACCCCGATAATACCCATTGAAAAGGAGGATGGATGTGACCCAGAGCCAGTCTAGACGTTTCGGAGAAGAGAAAAAATCTCTTGCCATCTGCGGGGACTGAAGACCTGGATCGTCCAACCCGCAGGTGACTGGAGAAATTAAATAAATCTACAAGTAAGAAAGTTTAATTTAACCCTTTAAAGACGAAGCGTATCTGTTTTATACGAGGATTAAGCGCGTACCGCGCAGTAAACACGCTCCACTTCGGTTAAAAAAACCAGTCTCTTAATGTGTTATAAGGCAAAAGTTGCTGTTTGTTCTGAGATCCGTACAAAACACATAAATGCAATGTGGGCACCATGTAGAATTTTTTAATGTTAAACCTGGTCGTATGTAAAGTTACCGCTAGGCTTTAAAACGTTAAGAAAGCTGTCCTCCTCGTCCATACTTTAACCGTGAAACTCTAGAATACGGCTCCGGTGGGCTAATTACTGTATCATGACGTTCAATATTTGAATCTCTTTTTATTATCAAATTAGTCGAGTATTGATTTGTCTTTATGAGGTTTGCTGAAACCTACAATGACTGACAATAAAATGGCGGCAGGCTGTGTAGAACTACATTCATGTAGACATAGTCACCAACCTTTCCTTACAGCACTCGTTTTATGTCGCGTGTGAAGACACTGTTCAAATTTTACGTAAGATAGGGACAAATTCATTAACATAAATTCCAACCTTCTGAAAGCGTATTATATTCCACTAAAACCGGAATTTTATGTTATTTTCATATATATATTGTTCAAATATCTAGAAATTAATGAAGCATTAACTGTCGAAAGATGAAAATAATCCAAATTATATTTAAAATGTCAGATCCTACCCCACAAAAAAGAAACTTAATTTCTGTTACAAGGAATAACAGCTTAAACTTACTCAAGGAGATAATGGACATTTATTTTGACAATCTTGTGAAACCACTCACACTCTCTGCAAAAAGAAAATGCACAGTAACCCATATTAGTTTTAAATAAGGCGCTGAGCAGTATTTAATACTGTGCCTTGCTGTATTAATCACCAAATTCGCGTTTTTATGCTTCTCGGCTTCAACAATTCAAAAATACAGGGAACACTACTGCTGTCTTTCTATACATAAAGCATTCCTCCTGCATTCAATATGCTCTTCTAGTTTTATTACATATTTATCTCTTCCTTCCTGACTGTGATATTAAGAGTTGTAGAACAGCCAGCCAGTGAGACAGGCACAAAATTGTGCTCAGTACAGGGCTGAAGTGACAGGACTGAGGAAGAACTGTCAACCTCTCCAGAAAGATGGTGCCTTGCTATAGGAGATACAGTGTAGCAGCAGAAAACGTGACAATTTTTTACCATGATGTTGCAATCACAGTCTGTCCATCAAAACAGTCGATTTCTTGCCTCAAAATCTGCGACTCTTTCATACATTCATCACAACACACAGCGCCGCTCCTGTAGTACTGATGTTTAGGTGTCAGTAACATGAAACAGTTAAAATCCGTTAACAAAAGGGTTCCTGCCGCAAATCTTGTCACCTTGGATGGCTAGTTCGAAAGTCTGCCTAGTGTTCGCGACATTAATGTCTCGGCTTCTTCAGAAGCACTACACCAACTATATCACGGCAAACATAAAGAAAGTAAAGATCACCCTAGAACAGGCCATGAATGCCAAGAGACGGAGTCAATGTACTGATCTACTTTTTCTTTAACCTCGGCACTAGATGGGGGTGGGTGGTGAACGCCACACCCCAACCGCTTTACCCCCGGGAAAGAAAGAGACCAGGGCCAGAGCCGGTCTGGTAAAAGGTAAAGCAGTCCCATTACAGGCCTGGACAGGCCCTGAGGGTTCCAGGAGGTTGAGGCTCCCAGATTTCTAGACAATCGGCACTTGAAGGTGGTAAGGTTGTCAGCCATACGCACCGGCCGCGTTTACCCCCAGGAAATATTCCTGGTACTCATTTCTGTTAGAGGCTGAGTCGACCCCAGGACCATAGTGCGACCGAAAGGATTATGTCAATGAAAAATTCAAATGACACCATCGGGAATCGAACCCGCGCCCTTCCGGTTTGTAGCGCAGTGCCTCAACCAACTGCGCCACCGCTGCCCAGAGCCGGTCTGGACGGGTGAGTAAAACCTTGCCGCCCCAGGAATTCGATCCACGGACCATCCATCCCGCAGCGAGTGGCTATACCGACTACGTCATCATCATCCGCCAAATACTAACAACAAACATCCTTTAGTGGACACTTAAGGAATCTGATTTTAATTCAACAGTCTGGCTACTGCATGAAGGACAGTGTTTGGATCAAAAGACAAGAGACAATCCAAGACGCCCAGTTCTACTGTAAGGTCCACGCTGATGTAAAGGCTATTCCGTCTCCGAAGCTCGGAGTGTACGCCTGGCTTAAGTTTGTGCTAGTGAATGTAGCTTTAACTCACTCCTTTACACACGTTCGTGCCATACCGTGGCCCAGGCGGTTAGTTTACGGTCTCACATTGCTGAGGACCGCGTTAGGTCCCACGCCAGTTTCGTGATGGTTCTGTGGTGGACGAAGTGACACTTCGAAAATTTTTCCTCCGAGTCCTTCGGGTTTCCCCAGTCAGCATCATTCCACAATTGCTCCATACTCATTCATTCGTCTATTACCAATATGGTACACTGGCAGCGTAGTTAAATAACACACTTCGAAAGATTGTGTTGCTTATGTATAGCAGTAAATGTACCTTCACCATTACGCCATTTTGCAGAACAGGCGTGTAAAAATCTGCTTGTAATTAGTACGAAAACTGTTACTCCTACAAGTCTCGCCATTGTTTTTGTATCGACAGGGTGTTGCACAAATAGCGACATCACCTAATTACTTTAAATAGAAAAATTTAAAGAGATTTAGTTCGTTGAATCAAAATTCTATATGAGGTCTGCGTTCTTCTGGCATATTACGCTGCGTCGTGTGGTAATTGTTTACCGACGTTTCGGGAGAACGTAACGGTCCCATCTTCAAGGGTCAAGAATCCACGGCGGAAAGAAAGCCAACCTGTAACGTAGATACTAAGTGGGAAGGTTCGCGCCAGGTGGGGACCAGTGAGCGTGATGACAGCCAACAGGGTTAAACCAGGGGTGAGGGTGGGATGGATAAAGAGAAAACATATATAGAATAAAGTAAGAGTAAGGGAGGAAAATATAAAGATAAGGGTAAGTAAAAAATAAAATAGAATCATATGAAAGTAACCCTAAGTAACGCTAAAAGCTTATGAAAATTTATTATTTAAAATCTTTGAGTATTTTAAAATTTAAGTAACCGGCAGGCAGTTACGCGTACACCATTACATTTTTTAGAAGGATGTGGAAATATAACAAATATTTATTCGCAGCAGGAGATAAGTAGGAGAGTGTTTCCTCTACTCTGAAAATGGAAGCAGTACTTTCCTCGAAGAAGTCTGTAAATTTTCACCACATTACACGGCGTCAAATCCCGGGAAAACCGTAATCTTTATACGAAATATCTGTTAAATCAGTCCTAAGAGAGAGTAGTGTTCAACTGGAATATGGCAAGGGCGAGAGTGCTTATATATTTATTTAGGTATTTATTTTACTTACAGATTTTTTAGCGACACTGTCAGTAGCTCAGAATTACAACGTATAATATAGGATAAATATAGAATAATGGATTAGAATGGGTGACTGTAGCCTAATTTGAAGTAATATACAGGCGTCTGCTGGGAGTTACTGAATACAATTGCGAAAGTTTCTGTATTCTGGCCGAAATTTGAAACAAGTCACAAGCACTACTGTTTCAACCAAGCTGCTCACTATAACTAAGGCAAGATTATTAGCAACAGGTACTTAGTTGGATATGATCTGTAATGCAGGCTATAACGTAATCACATGCAACTGCATGGGATACATGAACTACAGTAAAACCTCGTTAATCCGGACTATCTGGGGGCAAGAGTAGTCCGGATTAGTAAAAGTCCGGATTAATATGAATAATAAAAAAAAGGTAATTGCACGAATAAAAAATACACATCACTCAAAATCATGTTATATAGCATACTAATTATTAAAGAGTAAAAGCGGAACACATTTACATTGCTGTAATGTGCAGCGATTGTTAATGAAATACTGCATGTCACAAACTACAAATCGTCTGCGATCGTCTTAGAACAGGATGTTCGTGGAGACGCGGGCTTAGGGGGCGTAGCGAGCACGACCTGCCGACTCAGCTGCCTTCCTTAGACACCTGCAGTCACTACAGACTCGTGCCGGCGATTTAATCTACTACTGTTGGCTCCAAAATAAAAATTTCTCTTTGCCGGAACCCTGTCCGGATCAAGCAAAGTCTGGTTTAATGGGGTCCGGATTAACGAGGTTTTACTGTATTTGCAGGTGTATCTTGTATCCGTCCCCGAGCAAGGAATTTGTCAGGAGATGTACCGTAGGATGCAAACTTTTATAAGTTAAACCTGCCGTGCTGTGGGACACGATAAAAGGAACACGCCACATACACAGAGGATAAAACGGTGGCAGAAAATACCACTCACTTACAAGTGTATATATTTTGAAGAATAGGACGTAGCACTGTATAAACCGGAAAGGGACATTCGGAAGCAAAAAGAGAACGAAGGAAGAATAACAGCGAAATGCGAAGTGCTGTGCGACATGTTTCAGAAGCCTCTATTCCAGAGAGCGTAATTAAATATATGGACCTATAAAATTCAAGGATAGCTTTCTATACATAAAAGCTAACACCAATCTTAGTCTCATAATGGGAAACAATTTAATTTCTTTGGTATAAAAGGATGGTGCCTTGAACTTGCTGCAGTAAAATACGGATGCAGACTCTTCCAAACAGGAAGAAGGGGCGCGCGAGAGCCCAGAGTGGTAATACAGGATACCGTAACATGGCCTTGTTCCTTTAATTAAAAACATTTGAAACTGAGGTATCAGTAATAAAAAAAGGGACTTTACCAGTTTAAAAGAGAGGGTACTAAAGAATAGAATGAACTGAGTTGTCTGAATGGCTCAATTTGCTAGAGCCACTGTGTTATTGTTCAAAGTTCTTACACTCGGAGAATCTGCCAGGGATATTTACTGACCTAAGTATGTATATTTTAAGAACAAGTTATGGTGCAAGGCCTTCCTTGAGAAGCTGAGAGTTACCCAGCAATTCACTAATAGATTCTCCATTGTTACGTTCTACCACAGAAGCACTTCGGCCGCAAAGGCATATAGAGGCTGTAAGGATAAGGCCCAATGCATTCCAGTCTTCTCCAAACGTACAAAGAGCTCCACACTCCGGTGGCTTACGCTCCGAAAGCAAAGCATCTTATACCATGACCCCTTGTGGATGTGGAAGCAAAGAAATGAGTTTCTATCACTCTTGCAGGACGGAATATTGTCAAATGTCTTGTAATCAAGCAGTATTGCTAACTCAGCCAGTATAAGTATGTCCTAAATCAGGGGGTACACAAATCCCGGACGCCAGGTCTCAATGGAAACATTTTGTGCGGTGGCGCCTAATTTTTTGACTCCTCAGGACGGAACTTGCTTCGTCTCAGTCTTCCGACTTGCCTAGGACTTTGAAGTGGCAACTAGTTTTTTTTTTTGGAAAATCTGTGTACCCCTGTTTTAAGTACACTTGTTTTTATTAGATGCCAAGTAGCATCTGAAGCAGACATAAATTTGCATAATCGTAAATTTTACAGAGTCGTCTAGCCTGATGATGGCGTTATAAACCGAAACATGTAGCTAGAAAGACGCCAATAGTAAAGGATAAAAATAAACTGTGCCGCCTGTATCGAGTTTCTACTGCCTGCAAATACTAATTTCGATAGCACTGCAGCATAGACCATCAAGTAAAGTAATTTCATACAGCGAAGTTCTTTTTAACAAATTAACACTCGCTAAGCTAGTCAAAAAATTCACGGTCTTTTAAGCAACTCAGAAGTTCATCAGGCATACCGTGTTAACATAAGGTCAGCGCTGGACCCTATCTTGGGCCATATGAATTAAGTTCATGTACATCCAGATTCACTAAAATCAATTTTAATATTATTTTCCAATATACAACCCTCTCTCCCCCAACCAGTTCTTCCCTTCAGGTTTTCAGATTACAATATTTTACGCACGTATAACGTATTTTAAGCGTGCTGCATGGCTTCACTATGTTATAATCTTGATCTGATCACCATAATAATATTTGGTAAGGGTGCAAGTTATGCAGACTCTCACTACACAGAGTTATGCAGCGTCCTGACATTTCCACTCTCGTAGGCACATGTTTTCTTTTCAGCGACACGTTTACCAACATCCTCTATCTATGTTATTCCCGTCGACTGACACATTTTCACACCCCCCCAAATTACTAACCAACCGCATTATAAAAAGGCTGCCTTATGTTGCCTCATAGCTAAGAGGGTTGCCGACTAAGCTAAACTGAGAATCAAACAGGAGTATGTAAATTAGCGTGGACCCAGAGGATACTATGCAAAATTGACTCTATCGACTATTCATGTGCCGCCTGTTGTGTACTAAACACTGTGGCGTCTATTATAAACCCAAATCTAAAACCCTCTTCCACAGGAGCAAAATTTTTCTGTTCCTATTTTCTGTTAGAACATTATCATTGTACTAGAATTTTCGCATTACTAACACAGCGTGAAAATTAAATTTTTATGTATGTCAATTCATACTACTGCATCACAAAGAAGAAAGTCTTATGCGATTGTCCATGCAACAAATTGTTTACAGAAGAAATTATGTATTACTCCAGTAGCTTTTAGCGTCTATGGCATCTCTTCAGAAGTATAAAACGTTACAGCAGAAAGCAATGGTTAAGAATGGCGTGCATTCTTATTATGCTATACACCGCATAAACTCAGTCTTCACACTATGTAATCATATTTCACTTAATTTCTTTCTTTACTGCCGTTAATTTACTTCCTACTTACAATAAAGTTACAATTGGTCCCTTAGTTTAGAATTGGATAATAACCACGATATAGTCAAACGGACGAGCACAAAGCATCATTAACACAAATAGGATAAAAAAACTTTTAAACTTGAGTGAAATTATCTAAAAATAATTCTAACTCAATATATAAATAAACAACAAAATGGGAAATGATCAATATATGAGAAATTAAATTTGCATGCAGAAGGTACTGCACACTGAAACGCACGATACCCATAAACAGTAGTTTTTCAGCATTACGTTCTTATGGAATACGACGTTGCACCACTGTGTAATCCAGTACCGACCTTTCGACGCAAAGTAGTGTCGTCGTCATCATTAAGTATGCATACACCCTGGGGCAATTCGACGTTCAGTAACAACTTGTCACGTGCCGAAAAGTACTCAGCACCATTAAGTAGCTTTATCTCTTCACATTCATATCCTTGAAGAATCGGAACTTGCAAACACCTCTGGCCTGTGTACAGCCATCACAATCAAAACTTACAGCAGGAGACTACAGTGTGTTACAGAAGTCACATTCTTAAAATAACTTGACTTTTTTTTTAGAAGCCTTCGCGTAGTTACAAAAAGCGCCTGTTAGCTTCATGCCCACCTCTCCGCCCATCTGCCGCACATATCACCGCGGCTCCCATTGGATTTTCGTGAAATTTCAAAGTGGGGTCTTTTATGAAAATCTCTCGAGAAACTACTTTACATGAAGACCTAAGTACGTTTTAAAGTAGCCAGCGACATAAGTTCGCCATAAAGCATTTCTGCGCAACACTCAGTATTTTTATATTGCTGAAAATGACTTTCAGCTCAACAATACACACATAACCCACTGTTGCCTTCCCATTGCAACAATAGTTATGGGATAACGTGAAGATGTTATTTATATGTAATTGCCAGTCCCGTGCACAAAACTTAAAGAAACAAAAAAACACTACCGCAACACAACACGTAAACCCTCGATGCACCAGCAGCCAAGAGCGTCAGCTAAAACATTATCCCATGCCATGTTCTCCCACAGCCTTCGAATGAAAAGTGCATAAATAAATAAATATATATATAAAAAATAAAATGTGTAAGCTGCTGTAATAAATATTGTATTTTTGGAAACGTTACGTTGCTGCAGTTTGTAAGGAAGAAAGGCAACACGCCACTGAATCCGTTTAAACCTGAGACAAACACGCTACCGCATATGTGCAGAATATGAACATGCCGCCTGTGATTTCTTATTTAGCAAAATACTAAATTTATATGGTACACCAGTTGTAGAACCCTTCTAAGTTAGGTAACTTAGCAAGGAATTAAAAGAAAGGAAAGAAACATGACCCAGACATTTGCTTACATGCCAAGTTTAATCGATAACAGCATACAATTCTCGACTCTGAATACCGTAACTGAAATCAGGTCACCAAAACCCTTCAGGGTCACATACAGATTATTTATTTACTTGAGAAGCACCAGGAATCCTGTGTGTAAAGGTAGTGGATTACCAATTATATATACTTGAAGGTACACCACTTTTGAAATAAACGGTTATGTATCATCTTTAAAGGCCGAAAAATGAAAGCAGAGTGAGGAAGGTCATATTTGTCCCTTTGCTAAAATTATACAAATACACCTGAAACTAAAGAAAAGATTTCGGTTAAATTCTTTTAATGGATGTCTACATGTGACTTTGGTTAGAACATTTACTCTATTCGCATACAACGCCAAACGTCAATTTTGTTTTCAAAATTCATCAAACAATTAAACGTGACATGAAACTCAGCTTCTCTTGACACGCGTAACTGTTCCTGAAATCACCTTTTAACAAAACACAGAGGAAGTATGGGATTTGACAGATCGTGATATTTGTAGACTGTTCAGTTTTGCAACAGATGGTTTGTACTTTAAGCAGGCTTAATACATTTTCATCTAAAGCATATTAACGTGAGGACCCATGAAGTATGCAAAATGCAAAGAACACATTTGGAAAGCACACAGCATGCTTTTCTGGAGCCCTCTTTGCACTGACTCTCATTACTACAGGGACAGAGATCGCTGGCATGAAACTGCACAGGCGTTTCTCCCTTTAAATCCCTACCAACCCATTATTAATTATCATCTTAGTATCTAATTTGACACTATGCAAGCCCAAACCTTGGAAATTTAAGCACCATTATTAAATAACCTGGCCGACGCCAAGCGCTCTTACAAACGTGGTTTTGAAACAAATCTCCACCTTTCCTGCTGAGGACAGAAACCGCCTTTTCCAGCTCGTAGCTTGTTATTTCGTTTGCGAAGCCATAACTTACTAATATAACTGGAAACATTAGCATGCGGATTGTTTGTTCTGTTCTACTCTTTGAAACACGAATAAAAGCGGGAGTCACAGCGAGCAGTGTGGAACCGTGAAAGAGAAGAAGAAAACATGTGGCTTTAACAGGAAAAGGATTAATTTATGACAACACTCAGGTGGAAAGGCAAGGTGAGTTTAACTCAGAAGCGGGGACCCATTCCAACGATTCAATATAAATTACGATGAAAATACCTTTTTAACAAAAGGTGGTAATTATGTATCCCTCCCCGCTCTTCCAAGCCATGCAGTGTTTGGTTAGTAGCGCGAGCATTTGAACTCGTATATCAGCCGGCAAAGAGGCTTAGAAACATCACGAAGCAGATAATAGGATTTCTCAACAAAAGAGAAAGGCCACAAGGAAACTGGACGGAAAGAGATTACGGAATAATTACAGAAATGAAGAAATAATGTTGCTGTTTCTCTTTCTCCATTCTTTATTCTAAACTTCAGCAAGATAGGGTATTTAGATATGACACAGTATGAATGCGTAAGTTCATATCATCAATTTTAAGACAAAGCCCTCTTTCCCAGATATTATCATGGACAAAAACTGGGACGATGAGAATGTGGTAGTCAGAGGGTAAATCAGAAGGAAGTAAAAACGATTTTCTTAAAATTTAATAGATTTGTCTTACAGAAAGAGGAAGCCTATACGAAGGTGTGAACTGGACTGTTGTGGCTCTGAATAAATAGTAGCGGAAGGCTCTTGTGAATGCAGTAATGGAATTCCAGGTTCTATAAGAAGGGAGGAATTTATTGAGCAGCCAAGAGAATACTAGCCTCTGAGGGAGGACTCTGCACTATGGAGCTACTTAAGAAAAAGTAATCTTCAAATTCACACAACCCTAGTTAATGTCTTGATTTACTTAACCATTGATTTTATATGCCAATGGTGAAAACTCGTTTGGTATTTATAGGCTGCCAGGAAGTTCGTGGGATCCAACACCCCTTATTTCAGGGACATGGCCGCCTTTGTTAGGAAGGACTGATCATTTGGTGACGTGAACGTAATTTCCCACACACTTACTGCAAAAATACGGCTAGTTAGCTTACGCGATACACCCCCTTTAGTTAACCTTTTAAAGCCTGGCGGTAACTTTACATACCACCAGGTTAAACACTAAAAAATTCTACGTGGTGCTCACATTGCTTTTATGTGTTTTGTACGGATCTCAGAACAAACAGCAACTTTTGCCTTATAAAACATTAAGAGACTGGTTTTTATAACCGAGGTGGAGAGTGTTTACAGCGCGGTACGTGCTGAGTCCTTATATGAAAGAGATATGCTTCCTCTTTAAAGGGTTAAACAAACATCAAAGACGGAAAACAGAAAGGGATTCTAAGGCTCGATTGATGTTCGTAATAATGTGGACAGTAAATAAATATGATGCGTAACCGTATTAGAAATATTAAGTCAAAGTAAGAGAATATTCCAGCGATATTTGAGGTTATCACAGCGATATTGCCAAGACAATTTTATATTCGCACTATGCATTGTCTTAAATATATTACTAGAAACCAACTCTTGCACATTTATTGATATTAAAGTTTTTAGGGAACAGCTCCTACATTTTTCGAGCCAACAAAGGGCTCATCCTCAGTGTGTGTAATTTGGTGACTATACGACTCCCTGAGGATGAGCCCGATGTTGGCTCGAAACATGTAGGAGCTGTTTCCTAAACACTTTAACATTTTAAAGCCTGGCGGTAACTTTACACACTACCAGGTTTAACATTAAAAAATTCTACGTGGTGCCCACATTGCGTTTATGTGTTTTGTGCGGATCTCAGCACAAACAGCAACTTTTGCCTTATAGAACATTAAGAGACTGGTTTTTATAACCGAAGTCGAGAGTGTTTACAGCGCGGTAGGCACTGAGTCCTTATATAAAACAGATACGCTTCGTCTTTGAAGGGTTAATATTAATAAATGTGCATGAGTTGGTTTCTAATAATACTGATAAGACAAGTCATGTGGGATGTCTTCTGGGATTTCCAGAATGCTACCAATTGATACGGAACCTTTATCACACCCTTCCAATTTATTTTACTGGAAGTCGCCCTGCACTAACAGTCATGCTAAAATAATTCAGGCATTATGATATGCGACTTTCGCGCTAGATAACTGAGGCTACAGACACACACACATTCACACACACACACACACACACACACACACACACTCAAAATATGTAATACTTATTGCTTTTCCATGGCAACAATGGTTACGAGAACGCGCGTCAATGTTACGTTTATACATAGACGGTCTCTCTCGTTTATCAAAGCAACAAGAACAGAAATATAAATTTGTACGTCGCTAACACGTCTTCCAGATTAATTCTTTGACACTTTTCATATCTCACTGATCTTGGCTAGCTCAGCGCTTGATCAACATCGCCAGAATATTAACCTGTTTTTACTCATGTCCACGTGTTTTGGGTACGAATATTTACACAAACCACAATGAAGTTTCACAACTGCCCTCTTCTTGCAAATTAATAACACCAACTAATGCACCAAAAATATATATAATTTTATTCTTAAAAGTCTCATACATGTTTCGACCCTGCTGGACCATCTTCAGGGAGAATAATATTGATATACTCTGGTTGCGTTTACATAGTTAAGTGTGAATGTGCCCTGGGCTTCATCCTCCGTTTGAGAGGTGTCGCGTATCAATATTATTCTCCCTGAAGATGGCCCAGCAGGGCCGAAACATGTAGGAGACTTTTAAGAATAAAATTATGTATATTTTTGGTGCATTAGTTGGTGTTATTATTTCGTATAATAGAGTGCACGGACATGGAACATATTAAATTCGCCCTTTTCTGCTTTGTGCTCCGTCATATATTAAACACATAAATAATTATTCCTAACAATGACTGCAAATCTCGCTGAGGTCCACCTTATCTTGTCTAGTATTTGTAAATCACAAGTGGTTAAGCTGCTAAGATTCCGAATACGAATTCAACTTTTCTTAAAGTATGGATTATACCGGGTAGATACAAATCAAAAATAAATGCTGCAGAAAGATTCGAATATAGACTGCAACCTCAAACTTAAATCGATTAACGTTGCTCTTTTGTATCCTACAAGATCAACCATACAAACTGAGTTCCTTATCCATTATGTTAATTATTAATTTCAATGATTTTTTCGTAACACAGGCTAAACTATCTTTTGGCAGACTTAATTTTCAAGGAGTTCCACATAAAAGTCACGAATTTCTCTGTGAGCTTAGGCTGTCTATTTTCACAATCACTTTGCAGTTTGCAGTTCTAAAGTAACAACTAAATGGTAGAAATGACGCTGCAGTCTGTGTTCACTGACTGCAGATATTCAATAATAAACTGGAATATTAGCTTGAAATTTTGTGCATATGAAGTTTAAATAGACTCCACATGCATCAAGCACAGGCCTAATTGTTCACTGCAGGTCTGAATGTGCGCTCCTCTGTTTTGTGTGCCAATACAATGGCTTGCACAGTGGCAGCGGTTATTTGATACTAAAGTGAGGATACAAAACTTTACAGTTCAGGTATTTCCAACAATTTTTGTGACAGGTGTTACAGAGTTCTTCCCACAAAGCTTATAAAATAAACGTAGAACTGACTCTCATTTGTCCCATTCCGCGTACGTTCTCATATTTCTTTTCAGAAGCTAATAAACTGACGTATTAAGATATTCCATAAAAGTGGTTTTATGAAAAGCTGTTCGAATTAGATTCTTTTTTAAACTCGTCCAATTTAACCCCTAAATTCCAAAGGTGACTTCGAGCCTCCTGCGTGTGTCGTCGCGTCTGTAGCTGCCTAGGACATAAAGTAATATTACGGTACCTTCAGAAATAAAATTATTGCGCTTTGATTTCTTATTATTTTTTATTTTGTCATTAAGTTTTCTAACGAATTATTTAAGTAAATTTTTGTTTTGTCTGTGTTTCATATGTGTCCTGTTTATTGTCCTTTTGTGTTTGTATATTGTGCCTTCTCTGTTACTGGCCAGTTGGCTGTTGACTCGGCATGTTAATAAACAATAACTACTGTTAATTGAATTGGATATCACAAGTCACGCACGCGGAAAATGCGTACTGTAATTTTTACGCGTGTTTACTTTACAGTATTTATTATACATTTTATATACCTCACACATCGGCACCTGAATCATCTCCTATCAGCAACCCATTCCTTTATCATGACAACCAGAATTCATTTGTAAGTTTAGGCTGTGCAATGCTTGATCTACAGGAACGCTTATAGCTCAGAATTCAGGTGCCTACTTTGTTCCAATAGCACACTGTTTCTGCTAATGGTACAGTCATACCAAGAATTTCTCACCTTCAAACCGGGGACTGGTTACAGATTTTTGTCTGCATAAAACGGGTGTGTGATTAAGTTCATATGGGCAAACACTGAATAATTGGGTTAGAGAAGTGCACCGAGGAAGTCTCGCTTTTCTGTAAACCCTGTAGAGGTGTGTTAATGGAACGGAATATTAAAGGTGCCTGGTTATGGCTTTTGTCTGCATATCGGCAACGTGTACAAGACACTACAAGAGCAGCGGCGAAAAGGAGTACAATAGAGTTACACTTTGTCGGGTCTCTTAGAATCATGCTATTATGCTGGGGATACTGTCTACGCCTTTGATTATTCGCAGCTATTTCTATCGTCCTTTCGCTTTGTTGTTTCTTCTTTATATACACCTTGCACAGAGCCACGTATAATGGTGGCGAGTGGCACAGTCGAACGTATACGAAAGGCAAACAGGTTCCTTCAGTAAGACTGATAAAACAAGTGACTAATAAGGTTTCTGTTTAAGTCATAGATGATTTATTTTACACATCTGACCTATACCCAGTTCTGAGAAATTGAATCACTGTAGCATAATGGCGTTTACTTCAGAAGCTGAACACACAGTCCGTACACCGAATTATACTCCCCTTCAGGAAACACATCAGGGTGTAATTAAGCGTGTACCTTTACGCACGCACGCACGCACGCACGCACGCACGTATGTATGTATGTATGTATGTATGTATGTATGTATGTATGTATGTATGTATGTATGTATGTATGTATGTATGTATGTATGTATGTATGTATGTATGTATGTATGTATATTATTTCACCATAAATCCACTTAAAGTGACGTGCTAAGAATTTAGCCTAAGTTTGTGTATTTTTATATATTTAGTGCTCAGTGTTCCCCCGAGGATCGTGCAGTTGACGCACCGAAACATGTCGGAACGTGCTTAATAAGGTGTTCGCAAACGTTTATCTTACTCTAATTTTAGTGCACGAGTTGGTGAATAAATGCATACAAATGTGGGATCACGTGTACAGCACGGATGATATTAAATTTTACTCTGAATTCACAAATCGTCTGTTATCCCAAATCTCCTCTTTAGCACATAAAAGCGGCGAAGAAAACACAATATGACTCTGTTAGTATTTGACAGATTTTCTCGCTGACCGTTCACATGACCTGACTTCTAGAGCAGGATCTCTACCTCTGGGGGTACACCACCCCAACAAATACCTCGGCAACACAGTGTCGCCACCGCACTGATGCCCGTCACAAGTGGGAAGTTGATACTGAGGCTCAGGTGTTTGATCCCCTGCCCACAGTATCTGTTCACGGTGCACAGGTCCACGTGACACCCACAGCAGATTAAGTGACCCTTATACACTTTACGGCCCGATTCTCTTCAGCTCACTTGGAATCAGCACAAATACGTGATATGAGGTTTGACGGATAATCCGGCTAATGCTACTGTGCACAAACTGGTAACACTGGTGTGGTAACTGCATCGATCATCTTAGTTTATGATTAAGTAAAATATACACACACCCACACACACACACACACACACACACAC
>BLKM01006964.1:1249800-1261927 GCA_013340265.1 Coptotermes formosanus
CACACACACACACACACACATCCGAGACCAACGTCATGCACAAAAAATTTACAAATTTACAAATTTTCACGTTACTATAAACAAAATAGATCCAACTTATGCACACTATTATTTATTTATCTTTTTGTTTAACTTCTCCCCGACATGTTTCGGCAAGTAACTATGCCATTATCAAGGGGGCGACATCAAAATTACAGAAGATGTGAATGAATGTGCATTCATTCACATCTTCTGTAATTTTGATATAGCCCCCTTGATAATGGTATAGTTACTTGCCGAAACATGTCGGGGAGAAGTTAAAATGATAAATAGATAATATTGTGCATGAGTTTGATCTACTTTATTATAGTGATCATATTCACGGAAATGAATAAGACAAAATTTACATGTTACTAGTTTCGGCTTATCTATTAAGCCGTCATCAGACCTACTAAATATCAACAGCCATACCAAACAAAGAAACTTACACCTTCATGTGGGATTGAGTTCTCAGTCCCTTACAGTAGGTCACACAAAAGTGTGTTAAAATACATAAAAGTTCTGTAAAATTACATGACGGGTATAAAAGCTATAATTTTAAATAAAGATGGTAGGCTGTTTATAAGTGCTACATAATCTGAAACGAGTAACCTGAACATTTGTAAATTGTGTTGTGCATGGCGGCGATTTGGGGTACATGTGTTCGAGCGAAGCACAACGTGTATATTTCACCTAGAGATTATGATTAAGTAATTTGTATCACACGTACGTTTAGCTTATGCTTCTCTTATGATTATACTATTAACGCTGCATTTTGTTTGCCAAAAGCGTCAGGCTAGATAGCTTTCGAAAATCCGACGATTAAAAATTGTATATGCAGAGTGTCTTCTGTCGAAACGAAAAAAACAACGCTGAAAGTATTGCAAAAGGTAAAAAAAAAGAACATTATAATCTGTTGTTTCGTTATGTGTACAAAGAAACAAGCAACTAAGCTTCGCCCCCCCCCCTCCCCCAACCCGATACTTCTGCAACATTTTCCTATTTAACAGCGTTAAATCTTCAATAGCCGATCCCAGCGGCCGCGCGGTCCAAGGCGTAGATCTGCGGCCGAGCGCTTGCTGGGATCGTGGGTTCGAATCCCACCGGCGGCATGGATTTTTGTTTGTTGTGAGTGTTTGTAATGTCAAGTAGAGGTCTCTGCGACGGGCCGATCCCTCGTCCAGAGGAGTCCTACCGAATGTGGTACGTGTGTTTGAGTGTGATCAAGTGAAAATAAACACCCTCGACACCTACTGTGAGTAGGTAGAAGAGGTCAGGACTGTGAAACGAAATATTCAATAAATCTTGAAGATGCAATTAATCAAAATAATTCTCTTACATAAGAAGACCTTCAGAACGAAACACATAACATCATGTTGTCTTCGCAAAGAGTAAAGGCACATGTTGGCATAAGGGCCAAAGGCACCAAATGTTCAAAACTGGGTTTGCTGTATCTCCACACACTCGTGTAGTGAACCTGCTGCAGGCTACATCAGTTATAGGACGAATTACAGCGAAAAAAAAAACAAACCCCCAGCAATAACACTTTTTATTTGTTTGTTACACGCAGTCTACATGCACAATACACATAACGTTTGCACAACAAGCTGAAGGAGTCTTCAGCTGCATACACCGAGATTCATGCCAGCTGAAGTGTGAAAATTTAAGAAGATTTGATTTTCGCAATACCTCTAATTTTATTGTAGTTAAAATTGGAATTCATCGCATTGTTTCTATACCACAATATATCTCTAATATAATAATCATAACTACTACTACCATTACTGTGGACCGGGAATGCGTAGTCGATATAGCAACTCGCTACGGGCCGGACGGTCTGGGAATCTAATCCCGTTGTTGGCGAGATTTTCCGGACAGGTCCAGACCGGCCGTCGGGTCCACCCAGCCTCTTGTAAAATGGGTACCGGGTCCCTTTTCCGGGAGTAAAGCTGCGGGGACGTGGCGTTGACCACCCACTCCCATTTCGCGCCATCTAGCTCTGGGCCTTCATGGGGCGGAGCAGACGTCCGTCAAGTTCGTAGCAAGTCGCTATTACGAGTGCCCTACACCGGCCGCCTGCATCTTTCACGTACTGTCCTTAAATCAAGATTTGCTGACGGCCTAATTTGAAAAAAGTTTTTTGTGGTCTACCGACCGCATGAATTCTTGGTTATTGATTTCAAATACGCTGCGACCACTTTCCTTCATACACCTTTTCTTCACTTCTCACTCTCTTTACAAAACTGAGAGGAAGAATAGATAAAAGACAGTACAAGTTCGAAGAATAAATAAAGCCATGCCATTCTAAATTCATAACGAAATTAGCTTCTAATGAAAAACAAAAGCGGATGTTTCGTTCAGCAAATTTCTTTTGAGATCTGCGCTCTTCTGAGGTGTTACGCAGCGTCAAGTAGTAATCCTTTACCGACGTTTCGGGACAATGTATCGGTCTCACCTTCAAGGGCCAAGAAGTCAAATGAAGCTTCATTCTTCATTGGACTTCTTGATCCTTGAAGATTGGATCAGTAAGTTGTCCCAAAACGTCGGTAAAGTATTACTACTTGACGCTGCGTAACACCCCAGAAGAGCGCAGATCTCATCATCATCTCTGCGAAAGCCTGAAATCACGGAAATTTCATTTGTTGCTCAAAGTAATCAAGGAACTGAAGCCCGGCCACCGGGAACAGTGGCCAGTGTAAACGCATAGAACGGCATATCGCTTTTCTGTGCCTTGGCAAACTCGAAAATCCGCTGAATGACAGCAGGATATGAATTACAGCAAAGCCCTGACGACTTAATCCGGGATCGTGGATTTGAAACAAACTCTTAACCGAAGCGAAGTCAAGGCTGACGATAGACAGTAGAGACTGAAGTGTTAAAATACTAACACGTTAAGGCACGCCATACTCACAGTTTCCTCTGTTGCTTGCTGTGACTGACTGACTGACTGAAAGCATGTGTTCAGGTGTAATATATTGCAGGGTATTCTGGGTGCTTTCTCACGTCCAAAATAAAAATCCCCCTCCCCCCTCCACCGTTTTGTAGGACGTGCTCATTTGTAACTTCATCAGCGTCGAACTCCTGTTTTGTAGGACGTGCTTATTTGTAACTTCATCTGCGTCGAACTCCTGTTTTGTAGGACGTGCTCATTTGTAACTTCATCAGCGTCGAACTCCTATCACGCGATGAATTCCGAAATTCTCCCCACAATATTATACAGAGTGATCAAACATTTATGGGGATGATTGTGAAATGTTATTTAGTAAACCGGAACAATGAGAACTATAAACTGACTTGGAACATGCAGAGACATTTCAAACTTCAGGTATTTCTTTGTACGCATGAAGCAAATAAACAGAAATGTTTATGTTCGTCCCACGCATTTTAGCCCATCCTGTATAGTAAGAAAGGCAAATGCAGCGTAATTCATATAATAACCTACTGGCGGGACGACGACGAATCATTGTTCAATTTCCAACACAGGTAAGCAATTTTTATGTATTTTGAAAACGTCCGGACCTGTTCTGGTGCCCACCCAACCTCCTATACAACGGACAGCGAAGGCCCTTTCTCCTGGGGGTAAAGCGGCCGGAATGTGAAGCTAACCATTCACCTCTATCTACTGCCGATATGAAGAAGGAGAGGAGTTACACCTCCACTATCCTGTACGACTTCATGGTCTGTTCAGGGACAGGTTTACTATACCTTTCACAGTAAAATTCCACTAGTGATATATAGGAATTTTTTCTTGTGGCAAAAACTTGTGTTTACAATATCAGTCGTCGTTATTTTCTGTTTCGCCTCGTATCTACGTCATACAGGCTTCTACACATAAAAGCGACGTGTCCTTACTAAGCAGGGATTATATCGCGACAAGTCCGCCAAGTGGATTACACTGTTGCAGCAGAGACAGTAGACTTTCATGTTTTAGTAATCTTACTGTTAAGACAGGATGATAAATGGACGGACGTAAAGGAAGACACCATAAAATAGAGTTCATAATGTAGTCGTCCAGTATTCGTTGCTGACTTGTGTAAGTATATCGAAGTCTGTGGACCGGCTCAAGCCTCTACAACGAGTATCTGCGGTGCATTTATTAAACCTACTCATGGGAATGTCCATGTTGCTATATAAAAAGTTTTTTATGTGTCTGTGTCTGCATCCATCCATCCAACCATCGACCCACCCACCCACAATCGCCTACCTACCTACCTACCTACCTACCTACCTACCTACCTACCTACCTACCTACCTATCTACCTATCTACCTACCTACCTGCCTGCCTGCCTGCCTGCCTGCCTGTCTATCTGGCTATAGACAGATAGATCGACAGATGGACAGATATATAGACAGGCAGGCAGGCAGGCAGGCAGGCAGGCAGGCAGGCAGGCGCGAAGGCACGTATTTTCGTAGATGATTAACGCAGAATGAGAAAGTGACATCGAGAAAAGATATAAAGAGAAGGAAACGAAACCAAACAGAGTTATAAGAAAAGATAAGAAATTGCAGATCACATTCCAGTGTGGGTTGAGATTATTAAGAAAAAAGAGAACGTAATTTGCAAGGTCTTGTTACTCACAAGGACTGCGTTTGTTTCCTGATGGGGTACTAGAAATGGCGGCAACGTGTTTTGCTTCTTTTCTCTCGCCTAACGTTGAAGGACGGGTCGAACCAACAGCAAACATAACAACAATAATGTACATCACAAAACACTGAATGTATTATACGTAATGGAACGGTAGAAATCACCTGCATTGTGCAATAAAATTAATTACTCATCACTATACAAGAATATTATAAGCAGAATAAAACTGGGTACAAGAATCGGGCAGTGAAACGAAGGGATTCACTTTAACCCTTTAAAGACGAAGCGTATCTGTTTTATATAAGGACTCAGTGCGTACCGCGCTGTAAACACTCTACACTTCGGTTATAGAAACAAGTCTCTTAATGTTTTATAAGGCAAAAGTTGCTGTTTGTTCTGAGATCCGTACAAAACACATAAACGCAATGTGGGCACCACGTAGAATTTTTTAATGTTAATCCTGGTGGTACGTATAGTTACCGCTAGGCTTTAAAAGGTTAATATAACAATGGAACAACCGCATTAAAACTTACATAAATTTGATTAGGTATTAAAATGAAAGGGGTTAATCACAAGTACAATAAATAAAATAGTTACCCCACAGATAAACACAGAATAATAAATTTTAGTCACAACAAATTCCTAAAATAATGAAACTCGTTGTTTAGACAGAATCAGGAAACACAGGACACATGTTCCAAAGTAATACTGGTTACAAGTGCTGTAATGAAGACTTTGCCACCTTCACGTGATCCTCGTGACAGTCAAATGGTAAGATGTTGTTTGGAAGGCTATTTACATTCATAACGTCTGTCCATAACCCGACATTGTAAATATACTCAATAATGCAATTAAATTCTACTGCGATGGATTCCAAATATTCAAAAAGTTTTAAGACAGTCTTATAATTGGAAGAGAACACTACTGCATTATCCAAAAGCTGCACTATCCATCACTAAAGGCGTAATTAAGGTAGGTGCCAAAAATGAACCATTAAGCAGCCCCCATAAATATAAATTCCAATTTGGCTCATTACACGCCATATGGTATACATCACTGCCTTAGGAAGAGTTGGAAGGGATCATCCTTACTCAAGAAAAGGGGGCTTCTATATTCCAGCTATGAAAACTTTCTGTTGGAAACACGGCTGCTGCCATTAGCTTCTTGTATTCAGTTCAGCTATCAGTTAGACGTATCCAAGTACCAGGAGTTTTGGAACTCCAGGTCCTTTCTCTTACACCAAGGTTTAATTTGGGGAACACAGTTAAAAGCTTTCAGCAGAGGTAATATTTTCAGTTGTTTTGAAACGTGATCCATTACTTTGAGGGAAGAACTGAAGTTTTGGAAAGCACGTCCAGAAAAATATACGGCTCTCTGAGCAAGGAAGTTGAGAATTAACTGCGTAAGGTCGAATCGTATATTATTACTAAAATCTTGAAAAATATAGGTATGGCGTACGTGTGTAGAGACGATAAGGAAACAAGTGCATAGAGAATTTTGTTAAACGCATGTATTACACCTTGGTAAACGACACTGCGAAGCAGGAAGTGGTGAGAATAACATTCAGGTAAATTTTGAAGATTTATGTGTGCGAGTCATAAAGTATCCGAAATTTAATGATTACAAAAAAAAAAACACACTATTATCTGAGTTTGTACAGCAGCGTCGCTTTCCCACACAATGACCCTGATTTTGAACGCACTTATTCCACCAACCCATAAATTCCTGTTGGCAAAGCGAGCAGGATAAACAACACAGAAAAAATTTAAAATAGAAAACTTATTTCCGAATACTTTCTGACTCACCCATGTATTTGTGAAAATGTGATATGGAGAAAGCCACTCGTAACGGTTTTGAATGAGGGAAATATTATTAAAGATAGCAAATTGCATTACCAGAAGTTTACATAGACGGGCCAACCATCTAATGAACGAACGGTCTTGTGGGTTCCAGTTGTAGTCGTGCAACAGACATAATATTTCCCTAATTTAATGTGTTCCATGTCGGTGCACTATATTATACAAAAAACATTAAACACCAACAAATGCACAAAGGGCTTTTTTCATCACTTGTAACACGCTCCTACATGTTTCGACCATGCTGGGTCATCTTCAGGGAGAACTTCCTGCCGTGGTTACACTATGGTTGCACTTTATAGTTGAGCTGTTTATTATGTACTGCGTGGCCTTTTGGAGGCGCGAACTCTCTGTGGTCTCGGCTTGCAAGCCTCCAAAAGGCCACGCAGTACACAATCAACAGCTCAACTATAAAGTGCAACCATAGTGTAACCACGGCAGGAAGTTCTCCCTGAAGATGACCCAGCAGGGTCGAAACATGTAGGAGTGTGTTACAAGTGATGAAAAAAACCCTTTGCGCATTTGTTGGTGTTTAATGTTTTTGTAATGTTTCCCTATTTTGTTTCAGTTACAATTATGCTCGTGTTATAAGCAATATTATATTTCCTTATTTTGTGTCCAGTAGGCAGATATTACGAAGGAGTGTCTGTAAACGACATTCAGAAAAGGGGGAAAAAAAAAGATTCGAAAATGCCACGGTACACACAGTCAAAGACGTCGGATTAGACCCAGTTTTAGCACCTTAAGGGACGGCAGTAACAAGTGTATACCGCCTGCTTTAACCTTCAAAGGCGCTATACTGCATTCACACCGTGCAATTATTATTTACCCCAGGAATAATAAGGAAATTGTATTTTTACTAAAGAAGCGGTAGTTTTCTGCATGTTAGCGTCTGAATTTTTAAACTTGTAAACGAATATGACATTTCGAAGTTAGTCGCTTTGCTGTTTCCGCGTATAAGAAAAATTTACGGAATTTATATCCCTATCTCTTACGACTTCATTAAAAATTAAACACGTTTCAAACACGCGGTGTGCCTGTCTCTAATTCCGTTAGCGAGTTTCTTGGGAACTGTACAAACCTGTCTACTGTTATCGATATGCTAAACATCGAATTCGTCTACCACTCAGATACGAAAATATCGCCCGAAGCACAAGACTTCAAAGGATGGGCTATGTGGAGTTTATTCATGTGCAGCAGAGAAGTCGGGACAGAAAGTGAATGCGTCCGAAATATACTCTTAGACAGGACACAGGGTCTGAAAGTTCTATCACAAGATGTGGACCGCCCGTTGGCAGATCAGTGGCATTACTATTCGGCACATTATATGAGAAGTAAACTAATTACTTGTTTCCTTTCAATTTTTCATTCTAAAATCATAAATCTATGACACAACATTATGCACTGTAACAATGAACTGAAAGAAGCTGATATAGATTGGCCCACTTCACACAGCTGATACACGCAGCCCGGTAACACAGATCCACTTTATTAATAAATGCTTTTAAGGCTCAAAGTAATCCACATTTTACATAAAGGAATTTTGTACCTCACAAAGAAAAGTCCGCTTCGGTTACAGACACCAGTTCGTTAATGCTGTGTACAGACATGATGTTGAATGAGATGGACGAGACATGTAGCACGTATGAGGAACAGGAAAAGTGCACACAAGGTTTTGGTGGGGAGACCTGAGGAAAACAGACCACTTGGAAGACACAGGTGTAGATGGGAGGATAATATTAAAATGGATTGTGAAGAAGTGAGATGGGGAGGCTGTGACTGGATGCTGTGGTTCGGGACAGGGACAAGTGGTGGGCGCTTGCGGTAATAAACCTCCAGGGTCTATAAAATGCGGCGAATTTCTTGACCAGCTGAGCATCTGTTAGCTTCTCAGGACTCTGCTCCATGAAGTTAGTTGGTTGGTTGGCTAGTTAGCTAGTTAGTTACACATGTGATGTCTGTTCACTGTACGAATTACGTAGAACATACAAATACGTTATGTATTATAAACAAACTGCAAAACACTTTACTGTTAACAAGTGCTAAATCCATCTGTCACTGGGCTCTAAACAGTTAATAGAAAAACGTATGTAACATGTAATGAAGAGTGCAGACTATTCGAAGGACTCAACTTACAAATGACACACGGGAGAGAACTTAGTGATGAAGTCCACGAACAGTCATTTTACACGTGTTGTCGAAACTGAGACGTGTCTGGTTCACAAGTTACTTAACAACATCAGTTCAGCTGCTGAGGTATTATAACACCGAATGAGATGGGAAAATATTTTCAGAGAAGATGTGGAAGGACCTGGTGCTAATCCATACAGCAGACATGTCATGAGTTATTCATTAGTGTAGAAGACCAAAAATATGCACTTTTTTCACTAATTTTCACTTACTTCTCACTTACTCCTACATGTTTCGACACCACATGGTACCATCTTCAGGGAGTTCAACTTGTACAGTAACTACAGAACAATGCACAGTATGCACAATATTAAAATGTCATGCGTTATTTGCAGGATGTGTTTAAAACAAAGGCTTAGAAATGGAGTTCTAGTGCTATACTTGGATAACCAGTATTATTACTGATTATACATATTATGCTTATGTTATTAGGAAGGAAGTGAAACAAATAACAAATGGAAACGACAGACTTGACAAATTTTAGAATAGTAAGTTACGGTATACCCTTTGTTCAGATTTTTGAATGAAGCCATAAAAAAACGCGGGAGTTTATATTCAAATATTAATTTGTTTAAATGGTGGAGGAATTATTTCTTGTGCCGAAAAGAAACTTGAAAGAATACCGGTAAAGGAGATGTAACAGTTCCTTGAATTACAGATTTCAACAAGAGACAGAGGTATGAAGTCAGCTCTACGCTAAGACAATTTTACCTCTGACAAATTTTGCTGTCTCCATTAAGAAGAGCCTGTATGTAATTAATTCGGGCAAGCGGTAAAGTGAAAAATTTTTGCTCATTTCCAGGTATAAAGGCCACGTATTGTGCTTGTAGCCTTACATTTTTTCTAAGCTGTCCCGGGTTTATTTCTGCGTAAGGACGCGGCGTTGGAATTCATGTTTCGTGTGCAGAAGGTCTCTGTTCATATCTCGGCCCAACCGGCTAATCTCACCAAAGGTTTCTTTGTTGATTTTTCAGTCCCGCCAGTCCAGTGGGTTTTGTGGTACTTTAAATTATTCCACGATCATATGCTTTCAGAATCCATCACTTTATTATTTACAAACCATTCTCTCATTGACACTACTAAGGCCTATATTCTGCGCTACTGACAACCGTAAATAAATAACATTCACGAGGCAGGAGATTTTTCTCCTGCAACCAATCATAATTTTGTTTTGCAGCTGATCTCAACCTTTCGTCCAATACAAAACACTTTCTTAGCTGCTACTCTCTTATCGACCCGCAAGTTTAGAATCAGCTGGTTCGTTCTCAAGGGTTCCATAAATTTCAGCAAGTATTCAGACTTCTATTACCAGTATGGACGGTAATGCCTGAAATACCACACATCAAGAACTGGTCTATATTCCGTGAGGCTAAATATGGAACTGCAGCGTACGACCATTTCCGCAGCATTAACTAACTACCGACCGACCGACCGACCGACCGACTGACCGACCGACCGACCGACCAACCAACCAACCAACCAACCAACCAACCAACCAACCAACCAGTCAACCAACCAACCAACCAACCAACCAACTAACTAACTAACTAACTAACTAACTAACCAACCAACAAACCAACCAACCAACCAACTAACTAACCAACCAACCAACCAACTAACCAACCAATTAAACAACTAACTAACTGACTTACTAACTGTCTAACTAACTAACTTTCTAACTCCATGGAGCAGACGCCTTCTTGAGAAGCTAACAGTTTCTCAGCTAGTCAAGAAATTCCCCGCATTTTATTGAACCCGAAGCTTCATTACCGTATTCACAAAAGCCCGCCACCTGTCCCTATCCTGAGCCAGCTCAATCCAGTCCATGCCCCATCCCAATTCTTGAAGATCCATTTTAATAGTATCCTCCCACCTACGCCTGGGTCTCCCAAGTGGTCGCCTTCCCTCAGGTCTCCCCACCAAAAACCTGTATATACTTCTCTTTTCCCCCATATGTGCTACATGCCCCGCCAATCTCACTCTTCTCGATTTTCCGAAGCATTACGGTTTTTATATTTAAAACGCGAGGACGATAACAGCCCAAAATAACAGACACAAACCTTTCACACAGACCTAGTGGATTCAACTGAAGGATATTTATAATCATGTCACTGGACCAGAACTTTGGCTACGTAGTTGGATTGACACTGGATCCCACGCCCCCCCCCCCCCCAAAAATATTTAGGCTGTGGGTGGCAACTGTATCCGCGGTAAGTATTGACGAAACAGCTGTGTCCTTCCATTGTGTATTTTTGTCGCTAGCTTTCCCTCGCGCTCTCACCTTTAATAATGCAACCCGCGTTACGTGAATTCCAAATTTCCGAAGCTATTACCCCCACACTCGTAATCCTTGGACTATCAATTCACATTCCATAAGCCAGCCACGCTCGGAAGGAGTACCATTAACTTGCAACCCGCGGTGCCATGTAACAATTAAAATCAGCAGGCTGGACCCTGATAGTGGCCCAACTAATTAAAAATTTATAGAGCAGAGACATTTTTGGGAAACTAATAGCTGGCCGGCTAGTCTAGAATGTCTACCCCCTCCCACGGAACCCGGATGTTTATAACCCTGTTCAAAAGTATCAATATTACCTATCCTGGACCAAAAACAATTCCACATCCTCATACATTATTTCAACGAGTTCCTTTTTAATACTGTCATGGTATTTACTTCTAGATCCCTCTTAACGGACATTCAAAACCAAAATTATTCTTAACTTTTACAAGAAATATGATTCCTAATGCTATTAAAGACTTTCGGTGTTTTGCTAATATTCGTGCTGTGAGAGATGGATTTCTGATGTATGACCCATCTCGTGGCTTTGTTCAACACAGTGCCACCTTGACCCAAAGACACGTGATCAATCACTCGGAGATGGACGTGACGTAAAGACGGGCATCTCGTGATGTATTGATTCGGATTATATAACGTGAACATGATAGACCGACGTTAAACTGCAAACATCTTAAGCTCTGAAGCACACACACTCACGCGAGTGGTACAACACAAACAGAAGGCTGAATGAATTAAAACGATCACTTCCATGTTATGAAGACAGTACTCGGTCGGCACGGAAGTACAGTAACTGCAGAAATAATAGACTCTGACTACCCGAAGGACTCGCGTACTATTGGGCCTTCCTACGTCACCCCGTTCTTTGCAAATGTACGGATCTATGCCAGCTAATTTTGGCGCTCTGCCATCTAGCATCGTGTTGTGTGTTGTTCCCAGTTGCAACTGCATCTTCTTAACTTTGCACGCACGCACGCACACACACACAGGCGTACGTACACACAGGCCTACACACACACACACACACACATAAATACTTAAGTACGTACATACATACGTACACACATAAATACATACATACATACGTACGTACATACATACATACATACATACATACATACATACATACATACATACATTCATACATACATACATACATACATACATACATACATACATAC
>BLKM01006964.1:1262174-1337822 GCA_013340265.1 Coptotermes formosanus
ACATACATCCATACGTACATACATACATACATACATACATACATACATACATACATACATACATACACACACACACACACACATACATACATACATACATACATCCATACGTACATACATACATACATACATACATACATACATACATACATACATACATACATACATACATTCATTCATTTCATACATCCATAAGTTTGTCACAAGAAAATAGGGTGTGGAATAAGTCACAAACATACAAAAATATACAGAATTTTACAGTGCAAAAATTGTAAACATTTTTTACAGTTTTACAGGTAAGTATTACAGGTCATCTCTACACATAAAAACTCATCTACAGAGTAAAAGGAGTGCACATTTAAGTAACTTCTTAGTGCTACTTTAAATTGTGCCTTTTCATTCTTAAGATTTCTGAGACTACGTTGTAAACTTTTATCTCGGCATTTGATTTTCTCTTGTTAACAGCGCCCTGACTAGTTCTGCAGCCCATTTCGTGTCCTATCCAAAAGATAAAGGCGATTCCTTCCCTTTAGAGTAAAGTGGCCAGGGTGTCAATATGTACTTATGATGATTCTAAAATACGGCTCGGAGAAGCATTCCAAAGGATTAATATTCTTTTAAACAAGACAACATGAGTAACCGACTTTGGTCGACAGATGTTGATGAATTACACATAAATGACGATACTATTTGGACAGAGACAAAAATAATGCATTACTTTGTATAAATTAAATTTAATTTCTGTTCAATTAAACAGAATGCCTATCGTCATTGTTTAGCCTTTAGAAATACACATAATTTATGGTACTTCATTTTTATTATTGATTTAATCTCAGTAATAAAAATGTGATGTTTGTCACCCAGCTCGAAATTGGAGATGCACAAATTTGACAATTGCATATACCGTTCCCCCTCTATCAGCTTAAAATCTCCCCATATCCTAGACATGGGCTGTAATATTCGTGTCAGTGTTGTTATTCCACACAGTCATCTGCTGCTGAGATGACCATCAGAACACAGCCTGACAAATGACACAACACAAAACCGCATGTGTGGAACTGTGCGAGTGAATTATGGGCCAGAGCAAATTATATTGCATCACACACACACAGAGACACAAGAAACGACAGCAAGGGTTACAATATCATGACGGCTACCGAGCAAACAGAACTTAAGCGCCATAAATTGGACACAGAACACATGGCTTTCGTTTCGGTGTTTTTTTTTTCAAAATACCTTCATTAATTCTGCACTTATTAGCCTAGAATATACTCTTATTATCCTGCCTTTCATTCTTAAAATATCTAACCGATTTTCACGAAATCTGATAGCAGAGATTTTTTGTTTGTGGCAACCTCACGCTCCCACTTTTCACTTTCCTGCAGTGCGTCAGGACAACACGGCGTAAGCACGAACTTCTGAGATGTGACAGCACTAATTACACTTAATACAGTTTCCTGAAATTATGAAAGATAAAATATTTTAGAAAAATATATAGGTTTTGTTAAATTTCGTAGTATATAACGAACACAGAGCTACCATATAACATTATCAAGCTTTCAGATTGGCGGAGATAACTAATAAACTGCAGGATACAGACAAGTGAAAACTGGTACGCAGCTAGGGCCTTGCTTTAAAGCTAGTGTCTTAAAAACGTTGTGAATCTAATGACAATTGTGCGCAGTTGTTGGTTAAAACTACAGAAACTGAGTTATAATGCAAGGAATGGAAAATGTAAACTTCGTTTTAAATAATCACGTATCTGAAATAAATGAATAAATAGATATCAAGTACAGTTAGGTAAGTAAAGTATTAACGCGTCTGGAAGGTATGTGTACTCTTAAGTAGGAGTACACCTTCCACCTTTCCACTTTTTTTTTTAAAGGAACTAAGTTCGATCACACAGGAGCCATTATATCACGGCAGTCCAGCGAGATAGGCAGTATCTCTGGTATAATATTGTCTGGGCCCCTCGATGCAACTGGCCGCCAAACTGACTGCCTAGCTGGCCGACAATTCAATTTCCTTGCGTGTGAAGTCGAAGAGACCTCCAAGTCACTTCTCATCGGTTTTCTTCGAAGAGAAAAAAGTGTCAGAAAAACGATGCAGGGGAAGCTCGACGTTGTTAACTTGAGAAGCCGAGTTCTGGTAAGCACTTTGTAGCTAAGTGAAGTAAAACAGAGGCAAGCCTTCTACTTCTCAAGTGTACCTCCTCATTCCGTTGTGACCATTTATACAGGGAGGAAGAGTGTCAAAACAGAATAAGACCTTCAGCAACATATTCTGTGCCACGAAATTTTACTCTGACACTTCACAGTGGTCCAATCCTGTAGTCAACGTAGCATCTTAAACTCAATACAAGTTCTTCTTTGTAATCAAGTTACGAGCTTATTTTAAAATTGTGCTGTAGTACTTCGTCGTTACTGACGATTTTTCGTTTGGTGGTGTTCCCTGAAACTTATAACAGGACAGAAAAAAACAGCGACAATTTGATGTCTGTGAAAGAAGTGCTGAAGCGCGGTACGTTAAGTAACTTACGGCGTGATACTTCAAGTACCTTACGGCGTGATACTTCAAGTACCTTACGGCGTGATACTTCAAGTACCTTACGGCGTGATACGTCAAGTACCTTATGGCGTGATACGTCAAGTACCTTATGGCGTGATACGTCAAGTACCTTACGGCATGATATTTCAAGTACCTTACGGCGTGATACTTCAAGTACCTTACGCCGCGATACTTCAAGTACCTTACGGCGTGATACTTCAAGTCCTTACGGCGTGATACGTCACGTACCTTACGGTGTGATACGTCAAGTACCTTACGGCGTGATACTTCAAGTACCTTACGCCGTCTCTAAGGCTAAGTGAATGTGGGGTGCTTTTGCGTGCAAGAGCTACACAACGACCGAAAACAAGGTCACAATTTCTTTTAATTACATGCAGAGCGACAATTTAAAAAAACGTTACTTGCTACATTTCAGCAACATATTAAATTATGAATGACTTGTTTTTCAAACATCAGGGATCCCCAAACCACTAAATCCGTCAAATGCTAACACTGAACGTGGAGCCCACCCGGACTTCTAACCCGTTATTGCTTGAAATCCTTTCCATAAGTAAAGAGGCCAAAGAAAGAAACACCGCTCACTTAGTACACAATGCATGACGTTTTGCTGCTACAATTGCGGTACGTCTCCACGGTGTGATATAACAAGAAAGGCAATGTGCGTAGAACCTGACATTAAGGCGCGTTCGCATGCCGATTGCTGCCGTGGAAGATATGAAATATTACGAATGTGCGGATTCTTGCCTTCGCTAACTACCGTGCAAAGCGCATGCGCCATATTACATTGTCATCTGCGGCCTGTCTGGTTCTACCATATTTTTATAAATTCTATTATAAACGGCAGGATTTTCAGCAAAAAATATTTAATACAAAATATATGTTCTAACTTCAAACTTTTCTCCGAAACATGTCTCATTCTGAGAAAAACTCGGCGAAATATTATCATAAACGTACACAGCCTTCTTGTAAAGTGCCCATTATTCTTGTCATATTTCAATTAAACTTGAATTTTATTGACAGATTTTCAAAAAAATTCACAATACGAAATTTCATAAAAATCCGTCCAGTGGCAGCCGAGTTGTTCCATGCGGACAGACAGACATGACGAAGCTGATAGTCGATTTTCGAAATTTAGCGAAGGCGCCCACAAAGCGGACTCTCTATAATTTTTTAAGGGGGACAGCAATGGCGCTTGCATCTTGTTAAAACCTAAAACTAAATGAATAAAGTAGGACGATACTAACACTGACGGCATAAAAGACGAAATGGAGACACGCCATTTATTCGAACTTAAGGGTTTCAGGAGAGAGAACTGGGCCAGCAATGAAGGCGAACAATAGACGACTAAGACGATGAAGAATAACAAAAAAGAAACAAATGGGGATTACAAAAGTCTGTAGCGAAAGTCCAAATTTATTCACAATCGGGCAAAAATATCGAAAGCTTTGAATAAAGACCACAGTACCTTTTGTTGTCTCTGGCGACATTAAATCGCCATAAAGCTCTCTCAACGAGTGAAATAATATCAGATTGTTATGACAGTCGAAAAGTAATAAACACTAGGCGAACGCGCCACGACGTTATGTAATACGCACATTACCTATTTTGTTTTTAAATTGGATGCAATGTCTTTTCTGTGGGACTGAACTCAGTTATTAAATAACTTATTATTCAGACTAATTTAAGCCTTTAGTAGGTTCAGAAAGTCAGTTGTTAAATAACCTATTATTTAGACTAATTTAAGGCTTCAGTAGGTTCGGAAATTAATTTTGTTAGAGGTAATAATTACTGCTCCCCTCTATTTTATATGTTATTAAACAAAATTGCCTTTCTGAACAAAACACCACTGCCTTGCTTAAGAACACCTGTGTGTCACCAGTCTGGAGGCGAAAGCACAGGAACTCTGAATGGTGAAGAAATCGTAAATTATTCCGCAGAATAAAAAAAAAGAAAGTTTTATTCGATTAAAAGACTCTGCGATGGTAACTCAAACACAAATGCATTTTTAATAAATACGGATTGGTTTTCTCTTTCTTTTCAAGAGTTTCGTCTGCGGAAAGAAGAGGTTGAAAAGTTCCATGAAAAAGTTTAAATTGAAAGTATGTAACCACAGTTTATTATGGCGTTCCAAGTCGTATTTCTTACATGTTTCAGATGTGGCAAATAAAATAAAATTACTAATTCACCTACACAGAGAAGAGTTACTACGGAAAAGATACTTCTGTCGGTGAAAACAAAACGATTTTAAAAAGTCGCAACCAGAAGGGAGAGATAGGAAAACGCTACTAACAGTCAGAAGTTCAGAAGAGATGCAGGACTTACATACAAATAAATGCTTTAAGGATGCTCCAGTTGGGCCCAACCTAACATACTGCATTCAAAAGTTTTGTTTTCGAAAATAATTTGTGGTTCCAATTTTCTTTCAAATTGTTTATTCCATACTGAGTGAAAAGCATAAACTGTAAAACGGCTGTACACATATTACTTATTTCAGAGCATATTTCAAAACACACAAGCTAGCCTACTTGTTCTATCTTAAATACGTACAACAATTAAAATTTTGCTCTTTATATACAAATATAAAACACAAAAAAGGACACTGCTATATCAGGAGTGTATAAAGTTCGTTAGACAGGAAATTGGACTAAATTATACAGTAAGACTTTGACGCTGCGTGAAACTCCATTTCAAAATTTTCAACAACACAAATTAATTTAAACTAAATTTTTAATATACGTAATTAATTAGTGGCTAAAATGTAATTTACACAATACGATATTAAATAAATTCTTAGGAACATAAGAAATTGCAAAGAAAGCACCATAATAATAAAGTACAGTCCACTTTTCTACCTGTACGACACATTGACAGCTCAGGGCATGCCACAAATTTGCTTTTGTGACACTTGCGGCTGATCGAAAATGTACCAACAGCAGCAAAATTACTGTCAGTGCCAGTACTCGAGGTCAATAATTCTGACAAGACAGATTTGCAATGCCCGCGCTCGTTCGTCCTGTCATTTCATGTTTGTATAATTGATGTCAGCCTCGGCATTTCTAACGATGTGAACCCACTGCTGACATACTGTTATAACGCACCAATGGTTACATTTAAGTTGCCGAAAGGCATAGCAAGACTCAATATATACGCACATCCTTACGAAGTAATGTATTCAATACAATGTACTAGACACTTTGTGTCTAGTACATTGTATTGAATACAAATTAGATTGCAGCTGATGTCAGGGAAAAATTACACCAAAACGTAATTTCTTTTTCTAACACAACGAATGCTTTGCGTCAGTAGTCTTCACACTTATGTCGCTTTTTAAAGCTACAGATAGAAGAATCTGCATTAAAAGAGCGTATGACTTAAAGTTTTGAATTTCTCCATTTCTCCAGTCTGGAGATTCAACTGGCTCAGGAGAAGGCCAATCAGGAGAAGTGGGGCGTTGGAGTCTAAAGACAGAGAAATTCTTGACCATGCCTTCTCAACTTCTTTCTCTGTCAACAAATTTATTAACATTCCATCTACGTTTAGATCTTCCAAGTGATCCCCTCCCTTCAGCTTTCCCTTATCAAGACTCTATATGCATTTTTAGGTGTGCTGGCGTTATTTGGTAACAAGCGACTGCCAGCTTCGCCATGTCTGCCTGCCAGCATGTATCAGCGAGGCTCACACTGGACGAATTTTCGTGAAATTTGATAAACGAAATTTTCATGAAAAGTGTCGAGAAACTTCAAATTTGGTTAAAATTGGACAAAAATATCAGGCTGTTTACATGAAGACTCAAGTACTTCACATTGTTTACAGCGGGACGAATTACTCGTATTTTGCGTCTCGACTACAAAGCAAAAGAACCAATTTTTGCGTTTCCATGGCAAGGCTCGATGGTTTTATACTGCTGACAGCTACATTAAGTTAACAAAAACTGAAAGGGAAAGTATTGTTGCGTTTCAATGAAAATGGTTACTTCTTCCTGTTCAAGGTAGGAACAATTAATGTACTTTTGCAAACACAATAACGCGTTTATGGATTTCACATAAGGTAGAAAACCTAGATTGTAAGTTGCTCAGAACGAAATCTGCTCCATGGCGTCACAAGTCAGCCGGCCACTCAAAACAGTGCCGGCCTTGCGAACAGACAGCTCATGGAATCTGGTATTGGGTTGTTAATAATTAAGATACGAATTGGTGTTAGTTTGTTAAAGATTCAACGGTTTAGTAAATCAGATGTTTCCTGTACCTAAAGAATGACACGTATAATTTATGAAACAAATTGTGTCTATATATTGCTTCTTTAACGAGCCTGTCTACCTTGCGAAGAATTTAATGTAAGATGGTTAAGGTGATATGACCGCATTTCTTTGGGCGTCTAATGGAGTTTCAAATTTATGACATTCCGAAGTTATCGTAACAGACACAGAATACGTACTTTACAGTCCCCCTGATCACAGTCTATTGTGTAGCACTATGGTTCATAATCAGGTTATGCCAACTTTAATCGTCTCTGCCAGTATTGGCTATTCTGCCTTACCCCGAGCCCTTATTTCGTCCCTCCTGCTACACATTTTTCCAGTCAACCTTTACAAACATCCCATTCAACGTTGTATTTATGATCTGTGTAGATGAAAATTCGTCGTAAAAGGATCAACCTCACAGAACGCAGTACAAAGCAGTCTTAACGATCTTATGCTTATATAAAGGGGGATGGGCTTATCTTTCAGTCGCCACACATGCATGCAAATTTAATGACATCAGTAACTGAATACATTATATTTCCTGGTACTGAGACAGTTTTTACAAAAGCCGTTTTCAGAAATTTAAAGTACTGAAAAGGCGGCACGTAACAAGAAATAATCTACAGGACAAAGGGGAAGTTTAAGATTTTCCAAGTCTTCTTTGCCCTAATTTAAATAACATTTTTAAGTTGTAGAATACAGATTTAAGGGTAAATTAAAGAAACTTACTACTTCCGAGACACAATACGATTCTATTGCAGACTGATGCCGAGGTCTGTCGTCATCAGAACAGATGACGTAATCCATGCGTGCTAAATGAACATTTTTACCCCACAGCTGTCACAGAATATTGTATGTCACAAATGCCATACGAATACGTGGACCGAAACCAGAGGGGAGTTAAAATTTGGATATTACATTTCAATTTTGTGTAGGATACAGGGCAAGGGTCAGTTTAGATAAAAAATAACTTTTCGTTCTAGAAACGTAATTTTAATGACGTTATGTCTGAAGGTACTTTTACCCATGTGTAGTTCCCATTCTGCACTAGGCAGTCTATATTTCCTGTACCATGAGAAATGCATTCGCTGTCATTCAGATACATTAAAGCAAAAGACTCAGATCCGTATCCTATTCCATAAACTCATTAGTTTCCTTTTTTCTTTGTGCGTAATATTTAATATTGATCAAATTTTTTCAGCTACTGTTAGTAACTTCTCTCTAAAAACGGCAACTCTTTGTGTATATACACGCACTATGGCCCTGGGGTCGACTAAACCTCCAACAGAAATGAGTACCAGGAATATTTCCTGGGGGGTAAAGGCAGCCGGTGCGTAGGGCTGACAACCTTATCACCTTCATGAACAGACTGTCTTGAAATCTTGGAGCCTCAACCTCCTGGAACCCTCACGGCCTCTCCAGGCCTGTACAGGAGTTGACTGGCGTTTACCTTTGTGTATGTGGGCGATGGACAACCCTTAAGGCAGCCCGCCCCTACATTCCAGGCCATCATTCGGGTCTGCGAGCCTAAAAATTCCTTCTTGAGAAGCTAACAGGTCCTAAGTAAAAAAAAAATTCCCACATTTTATGGAACCCCGAGGTTCATTGCCGCATTCACAACAGCCTGCCGCCTGACCCTATGCTGAGTTAGACCAATCCAAACCATGCTCACACCCCACGTGTGCAACATACAACACAATATTATGTTCCCATGTATGCGTAGGTACTCCAAATGGTCTTTTCCCCTTGCGTTCCCTCACCAACTGCCCCAAACGTGCTATGTGCCTCGCCTGTCTCATTATTCTAGATCTGATAACTCGAATAATATTTGCTGAGGGACAAAAGTCTTGTGGGCCCCTCACTATGTAGTCTTCTCCCCTCCCCTGTTACTTCGTCTGTCCATCAGGAGACGTGCCAGCGTATTTATGCAGGTTTCGATGCATGCTCACCGTGCTCTTGACAAACAGATTTTTTTATTTGGCAAAGCTTACTATTCTTAACACCATTATCGTTAATATCCTAACGTAAATTCGTTTAAATTTGTCGGTTTCAACACATCTTCTCTCCCCAATTTTTCATTACAGTCTCCTATTTCTATCTGGTACTTACCGAATAGATCGAGTGCCTGCCCTAATTCCTCACAGAAACTGTCCTCTGAGTCATAAATTTTATTGTCAGTTGACGCTTGCGCATTCAGAACGATAATATGACACCAGCAACCTCTCAGCACCATGTATGAATTCCTGTCACTAATACAATTGTACTCCCTTAACTGTTAACCCTATTGTCTGACGTACAAAAATCCTATCCCTAATTGATGATTTTTATGTCCTTATCCATTGATAAAAACACAGTCCTCTGCTCGTTCAGTGCCTCTTCATAATAGATAATTAAAAATTACTAAGCCGATTACGTAGACCCATACTTAAATTTTCCAAATGTGGGATATTAAACGGTACCTACTGCTATTTTCCGTACCCCATTTTCAGGTGCGTTCGCACAATTGCGGGGCGACTAAAATGCACTTTATATCCGACCTTCTGGTCGCATGTAACAGATTAAGAATCGATTAACTGCGCTTCATGAAACCTGATTCATGCTAATTTTACGAGAAATTGTCGACAAACGTCAATTTTAACGAAGTGAGAATAAAGGTAAAATTTTTGTGTTTTCCCCGTCCACGCTATGAAGGCACACACAGACGTATAGCGCCACTCATTCTTAAACTCGGCACTACAAGGAGGTGAGTGGTCAGCTTCACGCTCCGGCCGCTTTATACTCGCGAATATCGCATAAAATATCTATTACTTAACTTATAAAAGGTATTGCAAATGGCGACATTCAGCCTCAGTACGCATCCTGGTACATGTAGGATACCTGAAATTTACAAACATTTTGAAATAGCGATGTTTATGATAATAGATTTGCTGTTTCCTTGGACGTCCGAACAGATTTCTGAAAACCACTTGTTGGGTTTGCACAACTAAGGTCTTAAAGTATCAACTTCCTTTACGTATCTACAGAAGTTTGTCCAGACTGTGTCTAGACTATAGATTATTACCCCAGGTGTATTGCTTGTTTAGATTAAGGATGGTATTACAGTGCAATATGCTCTCTTCAAAGCGTCTACTACTCTGCAGTGCTTAGTGTTATTTGGTACGTAATCAGAAAATGTTAGACAATTGCACCGTATCCTACCACAACACCCACACCTTGACGTAAGCTTGTGCTTTGTTATCACGCAAATATTTTAGGATACACAGTTTGTGTTATGTTCTGCGTTAGAGAACACTCCGCTATGCACACGAACCTGTGCAAGTGAAGGAAACCCTCCACGCTTTTTATACCAAGTTTAAATTCTGAAATATAGCTTAGCGCCAGATTAAAATTAATGAAGGGTGAAACTCTATAAAAATGATATAACTTAATTTTAAAAGCCTATAGTTGAGCCTGTACTTTATGGTAGAAATATGCTGCAGTGCTCGTGACGTAATCACAGGGAAAAATAAATTCGGATTAAATGGAATTGGGAAGAGCATATGAGGAAAAGGGAATTGAGGTTAGAAGGAGAACAACAATGTTCTGTACAGGCCTACGTAGCGTGGACAGGTTAAATAATTAGAAGCTAGCGCTACTAAAATAAAACCCAAGACAAGAGATGAAAATTACAGTAACCCCGATAACAGAAAACTGGATAATTGTAGAGCGGTACTGGCAACCATAATAATACTTCTAGACCAGAAGATATGATAAACTAGGGGTTCCCAAAGTGTGGTCCACGGGTCCCAAGGGGTCTGCGACCAGTTCCCAGGTAACCCGTTGATATATTTATGTAATGGCTACCTTGAAGTTTATCTATGTTTAAATGGAGGAATCATATTTTGTTAAAAATAATCGCGAACTTCTTTAGTTGGCGATATGTTTACTCCGTATAATCGTCAGAATATCTAATTTAAAAACTTCCTGTACACACGAAGCAAGCGACAGTCATTTTAATTAAGGTCAACTCATGCAATGCATTGTCTACGTATGCTACTGAGTGGTATGTGTTAGTTAGCTATCTAAAATCAGTTCTGATATACGGATTTTTAATTTTGGATACCTATCATCCGGACAGTCTATATTTACGTGACCAAGGATGTGAGGATCCGTGGTTATTGTTCGAAGCCAGAAGGAGTCCGCGGGCAAAAACATTTGCCATACACTGCAATAAAAGATAGATTATAAGATTACAATCGACACGTACTGGAGAAAACATGGTGTCAGCAGCTACGTCCCTGGAAATATATACAGTATAAAATGTATGTGACATATACAGGTATACAAACCTATATATGTCACATATATTTTATCCTATTTTATATATATATACAATGCTGTATATTTTAATTCCATTGTGAGGAGGAAGGCCTATCCTTTCCGAAAGTAGAGTTTCGATGTTCACGTTTTTTAGAGGAGCCTGATGATGACCATAACAGGCCGAAACATGTAGCTCAAAATCTTCAAATAAAGACATACAAACAGAGTTGGCTGTGGCTCATTATTTGTGAGAATTGATGCATATGCCAACGGGATGTTGAACATAAAAAAATTTGTTTTATTTTATTATTTTCGCGGAAAAAACCTACGAAAATACAGATTCCCCATATATTTGTGAGGTAAAATTTAAAACATCCAATCATTAACCATGTTTGTAGTTTTCGGCTTACAATATAATTCCACACACAATATACAGACATCTGTATTATTTTTCACATGCCTGGCTAAAATATTTCTTTAGTTATCTCCATCAGACCTAGGGCAAAACAAAATATTTGCATGGCCACCATGTTCTTATTTTTACAGTCTGCAAAACTACTACTCGAACAAAAGTTGTACATCTGTCCAAGACGTATTACCATATATTACTACGCTGTCCTAAAGTGTCGTGTCGTGTCGCGTCGCGTCGTGCCGCTAACCTCCCTCCCGCCTCACATATTCCTGCGTTCGCCATACCGTTATTATTACTGGATGAGATTGGAACGTATGATGCAGGGTGGAATCCAACAGCATGAAGTTGATATGAGTTTTCTTGAAAATCCATAGACCCCTTCGAAAGTTGAAAGGGAAAGACGCTACCCACCCCCCCCCCCCCCACAAACACACACACGGAACAAGCAGAGTATGGATATTTCCTGTCTTTTTTACACGTAAAGAGTGCTGAAAGATGTATCTCCATACGTAGCATAATGGTCACGGAAATAAAAGAGTTTATTTATTCCATCTTATAACCTAATAACAAATGCGACTTAATCAAGAATATGACACGGACTGTGCACAGGCAGTAAGACACTACACAGGCATTTAATATCTTGGGCTGTAGAATGGGGGGGGGGGGGGGGGGGCCGATCCAATTAGTCGGTGGTTATACTTTCTTTCTGTGGGTCAACAGCCCAAATTGGGCCTAAGCCGCCTTAGTGTTGAGGTTTCTAGATCACACACAATTAGACACACACACACACACACACACACACACACACACACACACACACAGACAGACACACACACACACACACACACACACATACACATAGACAGACAGACACACACACACACAGACACACACACACAGACTGACGGACAGACAGACACAGACACACCCGGTGTGACTCCCCTGAACGAGTGATCAGCCCGTCGCAGAGGCCACTACCTACACAATACACAAGAAACACAATACACAATATCCATGCCTTCAGGGGGATTCGAACCCGCAATACCAGTAAACGAGGGGCCGCAGACGTACACCTTCGACGGCACGGGCACTGAGATTGGCAGTTGGTGCTTCAACAGTACGAAATAAAAGCCATCTGTATACGTTTACATTACTTCATTAGTGAGAATCATGCTTTCTACCTTTCGTAGTTCCCCGTTTCTATCGCTGTTACTTCTGCATCACTTGTCGTTCTACTCCATTAACCTTTAAAAGCCTAGCGGTAACTTTACATACGACCAGGTTTAACATTAAAAAATTCTACGTGGTGCCCACATTGCGTTTATGTGTTTTGTACGGACCTCAGAACAAACAGCAACATTTGCCTTATAAAACATTAAGAGCCTGGTTTTTATAACCGAAGTGTAGAGTGTTTACAGCGCGGTACGCACTGAGTCCTTATATAAAAGAGACACGCTTCGTCTTTAAAGGGTTAATGACGTGCCACGTAATATGAAGATACTTGGTCTTAAACTCTTCCCTCTTCTGACCCAAATTCTCCTTCTCAGACAAATTCCAGAAATCAGTAAGTATTAAAGCATATTTCGCGCGTATTCTTGAGTTTCGTTCAGTTTACGAATAACACAGTTCCCATTTAGAGTAACTAATCACCTATTGGTAATCACTCAATATACCGATAACAAATATTTTCCCTCAAGACAAACTTAACTTTAATCCACGTTCGCTCTCAGACAGGTTTCAGTGCGGCATTTGACTACTAAATAATATTTTATGGTTTTCGTTTAACGTAGAGGAGAGTAGTGGGGAAGGTACAGAGTCCTCGCGTCTGTTGAATATCGCTATATATTGTGGTTCCACAGACAAGGGAAGGTTGAAAGCCACTGGTACAGAGGATTCAACTTTCTCTCCTGGAACTTATAGAGACTAATATGCGGTGAGGTGCAGCGTGACGCAAGACACAAACCGCGGACATAAATTTTAGTTACGGTACAACCCTAGCAATTGCCTTGAAAAAAAAAGAAAGAAAATTCCTGCAGTCCTGTCAGAATAATAAGTTCCATGTGGAAGTAAACGTAGAAATCGCGCGGTAAGAAAACAGTACAGTCTGGACCAGTATGATGGTCTAACTTTTCAACTTGTCTCTAGGCAATTAAAATTGTAGAAGTTAATGATTTGATTTCTTTCGTTCGTCGTTCCTTCGCAGTCCATACCTCTTCTACCTAATCCCGGTAGGTGTCGAAGTAGTTTATTTTCACTTGATCATACTCAGACACACATCACAGTCTGTAGGACTCCTCTGGACGAGAGATCCGCCCGTCGCAGAGACCTCTACCTGACAACACACAACACTGTACAAGAGACAAACATCCATGCCCACCGTGGTATTCGAACCCACAATCCCAGCAAACGAGCGGCCGCAGACCTACCCCTTAGACCGCGCGGCCACTGGGATCGGGTTATTTGATTTCATGGCAGGAAATTCTGAAGTTATGTCTCCATACCAACTCCGAAGAAAGAGGCAAGATGTGGTCGGTAATGATTAAAATGCAAAAACCAGCAAGAAGGACCTTGCGTGATCTAAAGTAATGACCAATGATCGATCAGAAAAGTAAACGGCCCCACATTTCCTTTTACATACTAATCAAACGGTCACAAAAATTACAGCCTTTACGAAACGCAAAGATTCACCACAGTTTTTTCACAAGCTGCCCATACAGAGTGCCCTTTCGGGTTATTTGAGTTCATCTTCTTCCAAACTAATTTTTAATTAATCATATTAACATTGTGTTTCTACTCGTTCACAGGAATTAGCTACTAGCAGACTATGAAGTTTTGCTTATTTCGAAAATACGTCTATTGCGATGTATATACATACTGAAACTGATTATTCTTTACGAAGAATAACAAGAAAAGCTAAAAAAACAGTTAATTAGAAGCACGAATAACAGAAGGCTGAAGAAGCGTGAAGAGCTTCACGATTAGTACTATTGGCCAAACTTAACTGTATTGACATCAACTGGTTCGTAATAAAAAATGAACACAAATCACTGTCCACTTAACACAGCTTCTATTTACACACTTTTCACAAGATTACGTAACAAGACAGGCACTGAATAGACAATAACATTGTGGGGCATTCGCGGAACTATTTTAGCAACGGAAAAGCAATACTGCATTCCATTTGCATTCTTGTTGACCTACATGTAGATGCCAACAATACAAAACCGTTGGGTGTTGCCATGGAAACGCAAGAATGGGTCCTCTTTTTTACTGCAAAATATTTCCTGCTGCTGTCAACAATATAAACGTCTTCATGTAAAGAGCCCGATATTTCTGTCCGATTTTAACCAAACTTGACAGACCTCGACAGTTTTTCGTGGAAGTCCTCAATACCAAATTTCATGAAAATCCGTGCTGCGGGAGCCGCGCTCATCTATGCCAACAGAAGGACGGAGAGACAGGTCAAAGCTAACAGACGCCTTTCGCTATTTATGCGAAATCGCCTAGAAACTGACACATAGTCAGTGGTATCTGTCTTGAGATTGGCTTTAATAAGCCGAAACATGTAGTCAGGTATCATCGTAGTCCTCACCTATTCCAGCTACTCAAAGTAGGTGTCGAGGTTATTTATTTTCACTTGATCATACTCAGACACACATCACAGTCGGTAGGACTCCTCTGTACGAGGGATCGGCCCGTCGCACAGACCTCTACCTGACAACACAACACTCACCAGAGATAAACATGCAACCCGGTGGGATTCGAACCCACTATCTCAGCAAGCACTCAGCCGCAGACTCACGCCTTAGACCGCGCGGCCACTGAGTCCGGTATCATAAAGCACAAAATAAATAAAATACAAATAAAAGCTGTGTTAAGAAGAATGCTGATGTGTATTCATTTTTTTGTCTCAAGCAGAATGTAACAACTACAGCTGAGTCACAACACCATATACCCCAGTTAAATGATGATTGACCGGCAGGGCCTAAACATGTAGGAATAAAATATGGGTGTCATTGACACTCATTTACATGTAGGTTATGTGTCCCTAGATGGTTTGTCTTTCACAGCTATAACAGGACTGTGGGTGAGGAAGAGTTTGGCAAAGCATGAAAGAAGAATGGGGGATGAGAAATTCAAGGAGATATTTATTTTAAAAATCAAATGAAAGAAACCACTTAAGAGTATATAGATTTGTGAACAGGAAGATGAAAATGTGTCATAAAAAGAAATATGACGGTGTCGAATGGATTGATTTGACAAGGGACAAAAATCAGTGACTGAATTTGCGAAAACACTTCACGAACAGCTGAGGAGAACCATTAGCTTCCAAAGGACATTGCTCTCTCTAGTTAGTTAATGACAAAAAGGTTTATATGTAAAAAAATAAAGGGTAACTTGTACGTATAATTCAAAACTTTTGCGCTAACATTACATGCAACCACATATCTGTGTGCAGCCACTGCAAACGGACAGCTGGCTTGCACCAGTGGGAACGGTGTGGATTGTATGCAACCAGGCGGACACTTCGGATAACTGTAAAGATGAATTGAGTATTTTACTGATAAATATTACACATAATATGTTGCCGTGCATACAAGACCCAGTGGACACAAGCCGACATCTTCAGGAACGTTGTGCACTATCATTCATAACGCCAGCAATATTACAGACATTTACCAAATGAAAGAGCCCACTTAAGAAAGGTAACCACAATACGAACACCAAGTACAGGCCTATACGTTACATTATCCGTGAATCCTACATACACCGTCAACTCCAAAATGAAGCACTGAATATTTTATTTTACGTACTGTATCAGGACACAGTAGGTCAGGGTGCGCAATATCGAAGAATAGATGTTTAATGAATAATTAATTGGAAGAGATGTGGAAAGAAGCGGCCGTGGTATGTCGTGAGGTACGAATTAAAATTTGTTTAGAGCTTACAATAAGAGTAAATAACGCGAAATAACTAACTACACTGAGCACAGTCCTTCTTGAGAAGCTGATAGTTGCTGAGCCAGTCAATATATTCTCCGCATTTGATGGAAACTGAAGGTTCGTTACCGTTTTCACAACAGCCGGCCACTTGCCCCTATCCCGAGCCAGCTCAATCCAGCCCACAGTCCCCACATAATTTCTTTAAGATGCCTGTCAATATGATCCTCCCACCTAAGCCTAAGTCGGGGATAACTCAGTCGGTATAGCGACTCGCTACGGGCCGGACGGTCCGGGGATCGAATGGACGTGGGGCGAGATTTTCCGCAGCCGTCCAGACCGGCCCTGGGGCCCACCCAGCCTCTTGTACAATGGGTACCGGGTCTCTTTCCCGGGGGTAAAGCGGCCGGGGCGTGGGGCTAGCCACCCCATCCCCTCCTCTTGCCGAGACTCACGAACGTGTAGAGCTATACCTCTACTCCCCCTCTTGGGCCCTCAGGGCCTGTTATAGAGTGAACCTTTACCTTTTACCTAAGCCTACGGTCTTACAAGTTATCCTGTCCCTCAGGTTTCCCCACCAAAACTCTGTATGCACTTTCATGTGTACCACATGTCCCGCCCATCTCATTCTTATTTATTTCATCATCCCAGTAATAAATGGTGAGGAGCAAAGATACTGAACGACCTCTTTATACAGTCCCATTCCAGTCCCCTCTTACATGGTCACTATTACACCCAGCTATATTCTTCAGCACCCTAAAATACTGCCACTGAGTTTAATTAAGCACCACGCCACACACCCATATGGGGGAGTGGAATGTATGTTTAATTTTGGCATTAAGTGAAACTCTGTGGTCAGATTCGTGTTTTGGCGTGTTGTCCTCTGGTATGAAGGAGCCGACAGCCATATGGCAGAAGGTTGGACTGGTCTCACAGCAGGTCTGAACACTACAGATTCCTGGGGACCACAACACCATGAAATACCCCAGAGCAGCAGATTTCCGGGCGTTGTGACAGTGTAACCCTGTTGTTATTAAAGTGAGTGATTTGAAACATCTTTGAGAGAACACAGAGCAGAAACTACGGCAAATGTGAAAAGGAGAAAACCAAACAAAGAAGAATGTGACAGAAAACACTGTATTTCAACTAACTGCACGGAACATAGTCCTTAGGAAGCTAATATTCCCCCACCATGTCAAAATGTTCACCGAATTTTATATAACCCTAAATTTCATTACCGTGTTCACAAATGCCCACCACTTGTCCATAGCCTTGACCAGATTAATTCAATCTATGCCCTTCTATTCTAAGTCTTCAAGATCTCCACCTAGTTCTTCCAAATGCTCTCTTTCCTTGGGTCTACTCCATCAAAACCATTATGCACCCCTCTTTTCCCCTACACGTGCCAGTAGCTTGAGATTCCATTTTTAAAAAACCAAAAACTGGGAACATTAATAAAATTTAGGTGACGGCGGCGGAATGGGGGGGGGGGGGCCCAGTCAAAGGCAAAATTATTAACCTGGCATGCAAAATAATTTATTAATATTACTACAAGATAATAACTAACTCCATGGAAGAGAGGCCTTCTTGAGAAGCTAACAGTTTCTCAGCTAGTCAAGAAATTCCCCTCATTTTATGGAACCCGGAGGTTCATTATCGCATTCATAACAGCCCGCCACCTGTCCCTATCCTGAGCCAGCTCAATCCAGTCCATGCCCACCCATCCCACGTCTTCAAGATCCATTTTAATATTATCCTTCCATCTACGCCTGGGTCTCCCAAGTGGTCGCCTTCCCTCAGGCCTCCCCACCAAAATCCTGTATGCACATCTTTTCCCCCATACGTGCTACACGCCCCGCTCATCTCATTCTTCTCGATTTGATTACCCGCATAATATTTGGTGATGAGTACAGGTCATTAAGTTCCTCGTTATGTAGTCTTCTCCACTCCCCTGTCGCCTCGTCCCTCTTAGGACCAAATACCCTCCTCAGCACCCTATTCTCGAACACCCTCAGTCTTTGTTCGTCCCTCAGTGTGAGGGACCAAATTTCACACCCATACAAAACAACAGGTAAAATCATAGTTCTGTATACCCTGATCTTTGTGTTTTTTGATAGCAACCTGGAAGACAAAAGATTCTGCACCGAATGATTGCAGGCATTCCCCAACTTCAATCTCTTCTTAATTTCACTACGAGATAATTCAGACACAAAATTATGACACACACACACACACACACACACACACACACACACACACACACACACACACACACACACACACACGCACAAAATGAAACAGTAATAAGGATACATAATTATTCAGTTCACGTAATGATTTTTCTTTACATATCCGTTTCTCATCCTTCGCAGTCTGAGTCCACACTCTATAATCACTGATCTACACACATTCCCTCTCCGTCTACTATTCCATTGGCTGGTTGATGTCTGCCCTACTCATACAGATGTTTTCTCCACTGTGGGATTAACCCTTTAAAGACGAAACGCGTCTTATTTTAGATAAGGACTTTGCGCGTACCGCGCAGTAAACACATTCCGTCTCAGTTATAAAAACCAATCTGTTAATGTTGCCTAAGCCAAAAGTCATTGTTTGTTCTGAGAGCCATACAAAACACGCAAACTCAATGCGAGAAACAATTAGAATTGTTTAATGTTAAACCTGGTGGCGAGTGAAAGGACCGCTACGCTTTAAAAGGTTAAAGTTGTTCGTACACATTTTCGGAAATGTGCTTTATGACTTATAAAAACCTGGGACACTTGACGTCCCGAACAGAATTTTTCCGGGACACCGGGACAGGGACCTTAAAAACATCATACAACTGGAACTGTCCTGGTAAAAGCGGGACGAATTGGATCTCTACACATGCTTCGTCCATTATAGTGCTGAACCCCTATAACGACATCGGTTTATGCGACACCTCGTCTATAGCATCACATATTCTGTGGTACCAATGAACTCCTCGCTGTTACCCATAACATTATACTCCTCGGTTATAACAACACTCGTTTATAAGGACATAAAATATTCAGTCCCTTTCGTGAGGTTATAACGGAGTTCGACTGTATTTTGTTTTTCTTCTCTCATATAATTTCGTTCCTCATTCTATTCAAGGCAATGTGCACAGCGCGTAAGAGAAAAATTATGTTCGTGACAGGAAACAGTAGAACTCGACAGTAGTCTAAACATGTACAGAGTATGTTAATATACTTACAAAACATAAGTAAATAAACAGAAAGAAAGAAAGTGTAAATGTGATCTACCCAGCCACAGTGAAATGTCATGTACGGCGTTATTCAGTAACACTCTTAATTGCTCCAATTACGTAGCGTTTGCGACAGAATAATTGATGAGTATGGAGCACTGGTGGAAAGGCACTGACAAGGGAGACCAAAGCATACAGGAAAAAACCTGACCCGTTGTCACTTTGCCCACCACAAATTCCAAAAGGACTCTCCTCAGCGGTGAAGGGCCGATGACCAAACGGCCCTCTCACGGCACACCCAGTGGTTGTACAATGGCTGTACGTACACACACTGCTGCATGTTGCATAGTTTTTAATCGCTGTTGGTTATTTTCACTTTCTGTTCCACTTATCTTGGTCTCCTTAAAACAGGCTGCTGCATATTGATAAAATTCGTGCAATGTTCATCCAAGATCCTTAAACCTGCTGCATATAGGAAACTACAAAATGAACTACAGACTTAGGTGACGCTATTTACACAATCGATCTCAAGCAATCCATATCCCGCACCATCCAAATATTTTGATGTATGGCATTTCAGGTTCTCAAGGCAATGAATATTAAAATTGCGGTCTTACGTAGTGTAAGAGCTGGCAAAGTTTCAAGGGAAAACGAGATAGACGATTCCTCGGAAACTCTGCTACCTATTTACCAACTATAAGGCGTCAAATCTTAGCTTCTAACACGATTTAAAACAAACATTCGGATTTGAGAACATCTTGTTTCGCCGGGATTTGAATTGCAACCAGCAGAATAAAAGAAACAAAACATTTTTCTCTAATTTTGGCAATTAGAACAACTGCGTAGCTCAAAACACGGTTTCCTGGGCTTTTAATCGTACAGTGCAATGTGTGTGTTCAGGTATTTCCGAAGAATGGGCTGCTTCCATCTTCAGTGTGACTAAACTTGTTTCAGGTGGACGCTCAAATATATAGCCATTAACTGACCGAGATCAGAAATTAATTTTTACCATATTTCCGGAGATTTAAAACAACGACTTTATGCAAGTCACACATTAACCTCATCAAGAAAAGTCCTTTTTGACGGAAGGTTATAGTGGATTATCGAGCAAAGCAAGCCTCCTTCTGTCACAAAGTTTCTCAGCAGCTTTCACAACAACTTGATCCTGTTCTCAGCAAGATAAGGAGGTCCAAAAATTCATCTACTATTTTCTAAGATCCATTTTAGTATTATCATCGCGTCTGTGCTTTAATCTCAGTCTGTGCTTTAATCTCTTAGTCTGTGATCTAGTCATGTTTTCTGACTAAATTCACACACACACACACACACATACACACACACACACACACACACAATAACCCCCCTAGCTCCATTCTAAGTGATTACATCCCACTGGGCATTCAATTCTAATTACAGTCTCGTATCACATTTGATATATTCCACCCACATATCAGTCACCAGGGGGTTTGTAAAATGTAATTAAATACATTATACAGGAGAAATGGCCAAGAATACCCCAACGTGGATGGCTCTCTGCCAATGGGGAAGTTATTTGCCATGGTTTAACGCTCTGAAGCGTACACTGCTTTAACGTAATGGATCTTATCTGAAGAAAGTGGATTCTAAGCTGAATATAAATTGAGACGCAATATGATTTCAGCATAGCACGGTACAAAGCGTTTGCTGGCAGACATATGAGGAAGGGGAGATCTGAAGTTTCTATTGAGGTGACTTTTTGGATTTCTGGGCAGACTGCAAGATTTCAAAACCCTGCGAAAAATTTCCCACTTGTTTACAGTTGCCAAGTCCTTTTCTGTTGCGAAAGAATTAGCCCTATGCTTTTCAGAAACATATTTCTGACCCAGGCTGAAGCTGCCAGCACAGTTCCTTAACTGCGGAACCACTTAGGCGTCTAAAGATTACGAACGACCGCTATGCTAAAGCTAAGTTACGCAGTACAGCTGATGTTGCATTGTTGAACATTTGCTTCGGATCCATTAAAAAGCCGAGAAATTTCCATAACATTTCGTACGAAATAGCCAAGATTCTAAGCCAGTATCATCCATTGCCGATACTGAAACCTTATATCCACCTTAATATTATCTTCCCATCTACTTCCCAGTCTTTCAAATGGACCTTTTCAAAAGGCTTTTCGATGAGAATTCTGTACGCATTCCTCCAATCCCTCCTCCTCTCGTACCCAGCAGCCTCCTATGTTTCGAAAAACAACTGATTATTTGACAAAAAATCATGGACCACCTTCACACTTGGCCTCATACAAATGACAATTATTCACGACATTCTTTGCTTTTACGAAGTTCGAAAGTTCACAACCGCCAAAGAAAGTCCATTACTGTACCTTAACCTGAACCAATTAAATTCAAACGGTTTCTGCAACTTACCTTCCCATCCACATTCCCACATAATCTCATCCGGTGAGATATACGATCTACCAAGTAATACGAAAGCCTATCTCCTTCTTCATGCGTGCTACATGTCTCATTCCTACATAACATAGCAGTTGCACGACACAAATGTCTGTTTTGTCTTCTATGAGGCCACGGGTAAGGATCTTGTTTCGAAGACCGGCTATCGATATACAGTGGATTTCGGTGGTTTTACTAAGCGCCTTCCGACAAACACTGCGCCAGTATCAAAACACAGACCGCGGTGTCTCAGTTCGGTATAATTTATTGTTCCCAATTCATCCAGCCATTTGTCACCACATAACCTCTCTGTCTCTTAACACTAGAATACAATCCCGTCTATCATTATTTGACTATTGAAAATAGTGACTAAAGAGTACAAATTATATACAAATTTCCTCTTCATGTAAATGTTATTATTTATTTATTTATTTAAGCGCCGGAATAGCCCGGTCGGTATGTTTATGCTGAGGGCTGGATGGCTGAGGAATCGTGGTTCGATTGGCAGCAGAGGTAAGGATTCGTCTGTTCTGTGGATGTCCACATGAACTCTGCAACTCAATCCAACCATCTATCCAATGGGTACCGCAATTTCCTTCCCCAGGGATTCAGCATGCGGGGCGTGAAGATGACCATCCACCTCCATCTAGTGCCGAGGTTAAGAATGAGTGGAGGTATATACCAATTCCCGCCCGTTGTCTACATGGTGTGCACAGAGACAACTTTACCGTTACTTGTTTATTACGGTTTACTGGTGCTGTGGTAGCTCAGATTACACAGTGTCCAACAGCAGGGTGACTAGTGAAAAATGGATTACAGAAGGTGCGGACGGAAGTAACAGCGACCAATTTGAGGTATTGTTCCAACATTTGCCTGGTAAGACGAGGAAAACCCGCCAATTATACGTCAGGCAGACTCCGAGTTTGAACCCAGTATCTTACAAATACGAGGAAAAAGACAGCAAAACAAGTAATGTTCTTAAACCTTCAAAGACGGAATGTATCTGTTTTATACAAGGACTCGGTGCGTACCGCGCTGTAAACACTCTCCACTTTGGTTATAAAAACCAGTCTCTTAATGTTTTATAAGGCAAAAGTTGCTGTTTGTTCTGAGATCGGTACAAAACACATAAACGCAATGTGGGCACCACGTAGAATTTTTTAATGTTAAACCTGGTGGTACGTAAAGTTACCGCTAGGCTTTAAAAGGTTAATATGCTGCAATTTGAAAGGCTAGTTATATCAAAACTGCTGAATATTTACTGCACTGACATTGCTGGTGTCCTAATTTCAATGCAAAAGAAATTTTGCGTCAGAGAAGTGTCGGTGAGAGTTCCCCAGTTCTGAGTGCAGTCTATGTAGTGCAGAAATCCTTCCAATGCCTGTCTTCCTGACGTCATAACACTCGTGCTTTCAGCGTCGAAGCCTCACCAGCAATCAATAGCGCTATTCAGTGCAGCGCCCACAGTACGACAGCTGTGTTTATAAATGGCATAAATTGACAAAAATATATTAAAAAATAACATGGTTTATATTGGTGCTTCAAGTGAGAACCCTTTAATAGAAATGTTATTGAAACTGAACATCACAGTACGTTATAGTTAATGACTTCTGAACAACAAATAGTAACAACATATTCATACCTACACAGAAATGTAAAGACATCTTGTAAAGCATTATTTACAAGACAAGGAACACGACGGTCCATAAAGACGTTCACAAGCCCCGCCACCTGCACCTCATTATTCGGCAGTCTGCCTTACGACGCGTCCATAGCCGTTCCACAGCGACTTCTCCACAGAGGGCAATGTAGTAATTACTCTCTCAATTTCCAATATCCTCTCATTTCCTTAAGGCCATCCAGCAGCTGTTTACGTCTTCTTCCTTATCTCCCCATCACTGCTATCCTTCCTTCCACCTTTCTTTCAATAACGTGTTTTAGAAGGCAGTTCCTACGCAAAATGTGACCAGTCCAGTCAGCCTTCCTTCTTTTTACAAAAACACTAATCACCAACAAATGCACAAAGAGAGTTTTATCATCAATAGTAACACACTCCTACATGTTTCGACCCTGCTGGGTCATCTTCAGGGAGAACTTTTGTTGTCGTTACACTAAGGTTGCACTTTATACTTGAGTGAGAATGTGCTGTTGACTGTGTACTGCGTTTTTTTGGAGGCGTGAAATCTGTGTGTGTTACGATTGACGATAAAACTCTCTTTGTAAATTTGTTGGTGATTAGTGTTTTGTGTAATATAGTGCACGGACATGGAACGTATTAAATTCCTTCTTTTTATTGTATGTATGATGTTCCTGTCTCCTTGACTCAACGTAATACTTCTTCATTTGTCGCACGGTCGGTCCAACTGATCTTCCCCATCCTTCTCTAGCACCACACTTCAAAACTTCCCAGGTATGAACCTATCCTGAGACAGTTACGCCATCTCGCTTTCCAACATCTTATTCACTCATCCAAAACTAAGTCTCCAAGCGATCTCTCCCATTCTAAGCAACTCCATGGTGTAAAGAAATTCTTGATAAGTTGAAAGTTCCTCAGCTAAACAAAAAATTCCCTGCATTTCATCGAACCCACAGGGTCATTCCCAAGTCCACAAAACACCGCCACTTTTCCCTGTCCTGAGCCACAGCAATCCAGTCCACGCCCTCCCCCCATACCTATGATCCGTGTTAACATTATCTTACCATCTACGCCTACTACTGCCAATCAACCACTTTCCTTTCGGTTTCTCCACCAAAACTCTGTATGAAATTCCATTCTCTACGATACGTGCCACACGTCTAGCCCACCAACCGAACAATACTTACTGACACGTATCATGAAGCTCTTCATTGTGTCATTTGCTTTACTGTCCTGTTTCTTTCCCCCCTCTTAGACGCAGATATATTCGTCTCTTTCCTTCGCCGTTTACAGCACCACCATCATGTATTTCCCGCTCATTGACGAACTGTATGGTCTCCAACACTGACAGCGTCGTCAAATAAGCTGTCCTTCATAAATATTACACGCCCCTGACCCAGTTTACATCCCTTCATTTGATAGTCCAAATAATGTTTTATGTGGAGGGTAAATTATGCATTGTAATTTTTCATCCTTGTATTCCCCCCTCCTGAGCAATGTACAGGTCGTCTCTAGCACACCCTCTGAACAATACAATCACTAACGATCTCTTAGTGTTATTTACAACATCCTGTAGTATTTGACCCTCTAATACCCTGGTCTGGCCATTTTCTCTGTAAGCTACTACATTAAATAATTCATAAATATATGCAAAATAATGTGTTATCATTTAGAGCCAGCAGCGATAACGCCCGGTGTTTGCATTGGAAGGCAAACGGATGAAATACCGATTATTCTTAAATTATCGCGGTTTTCTTTGAATTGTCCGTGTAAAAAGCAGTGCAGTAGTTTTAAACGGCAAACGAAAGTCTCTTCTAAAATTCTTCCTTATTCATCCATTATGGGCCTCGATAGCGCAGGCGGTATAGCGATTCGCTGCGGGGTGGATGGTTCGGGGATCGAACCCTGGTGTGGGCGAGATTTTCCGCACCCATCTAGAACGGGCCAGGGGCCCAGCCAGCCTTCTGTACAATGCGTACCGTGTCTCTTTTCTGGGGGTAAGGGGCCGGGTCGTGTCGTTGACCACCCACCCCCATCTAGCACCGAGGTTAGAAAAAAGTAGTTATGCTTCTACTGCTGCTGGAGGGTAAACTTCACCTTTCTACTCACCCGTCAAGATAACGCTGTCACGTGAATCGACATTACGTAACTTACACAGCTGGTTAAACGTCCTCTTATTAAGGTTCACGCCAGCTAGGGTGTTAAGCCACGTAGACTGGTAAACAGTTACCGACTTACTAACAAAGACTCAACCAAATGTACCTGCAAACAGTTTGCATTATTATTATTATTATTATTATAGGCACTTGTGCTGTTAAGCCTGCACGTTAATAAATACCAATTGGATTGGATTGAATTGGATTATTATTATTATTATTATTATTATTATTATTATTATTATTATTATTATTATTATTATTATTATTATTATTATTATTATTATTATTATTACACACTTGATCGCCTACCAGCAAACTGACTGCCTGTGAATTTGGTTGGACCTTATTTAGTAACGGTCTAATGCACTGAAAATATGCGAAACATTAAGTTACTGATTGTTGACGGTAAAATCTCCTGAAACACCGACTGACTATTTTCCAGTCGACACAGCGTTACAACGCAGACTTGAATGTGTATTTAGTAACACTCTCCCGAAAACCTCAAAAATCTCGATTCAAGTTCCTAATTGGGAAAAGCCCACGGAAGGTTAATTTAAACACACATATACATATGGTATATAAGTACATATCGCCCCGATTTTGTAAAGTGGGGGCAACCCACAAAATATCAGTTTTACAGCAGAAGTAAGAAGGTGGCTCCCTTTTACGTACGACAAATGCTCTGAGAGGTGGGATATTCCGCACCTACCTTGGTTACTCTTAACCCTCTAAAGACGAGGCGTATCTGTTTTATGTAAGGACTCAGTGCGTACCGCGCTGTAAACACTCTCCACTTCGGTTATAAAAACCAGTCTCTTAATGTTTTATAAGGCAAAAGTTGCTGTTTGTTCTGAGATCCGTACAAAACACATAAACGCAATGTGGGCACCACGTAGAATTTTTTAATGTTAAACCTGGCCGTATGTAAAGTTACCGCTAGGCTTTAAAAGGTTAAACATGGATTTGTCATCTTTTTACACATCAGAGAGGACCATCAGTTGAATGACTTGTTACACATAACTCAATTTAGCTCAATGTGGAAGTTAGAAACTTTTCACAAAACAGGGGCTTTATGTATGGACATATACAGAATATCCTATGGTAAATACAAATAACATCCGACGGAACGACGCTGACGAACGACTGACACACTTGATTAAAATCTGGAGTCGAATACAGACTCTCCAGAATGAAACTTACTTCATAATAGAAGGCGACATCTTCCTCGTACATTATTTTAACCTTTTCTCCTAGACACACCCTATAAGCCGATATAACTAATTAAAAAAAATGTCGTTATTAAACCACGTAAGATCTGTTCAAGGGATCACTGCAGTTAATACCAGACCCGGGCTTGTTTAGTGTGCATGGCCTGACTAGTGACTAGAACATTCTCGGCTGGGACAAGATTCCTTTTTCAAAGTTTCCGGACAGCCTCCGGACCCCAAACAGGTTTCTATTCAACGGGCCTACACAGATGTGAAGCAGCCAGGGCGTATGTGTGACTACACACATCCACACAGTGTCGAGGATAAGAAGGCGTGGAGCTCTACTTCCACACAACCTTTATATAAATACTACATGGTACTTTATTAAATACAGGGGCACCTTTACAACTTCATCATTTGTTAATACAAAGGACAGAGAACAGCCTTCAGAAACTTAGCGTTATTTTAAAAATCCGTACAGCGCACCTGTATGAGGGGTCTGCACTGTAGCTACTCGACCGTTACAGGTCTATAAATTTATTGGGTTAGCTGAATTGGAACTAAAAGCGAAATTGCTTTAATAACTTTCAATGAATTGGGGCTTTACAGCCATACAGCTGTTAGAACCCATATGATCACGTAAGTTGCCCCACGCTTTAATCTAAACTCACTCTCGGAATGTACTTCACTCTACACGGTAACTCAAATCGGAAAAAAGAGCTCATAAAAAGAAAACCTTAAACAAGCGGAATATCTTATATAGTTTTTGCTGTTTCCTTGATTCAGAAGCGAAGATTACGTAGAAAAGCACGCCACTTAAACAAGAGCGTCAATGACAGGGTATTTGAACGGACACAACTTGTTTATTAAAGTAGCTACATGTTTCAGCTTTCCATCAAAAGCATCATCAGGCCAAATACAAGAACAATATAAAAGGCACAGGAAATGTCAGTTAATACGAACGTCTTGTAAAATGTGACAAAACCTGGGACCCCAACACTTCGACATTTCTAACTTTCATATATAGGGCTACAATAATGAACATGTATATTCCAGTCGTTGTTTTTCATGACGTCTAAAAAGAGTTTCATATTAATTAAATTAAAAACAGTTAAAATATCTTCGTTAGTCTGTGTATCCATTATTGTAACACACTTTCAATATTTTCTACATAAATCCACACAGTAAATAAACGATAGGCTAGCAATTTTTTCGGACATAAGAAAATATAGCGATTAACAGAATATTTCCTGTACATTTCAATGCATGATAAAGGCTTCAGAAGGACACATGTCCGTCTGATGTTTAATCAACAAGCTGTCAATTAAAATATGATCTCACAGATTTTCTATATTTTACACGAAGGAACGGCGCCCCCCCCCAAATAAGACTTCCAATGTGAATAAAAATATAGCCATTAAAAATATAATGTAATTTTATGTTATCTGCAGTCCTGAATGGGTAACAATACACATTCCCACCTGATTTTCGGGAGATTTTCGGTTCAAATGTATTCACAGCCGCCGTTGCTGTCGTAGTGTTTTTATGTGTTTATTCCTCAATTCAAATGGATAAGACTAACACAGAACAGACAACTCGAATACAGTTTATTTCTATCCGCATTAACTGTTTCCTAATATCGAGCCCAGTTAATATAATACGCTTACATGAGACTGCCGTTATTACAAAGTCAATTCTTAGGGTTATAGTCCATACAGTTGATAAAGCGTCCAAATTTGCAAGAAAAAATTCGTATTAATTCGCGGACTAAAACGAAAACGTCCCGTATTAAAAACGCTAAATATCAGATCGCTCGCTATACGTTGTTTTAACACAAGAAGAACATTTTTGAGTCCGCCGTGTAAGTTCTATGTTCGAAGCATATAGTTCTATAAAAAAAATTCAATTATGCTACGCATCTATAAAATTTCCATGTCTAAACGTACCTTTGTTTCAAATGTTGTTCTTGTGGAGCCAACAGGATGACGATTTAGTCCATGTCATCATTGAACATTGTCATTTGTAATTAGACTTTCGATGATTTGAACCCTTTTAATTATTGCACATATTTAAGACATAATGATAATATTAAATCTGCTAAACCGGTGTCATAACTTAACAATTACTTAATGCTTCACATTACACTAATGTCTCTTCACAAGTCACTGACTCTCCGGCAGCCAAAGGTACGCCACGGTTAGAAGCCCCATTCGAGCTGCCTGTCCCCACACAACCAACAGCGAAGAAGGTTGCGCCCCAACTGAGCAGTGCTAGGAGTCAGAGTTCTCTGACCACGATGGGAAACAGCCCACCCTCCCTTCCCCTCCCCCCACCCCTCGCCATACCCAAGACCGGCGCGTTCAGCGTCTCCGCCCACGAAGATACATATGACCAGATTCTGTTGATTGGGAATCACGCACTATGAGATTTAACGCAAAGACTATATATTCATACAATTTATAATTTAGAAAAAAATTTAAGGGTGAACATAACTTCTGAGAATCAATGAGAACAAACAGAAAATAAGTGAAAAATAAACACTTTGTTACCTACGGTAAACTGAAGTTACACCTCCCACAATATTTTAACCAAAGAGGAAAGGGAAAATTAATTAACGTAAAGCTAACAAAATATTACACAGAAACAAAAATTAATTAGTCTTCTGTTTTTTTTTTTTTTGCAAGTCGATCTCTTGGAAGGCGGGAGGTAATGGATATTTAGATCAATACGGACGTTACGGAAATATGTTATTGTAAGGAGGAATGGATTAAGTGCCTAAATACATAATCCAGTAAAGAAGTCTGTCGTTTGTGGTGGTGAAAATTGCTATTGTAACGCAAGAGTGACAAGGCTTGGTTAGTTCTAACTACTTAGCAATCGACTGGTCTTGTACTTGGTTGACACATCGTTTATACACAGCAGTTACACAGGGTATTTAGTTATAATTTATGTCTCCGCTGTTAATGTCAAAATTATTTTTATTTTAATAAGTACAGTCGAACTCGGTTATAACATCATGAAAGGGACTGAATACTTAGTGTCGTTATAAACGAGTGTCTTTATAACCGAGGAGGATGATATTACGGTTAACAGTGAGGAATTAATCGGTATCACAGAATATCAGACGTTATAGGCGAGGTGTCGTATAAAGCGATGTCGTTATAACTGGGTTAGACTATAATTTACCTCATTTGTTTATTATGGCTACTGAACGCAAATAAGAATTTTTAAATACATTGAAGTACAAGAGTCGCCAGTCTCAATGGCCGCGTGATCTATGGCGTCGGTTTGAGGCCGCTCGCTTCTTGAGACTGCGGTTTCGAATCCCGCCGGAGGCATGGATGTCTGTCGAGTGTTGTGTGTTGTCAGGTAGGGGTCTCTGCGTCGGGCTGATCACTCGTCTAGAAGAGTCCTACCGAATATGGTGTGTCTGAGTGTGATCGTGAAGCCTCGATAACGAGAAGGCCCTGCACCACTAGGCGCTGTCGCGCCACAAAAAAGAAAGGTATGACTCAAATGAAGCGTAGTAGTAATGCGTTTGTTATTTGACGCGCGGCACTCACAATCTGCAGGACACGATTCCAGCAGTGGCGTGATGTGTGCCCATTCAACAAAGCTGATCTGGTCTACATAAAATTAAAGTGAATGAATCATCTCTAGTTTGTACCAACAAGTTCAACACCTTGTTTTCCAGCTTTTATTAGTATTACTACATATTTCGGGCGCCCGAAGCGTCCATCATCAGGTAAAATAAAACTTTTTAGAAAAAGACTATTTCAATTGTAAATAAAAATCACCATATAATTACAATCGTTATATTTTTATATATTTTAAGAACATTTTATTGTAATATAATCTTATCTTAACGTAAGAAAGGAAGGCCTCCGCATTTACACTTTTTCCTAAAAAGTTGTATTTTACCTGAAGATTGACGCTTCGCGGGTTCAAAACATGTAGCAGTAATAATAAGAAAAGCTGGAAAACAAGATGTTGCGTTGAACTTTTCGGTACAAACTAGAGATGGTTATACATAAGCAAAACAGGATGGGAAAACCAAAGATTGAAGTGAATGAAACTACAAACATGAACACTGAAAATATTCATATGCTTTTTGATCACTCATGAGCAGCTCCATGGTTTGTGCCCTGTGGGGTTGTTACAGCTCAATACTAGCCTATACCTGATCTGACTTACTTTTCCTTGTAATTCTAACAAGACTTCTGTTCCTCATACGGAGACCTTGCTAAGTTAGTGTTCATATTTAGTATTGTTGACTTTTGCAGTTCTTGAAACAAGCAAGGTTACATGAGAATGGAGTTCCCACAGCGGTGCTGATTAAGGTTGACTCGCTGCTCTCTTCTAAAACGTCAGTAACTAGAGTCGAACTCGGTTATAACGTCATGAAAGAGACTGAATATTTTGTTTCGTTATAAACGAGTGTCGTTGCAACCGAGGAGTATAATATTATGGTTAACAGTAACGAATTAATTGGTACCACAGAATATCTGACGCTATAGGCGAGGTGTCGTATAAATGGATGTCGTTATAACCGGGTTCGACTGTATTTACAAGTCGACACGACGTAACCTCCCACACGAATTGAATACTAAAGCAATTTTATGTTCTTACATTTCAATTTTAAATGGGTGTAACTAATTTTTGTCTAACGTCCTTCGTACAATAAGGCCTTTGAGGGTACGTATTTGCATCAATTTACTGCTCCAAAAATTTTACCCTCTTCTGTCTTTATTCTGATACCGCAATTTCTATTGCGCTACCAAGGCTTAATTTCAATGTATGCCATTTGCTGCTTCCATTATTCTAGAGCTGCATCATTTTGCTTGTGAATACAGGGTTTACTTCTTCTTCCAGGGATTCCCTATTGTTTGTTACACATAACTGAATCACGTAATTAAACAATTCTTGGAACTACGATGTAAATTACATTTGTTACCGCAATACGTGCACCCATGTCAAATATAATTTCCACATAAATCATCCCACATGTAAGCAATAATAAACAAAACTACTTAGACAATAACGCGACTGACGACAACACAGGTTTCTGGGATTCGATACCAGCAGCAGGGTCTGATTCCGCTCTTCGTCACTGGTACAGCTAATCCATTAGAAACAAACCTGCTCCCGTCATCTATTCCGTAAGCCAGGGTGGAATAGTCAGTATAGAGACTACGCTACCGGCTCGATGGTCAGGGATTCGAATTCCAGCAGGGGAACGAGGTTCTCTTCTTCTTCCATAACTCAAGAGATTTTGCGGGACCTATTTGGCCACCTATCCAACGGGTACCGGGGTCCTTCCTCGGGGGTAAAGCGGTTGGAGGGTGAAATTATCACGCATACACATCTAGTGTGCATGCTAAGGACGAACGGGGCTATACCTCTACTCCCCTACATGCCTTCATGGCATGTGCAGGAACAACTTCTTCTTTAACCTTTCTCCGCTTCCTTCCGCGTCCTTCCCAGATTAACATTCAACGTTAAATAACCTGTACAGTTGAAAGAGTGTTGCCATATAATCTAAGAATCAACCACACAAAAAACATGTCCACACACACATAGGGGAGAGAGATAAATAGGGAGAGAACGATAAAAAAGAGACAAAAATAGCAACTGAAAAACAAATGAAAGTTACTGATATGAACAAAAATTTGCTGTAACATTTCTACGATAGAAAAGCTGTAAGCATGTAACACGCAATGTCCGTCACAAGGACAGTGAATTTGCTTTAATGCTTCAGCGATAGAAAGCAAGTCGGGAAAGAAGTTGAGACAGCATGACATTCTGAAGAAGGTTTTGTGTTTGAATAACCGCAGAGGAGTTCCCGTGATGTCGCATGGAATCAGCACATTGGACTGTCACGGCATGAGAAGTGACAGGAACTTGAAACAGCCGGTCCTGGTGCCACGCTCTCCTGCTGTTGTTCCTCTCGCAAATAACGTTGTTATTTTGGAACAAGCAAAGGAGGTAAACGAAGAACTGTAGGAAGAGCTTGCGGTGCCTTCAAATGCTTCATTCTTGTCGCGACGACATCAAGAGGTACAAACTAAACTAATAATTACGACACTATTGATTCATCTATAAGCATAATCGTGGCATTATTGAATCACTTATAAGCATATTTACATTACTGAGCCATCTATAAGCATAAATACGACATTATTGAATTATATTTAAGCACAATTACATTACCGAATCACCTATAAGCATGACCTCACTGAGTCGGCTATAAACAGCTACGACATTACTGAGTCACCTATAAGCATAAGCGTGGTATTATTGCGTCACTTATAAGCATATTTACATTACTGGGCCATGTATAAGCATAAATACGACATTATTATCTGTAAGCATAATTACATTACCGAATCACCTATAAGCATGACCTCACTGAGTCACCTATGAACATAATTACGACATTACTGAGTCATCTACAAGCATAAGAGTGACATTAATGAGTCACGTATAAGCATATTTACATTATTGAGCCATCTATAAGCATAAATACGACATTATCGCGTCATCTGTAAGCATAATTACGTTACTGCGTCATATATAAGCATGATTATGACTTCACTGAGTCACCTATAAGCATAATTACCACTCATACAGATATGATGTCGTCAAAATTGTCAAATATGGCTTCAAATTCTCTCACTGCAGTGACACTTGTAACTGTTAACACAAAGATGCGTTTCATTCGGAAGACAAGTTTAATTTAACACTAAACATAAAAAGTGAATGCAAGAACTGATTACTGCACCCAGCACCATACGGCAAATCATAAATTAGATTTGAACTTTGACTCTGGCAAGTCGGAAAGGGGAGAAATGCGAGTGTTGCAGATTTATAAGAAACGGTTCCTCAGCGGACACTCAGCAGCACGTCCCACGTCACTGGAAGTACAAAATTGTAACCAATGCCACTACCAACGCTTTCTTTAATGGCGAAGCAGAGAATGTGGTAAATTATCTCACAAAAAGCCAACCTCTTGGATACTTTTAACACCGATGTACTTCTAGTTTGAGTACTTCGGCTTTCATGTTACGTACTTGTGGACTCCCAGCCGGCGGAAACTCATCCAGCGCCGCCAAGCAGCAAGTTTTGATAGACTGAGACACATACAGGAAAGTTCCTGACATTCTGAAGGAGCTTTATGCTTCCATCTTCAGGGACCAAGTAGTGCAGGGACTACTTGCTCCCTGAAGATGGAAGCAAAAAGTTATTCCGATAGGTTTTATTTTGAGTCTCTAGTTCCCTCCAGCTAGTGACGCCCAAAGCGACTTACTCAGTTCGCCTAATGGGCAAAGCTAGTCTTGTGTAAACTTACGGACAAGTTGCGGGACGCGAATTTTGCCATCAATTTACAGGTTGAACATTCCAATTAATCTTACGTTAACATTATTTCAATAAGAACACTCTCCTGGTTCAACTGACGTCATCCTACTTGTTCGAGACACATTCTGGAGCCTGATGATATCTGCGCCCTTTTGGGATATTATGCAGCGTCGAGTGGAAATCCTCTACCGACGTTTCGGGACAACGCATCAGTCCCGTCTTCCCATTTGTTTTTTTTCCTTTGAGTTCTTGACCCTTGAAGATGGGACCGAAACGTTGTCCCGAAACGTCGGTAAAATATCATCACTCGACGCTGCATCATATCGCAGCAGAGCGCAGATCTTATCAACATCGCTGTGGAAGCCTGAAATCACGGAACCTTCACAGCCTGTAATCACGTCTAAGTAAAGGTTCGCCAGCATATCGTCACTCTGTCGAGTCTGAAAGTAGTTGTAATACGTATAAAAAACAACACATTAATTTCGTATTTCAATCATAAAGAACTGTAGGTAATACACTTTTGGAACATGTTATAGCAATGGCTTGAGTCTGAAGAAGCACAGCCACATACCGCGTCGATATTGCAGCGGTAAGACGTACCAACGTGCATTGCTCAAACTGGCTCGTTATAAATCGCTGACAATTACTAAATTCACTTTAATTAGCGGGGTGTGATCACTCACTACACATACAGTGTCTCAGTTAACAAATAGCTTTCCAATTGCTTCAATAATATGAATATAATACGTACATCAAAATTGAACAAGGCAATTAGTACACTTAATTGGCATTTCCAATGCCGAAAAACCTATGTACCATTTAATTTATCGCTCTTTTACTAAGACTGATTGATGTTAATTGGATGACAATTTAAATGATGGCATGGAATTCGTTTTAGAGCCAAATACCTCCAGCAAATTAAATATGACTCCCTACAATAAAGTTCTAATGCTACACATTTGTTTCTCTGTGACAGAATTTTGTCCAGTGCACATATTATGCTGGTCACGGACAGGACACGCACCACTCAACAGCAGCAGTGCCACTTGTTCATCACTGCTCCTAAAACAAAATGTCTGCTGCCCCTATGCGGCTTAGCACTTACAGAAATCCACTGGAGTCGCAGGGATTTAAAATGTTAACGTGTGTATTTTCTAGCAATAGACTTTGGTCCTCTGTCAGTCAACAAGACCAGGTGTGAAGACGATTCAGTCTCCTATTCAGCGGGTATAGAGAATTCATTCCCAGAGGGTAAGGCAACCCCAGCGCGAAGCTTAACCCTCACCTCCATCCAGTGACAAATTTGGAGTGATTATTTTTGGTTACTAAAACACAATCCAAAGCTAGGCCCACAAGTTGCCGATGATAAATCCTAGGCCTTCAGGTATACTATTTTTTTAATGTTAAGAAACAACTGGTGTAGTTGTATCGCAAACTTTACATTCTACATAAGATTACAGGTAGGTTGGTTTCCAACATATCAGTGTAGTGAGGTAGATTAATTAAACTTTGTGTACCGTAACTTTGACTCGCGGCTTTTTGTTTACTCCGTAACAACCAAAGGAAGCGATGACTGCACAGGGCAGAGCGACTTCGAAGTGGGGCTAACTCATCAAGCAAACAGTCTGGCTATTTGTGGAGTTTGCAGTAGCAAACTCTTACCTTGTGTGTTGTACGGATGTGCAGAACCTGCTGCTGGCAGACTGGCAGCCGGTGAGACACCAGTAAAAATAAGGGAAATTTACGTCTGCATCTAAACACAATCCACAAAGGCGTAAGGGCGTCTTACGAGGGAAAGCTCTACGCGCTATACGCTGTATACTATGGCGTTATATACAAGTTCGAGCTACAGCTGCCTTAATTATGGTAATATTTAAGAGGAGCTATTTCAAAGGCATAGGTTGTGCAGCTTCGAATGATGCAGTAATACGATGACGAGTATATGGGGGTGTAGGAGGCAGGTAACCGATCTCCGTGGCCGCGCTAAGGCGTGGGTCTGCGGCCGTTCGCTTGCTGGCATTGTGAGTTCGAATCCCGCCGGAGGCATGGGTGTCTGTCCATTGTGAGTGTTGTGTGTTGTCAGGTAGAGGTCTCTGCGTCGGGCTGATCTTTCGTCCAGAGGAGTCTTACCGAGTGTGGTGTACGTGACTGTGATCGTGAAGCTACAGTAATGAGGTCCTGGCCCATTAAGGGCTGTTGCGCAAATGAAAGAAAAGTAGGCAGGTAAGGACAGGGAAACAGGTGATGGCGAGTTGTATAAAGGTGCTATGCAACCCAACACAGACTGAAAAATATTATGTCAGCTCGAAGAACAGGTGGTAACCCCGATGAAATCAAGCCGGCACCTGGTTGGCATTCACGGTGCGGTACCTCTAAAACAACAACTTAAAGTACTGAAAACAATATTTTGATTGAAGTGAAATAAAGTTACCTAGTAGGGCAAGCTTCAAAATTCCTAGCCTTTGATGTTATATAAACTGCACCCCCTTTGATTTCCTCATCCTCATAACATTTTACAAAATGTAAAGCTGTCCCTCCTACCGATACTTCCGCCATCTTACCACCAAATGCTTTCCCAAAAGGCTGTTCTGCAACACATCCAATCCACTTCCTTTCCTTAAGGTGGCAGCTGCCACTACGGCATCGCACGGACAGACATGACAGTCTACAGACATGGAGAGTGGCTGTGCCATCTACTGAATAAGCAGTCGCGGACAACCGAAAAGCGGCGGACATCAAGACGGGGGATTCGGTGAGGGCTAATAAACCGTCACGTTAAACAACGGGCACGTTACAGACTGTTACATAGGGCCTTGGACCTGGAAGGCTACTTGTGAACGCGGTAATGAACTTTCGGTTTGCAAAGAATGCAGGAAATATCTTGACTAGTTTATAAAATGTAAGCTCCTTAGAAGAATTCTGCTCCGGGGAGTCACTTGTGGTGAGGAAATAAGTTTCAGATCTACAGAGAAAAACTTGTAAAAATTACAGCCTTCTATATAACAGTACTTACACCTCTGAAGAACAGATCTGATGGTAAAACAATCAGTTCGTAACTATTTCATTACTGGCCTGTTTCTGCCCTTTCGATCGCAAATACGAATATTCGTATATAGACCACAAATTCGTATACAGACCTGCTACATTTTCAAACAATTTTATTAAAACGGAACTAATTGCTGGACTAAAATTTGCGGAAAAGAATAAATATAAATTAGGTTACACACCCCTGTGCGAGTCAGTCATTTATTTACGGCACCGCTGTTACTAGAGCAAAGCAAGTACACGGTGTAATCTGCCGCCTGCAGGAGACGATATAGATTATTCCTGCTGACACGTTGCTCTGTCGGGTGGCGCAACTATAAGGGGCAGTTTTAAACGACTCACTGCACCGTATGTGATACACGCCATGTGAGTCAGTACATAGCGCTCACACTAGCGTGTACAGTGTTGGGTAAAGAACATTGGTCAGTGCCAAATAATTTCATTTTGACAAAAAAACTTACACGATTTTAAAAAATGTTACAGAAGTTTAAACGCTCCGCTCCGTCTAAATTACATGACATGAAAGGGTGTGAAATTTACTGAGGTAGCCTACATACATCGACCCAAAGTGAAGATCACTGGACAGATCCACGTTTCAGCCGTCTTCTCCCGACCGTTGAGAGAATGCTGAGTGGGTCCGTTACTTGTCTAAGCGTGTAAGTGAAAAAACAACAAATGCGCTTGCTGGGAATCGAACTACGTCCATCAGGTCTAACAATCAAGACTGACAGGATATTAGGCTAGTATTCTTCGCAGTCGGGCATGTTACGCAACAGAAAATGCAAAATAAACTCAATCATTTGTCAAACACTCTCTAGAGATGAAGGAGAAGGTAATTATTTTAACACAGGTAGTCATGAAAAATAATAAATTTCTTATTCCAGACGTGGATTGAATATAGACAACAAATAACAACTGATAAATTGCAGGATGGTCTCTGTCTGTTGTTGAAGTCACACGCGGTATTAGACATGTTTAAAACACGAAACATATTTAAGTAATATGTATCCACGCATGAAAGTCAGAGCAGATTGAAGTCGGGGAATGCTTGCTATCATTCGGTGCAGAATCTTTTGTCTTCCAGGTTTCTATCCAAAAACACGAAGATTAGGGTATACAGAACTATAATTTTACCTGTTGTTTTGTTTGGGTGAGAAACTTGGTCTCTCACACTGAGGGAGGAACAAAGGTTGAGGGTGTTCGAGATTAGGGTGCTGAGGATATTTGGGCCTAAGAGGGACGAGGCGACAGGGGAGTGGAGAAGACTACATAAGGAGGAACTTAATGACCTGTACTCATCACCAAATATTATTCGGGTAACCAAATCGAGAAGAATGAGATGGGCGGGGCATTTAGCACGTATGGGGGAAAAGAGAGATGCATACATGATTTTGGTGGGGAGCCCTGAGGGAAGGCGACCACTTGGGAGACCCAGGCGTAGATGGGAGAATAACATTAAAATGGATCGTCAAGAAGTGGAAGGGGGCATGGACTGGATTGAGCTGGCTTAGGATATGGACAGGTGGCGGGCTGTTGGAATGCGGTAACGAACCTCCGGGTTCCATAAAATGTGGGGAATCTCTTGACTAGCTGAGAAACTGTAAGCTTCTCAAGAAGGCCTCTGTTCAATGGAGTTAGTTAGTTAGTTAGTTAGTTAGTTAGTTAGTTAGTTAGTTAGTTAGTTAGTTAGTTAGTTGGTTGGTTGGTTGGTTGGTTGGTTGGTTGGTTGGTTGGTTGGTTGGTTGGTTGGTTGGTTACTTAGTATCCACGTATGATTATTATTCAAAACCCATCCCATCACAAAGCACATATTCTCCAATTAAATTAATCTTTTCATGAATCCAAAGGCCCTTGTTATGGCTTGGTCTCTGACAGCGTGCGATCTGGTCAGGCTAGTCTGTGGGGTCTTTGGCGGACAGCATGGAACTAAGACAGATTTTCTCATAGTATTTCGGTTTTACCTCATCACTATTTCTCCACCAATGTTCCTCATTCCTTCGTATATCTATCAACAACGTCATATAATCATAGCAATTGACTGCGTCGTTAAATAACGCAATTAAAATGAGTCCGACACATTTTGATCATGTTTAATCACGCCATCAGCACTGCCATGTAGTACACTCTATTAAAGAATTATACACTCACCACCACTTTCGTTCGGTTTTACATCACAATGCGTTAAAGCATACACTATATTAAAAGCATAATTAAAGTGCATATACGTGTATGTTAATCTACTGTGATAAAAACACTGTGGGCCGAAAGAAGAGTAAATGCAAATTAATAAAATTTGTGAGTGATGGGATTTGGATAACAATTGCACATCACTAAAATTAAAAAGTATGAACATGAGTATTAAATAACATTTATACACTCAGTTTCTGTCACGCAGAAAACATACTTTGTCTTCATTACAAACAGCAAACTGTTAATGCTGCATATGCAAATAGCTGTTGTTTTTTGTAGGAATGGTATGGAACGTAAAATTGCACCCTGTGGTCATAATATAAACACCTTTAACACTGAAGTAAATCGTGCACAGTGCAGAAGCGTGATTGTAAGAATAACGCATTGTTATTAGCCCTGTTAAAAAAAAGAAGGAAATCAAAATGTAAGACCGTAATAATACACGTTCAGATTTGAAACTTCTTATCTCCTCCCTTCTGAAAATATATAGAAGAACATACGCCAATTTTTTTTCCCATGGCGTAACAGCCCCTAGTGGGCCAGGACCCCCTCATTATCGAGACTTCACGATCACATTCAGTAGAACTCCTCTGGCCGAGTGATCAGCCCGACGCAGAGACCTCTACCTGACAACACACCACACTCACAAGAGACAGACTTTCATGTCTCTGACGGGATTAGAACCCGCAATCCCAGCAAGCGAGTGTCGGCAAACCCACGCCTTAGACCGCGCGGTCACTGGGAAACGCAACATAGGACAATAAAAGACTATAATTTTATCTCTTGTTTTGTGTGGATGTCAAATGTGGTGTCTTACTGCAAGGTGCGAGTATACATACTCGCAGTTGGAGACTTCAAGGTGCTGAGGGGAATGTTTGGACCTAAAGGGAAGGAAATAACAAGAGACTGGATGAAGTAACGTGTAAAGGAGCAGCGTAATTTATACGCTAGGCGTCATATCGTTAGAGCGATTAATTCGACAAACGTGACAAGACTGAAGGCGCGATAATATTAAAATAGCATATCAGAAGTCTGCTGGACTGTGATATGAACATAACTTGTTCAGAAATAGGTCAGAAGTGGACTTCCAAAAGTATGCAATGGAAAGCCTGGTTCCTTTACGGAAAGGACTTCTCTTTTCGTCAGTTCGGTTACTTCCAAATAGACAAATATTTTTAAATTGGGCCTTCCCGTTATGTGAAATTCAGTACTTGCAATAACATCACGCAGCAATCAACACTACGCATTTATTACATAACAAAACGGTTACGCTTTTGGCCTCTCAGAGAGTCACAATCTGGCCAAATACTCGCATAAAATACGATTATTACGTAGGTATACCCATACCAGTCCAAATGCCATCCAACGGTCATAACATCCACAAGTAATTTACATGTTAGAATCAAGATACAATATGTCTAATTGCAATTACGTTCCATTTATTTACAGAACAACATGTTTCGACCGGTGTAGCCCATCTTCAAGTTCAAGGTTCACAATTCTTACAAAAACACCAATCACTAAAAATGAACAAAGGGAGTTCCATCATCAATCTTAACACACTACTACATGTTTCGACCCTGCTGGGTCATCTTCAGGGAGAACTTTTTGTTATCGTTACACTAAGGTTGCACTTTATATTTGAGTGAGAATGTCCGGTTGCCTGTGTACTGTGTACTGGAGGCGTGAACTCTCTGCGGTCCCGCACCGGCTTGCACTGCAGTGCAGGCCGGAACCGCAGAGTTCACGCCTCCAAAAGCAACACAGTACACAGTCAACAGCACATTCTCACTCAACTATAAAGTGCAACCTTAGTGTAACGACAACAAAAAGTTCTCCCTGAAGATGACCCAGCAGGGTCGAAACATGTAGAACTGTGTTACGATTGATGATAAAACTCTCTTTGTGCATTTTATTGGTGCTTAGTGTTTTTGTATAATATAGTGCACGGAAATGGAACACATTAAATTCACAATTCTTATTTTTCCAAACACATTGAGGAATTAATAAAAGTTGTGAAATACGATAAAAATGTTAAATATGTTATGATCAAAATCACAAAATAATGTGTGGAGAAAATTCCACCACACTGTTACAGTATCCTATATTTATGTCAGCCTCTTTCGTTGCTACAAGTTCTCACAGCATATTCACGAAATTTGGTAAGTCACTGTACGTTCATTCTAAGTTCCAACTAGGAGATTTTAAAAGATGTATGGATGGGTAGCTTGCTTATTGAATTTTTCCGGGCAGCTACGCTATATCCACACTCTGTGCGGGTTGGCTACATGGTATTCTGAATGACAAATAACTCTTGCTTAATTTTTTGTTTGGCTTCATGATGGTTTTATCATAGCCGAAACATCTAGCTGCCTTACTGCATAATGACAGAACTGTGTTGGGCCAGACTTGTGAACACTTAAATTTTTAAGTAATTATTTATTATACATTCTCAGTTTTGTTTACTGCTAATGGTACCCCAACCGCACGTCTAACTGTCAATACAATTGACTTTTCTTGTGAATCCTCCAAGCAAAGTTCAGACTAAACAAATAATTGTTCTAGTTTTCCGATACTTTCAACTGCTGTGGACTGCGCCCGTGAAAATCGATAGGATCGTGTCAAACTTAGGTTGTATACACGACACGCCTGTGCAGGTACAACACTTTGCTCTGTACAGAGTGAAAGGAAATAAATCATGAATAGCCTAGAGCATCTGTCAGCTCTTCCTGACCTGCTGAAAAGGATCGTGGTTCAACTACACTGCATCTGGACACTAATGCACTTTTCAGTTTCTGTATGGGAAATGACTTCTGCAGCAAGAGAAGAAAGATCACAAGCTAAGTCATGATATGATAATAAATCATTTGCAAATGTTGAAGGATATAAGTGTCTAGAAAACAAAAATAACCAAAGAGGCATGAATTTTATAATGCACTTTGATGCGATAAGTTCAGAAAATATTTAGTAATTTTCTTTAAAAACTTTTATTTTAAGTACTTTTAAGAAGCCCGATAAACTTACAATTTTGCCAGCTATTTTGCATGATTTTAAAACACCTTCTCTTATTTTGAATGAATATTTCAAAAAGAAAACTAAGTGCCCGGGAAAATGGCCACATGAGTGTCCGAAGCATGTAGGAGATATACAGCATGTGTAATATACTTTCGTACACTTACGTGCATTTGTTGGATTTGTTATCATATTTAGTTCCTTAATGCACGGTTATGGATCATCTAAAAAAGAAAATATCTTGTGTGTATATTAGGTAATTAGAAACGATATTTTACTTGCCACGTACAGTGTGTGACAGTAAATAGCAAAGATAACAAATAGCGAGTCAGCTCCTGTGTGCACGGTTGCATAAGCGCTTACATACGTTTTCTCTTGTGAAGAAACATCTGGTAAGAAAATGCTTTGCCTGACCCAGGAGCTGCACGAATGCTTGGCGAGCGTTGAGGGTCTCACAACGGTGCTAATGAAGTTCCTTGTCCGCGATATGACGTCGTATATATTGGTATATGGGCACCACCGTTTTGGATGAGCTATTTGAATCCATTTTTCGGACAGTACAAGAAAAGTATCAATATTTGTCGGTAATTTATGGGTTTCATACAAACCCAACTTTTGAATCGCCGATTAAATGAAATTCTCAACGACAACCTTATAACTAACTGGATCTCGTACTTGTACCAAATAATACGCACGATGTCTACTCGTATATACCAGGCAGTAAATCCTTAATATCTCACTGTACTCAGATATAGGTCTTAAATCTTATCCCAGCAGCGGTGATAACCGGTTAGGGGCCCCCCCGCGACGCGACAACCGAGTTCTCACCCCTATAATTATTAGCAACGTTACTCCTACATCACGTAACAGGGACAGAGAATACCGCCTTCTGTCAGTAGAACGGAATCCAGTGCGAAAGGACCGACAATAAACGCTAGTATCCTGTACGGGTGAGGGCCTTCCCACACCGCAGGGTCTGCTGCGGTCTGATCTACGCCACTGTCTTATCCTTAAACACATCAGGTGCAATAACGTTCAATTTCAGCTGTCCCCATAACACAACCTCGGAACTTGTGTTATTGGAGAAAGTTTCTTCGGTAACAAGAGAGTTTACTTTGTTCGCCCTGCGTGCTGTTCAGTTTGTGCGGCTGAAGAAGCATAGCGTGGCGTACAGTTACACAGATCTGACTTCAGATACACCCTGCACCTGCCTGTACTTCACCCTAGCATTAATACATTCACACAACTCTAATTTACATGCTAGAAGTCTCACTGCATGTGGATTAGATGTCACTTACAGTTCAAAGATCAAATGTGACAGTGAGTTGCGTTTTCAGTGTTCAAGAACTACCTACTGAAAATACGTACGTTTCCAATACTCCTACATACTGTGAATAATTTTATATCGTAGTAACCCTACAGTTAGGGACTATAATATAGTGACAATCACGCCGGCCCCTCGGTGATACGGATCCAGGTAATACGGTACCCCCAGTAGTCCACACAATCTTTGGCCAGATGTAGCCCACTATTTCCCACTGAAATTATTGTTATAGTACATTATTATTATTATTGTTATTATTATTATTATTATTATTATTATTATTATTATTATTATTATATAGCGTCAGGCACAGTATTTCTGCCTTACGGTGTTCTACTTTAGCATTGAGTGATTATTTTTGGCATGTTACCTCTACCACCGAGTTCCACCTCGGTGGCCCGGATTCCCGGATAATCCGGAACACCCCTCCACCCATATGTACCACATGACCGAGGGACTACCGTACTTGTAAACGTTTATAATAGTAGGTTCACAAAAAAATCCTGGTTTAAAACAACAAAGTAAAATACATTTCTTAATAGACTTTTCAATTATATGTGGGACAATTCTTCTCACATTTTAAGCAACTAATAAGGAAATAGCACTGTTAAAATTACATTAAGGGAATGGCGATAGCTACGATTGGGCGAGGGCGTGAGAACTGGTCTGAACTGAAAACTGTAAGAAATAAAACTGCCAGAGCGGAAATTAAATTCTTGATGTGAGTTCCAGGATATACATGCACATTACATTACCAAAAAAACAAATGCAGAAATATGAGAAGAAATAAATACAATTTAAATAAAATTGCTGCGGATGATAAATGCGAGCGGATACAAAATATATTAGGTATGAACAATACACGCATTCCCTACTTAGTGTGTGAATAAATGCCGAGACACAGAAGAAAGGCAGGTCGACCAAGCGAAAGTGGGACAAACTAACACCCATAAAGATGGAAGGAGCTTCGAATAGCTCATATGCCATTGCTGCTGCTGCTGCTGCCGCCGCCGCCGCCGCCGCTGCTGCTGCTGCTGCTGCTAAAGACTGACGTAGATGTAAATGGCGCGCTAATTACTGTAATCTGTGACCTAAAGATTATCTACAGATGAAATTAGAAACAATGGGCTGAAACAGACCGCGTCCCATTAATTATATGCTCGTCTGAAAGGAAGCCCTAAACAGTGCCACTCAGATGAGTCAAAGTCACCACACGTTTAGCAGGTACACTTCAAATTACTGCTTTCTACATCCGTAACCACTCAAGGCCTCACATTTTCAACTCATTCCAAGCGAGGCACATATAAGACTACGCAGTCTGAACAGAGCTGTTGATCATCATCAAAGAAAATGATTGCTTTTTACAGAATTATCCTTTTTCCGCGAATAAATAAAGAAAATCCGGTTGTCATTACTACAAGAAGCATATCTTTGCCTTGAAGGCAAAACACCTACGTAATTTAATGACAATGTATAAGTAGGGTTTTATGTTCTAGCAGCGGGGCTGCTGAAGGTTCAGACTTTTTGTTGTATGACGCCGTGTCAATCGATAAATATTCATCTACGTTTCGATGGAAAGTAGTGTCTTCGTCATAACGGCCAATGGCTAACTGTCTACCAAAATACAAGTTCTCGCTCTCAAAAGTCTTTGGGTCAACACTGCATCCTTTAATTTATTGGTGTCTGAATTTAACCCTTTAAGGACGAAGCCTATCTATTTTATATAAGGACTCAGTGCGTACCGAGTTGTAAACACTCTCCACTTCGGTTATAAAAATAAGTCTCTTAATGTTTTGTAAGGCAAAAGTTGCTGTTTGTTCTGAGATCCGTACAAAACACATAAACGCAATGTGGGCACCACGTAGAATTTTTTAATGTTAAACCTGGTCGTACGTAAAGTTACCGCTAGGCTTTAAAAGGTTAAGGAGGAAAGGCGCTACAGTTTGCGAATAACTTTTCCAAGTATCTGAAAACTAGCAGAACATTTTGGTAGAAGAGTGAGTTTCTTCCTAGTTCGAAGTAAGGCAGCGCTGTAGGTGGGCCAGCACTGCTAATGTTTGTACAACGACCGTTTGTCCATGCAATGCGATGTCCGGCCATTACTGCCTGACGATTACCCTTTTTATTCCTGTTACAGTGTAACGAATTGTTATCGGTGCATCGGCGTTGCCAGAGAAAAACTCGTCAGGTCAAAGGCACACATTCTACAGCTCTAAATGAAGCAGAGGATTCATTTTGCAGCAGTAGAAGTTAAAGAAGAGCAAACACAATGCCGCGCCATACTGATTCATATTCCACAAGTCCCAGATTAAAACCTCGTCCCTCATACCGGCCACGCTTACTGAGGTATTTAGTTAAAAACACACGAAACCTGTGTGTATACACATCAACAGTTTCTGCAGGGTGTACTGTGTATGCAGCAGAGGCCTTTGAGAAATTCCACAAAACGTCAGACCTGGATATCGTTATAGCAGGTTTTATGTGATTTACAAAAATAGACAAAATCATGAATTAGTACCAGATCAAACTCAAAACAAGGCGATCTGCTAAGGAGTACCTTTGATTACTCTTTTATTTGCAGATGACCAGTTACAGCAATCACTTAAAAAAAGCCAGCGGACAGACAGATATTTAAATATGGTACGTAAATATGAGAAATGAAGAAGTATTATAAAGTGTCCTGGAGAAGAGAAATATCCTACAAACAATAGAAAGAGGGGAGACTAACTACACTGGTCGCATCTTGCCTAGGAAGTGCCTTCTAAAACACGTTACGGAAGAAAAGATAGAAGGAAGGATAAAAGTGACGGGAAGACGTGGAAGAAGACGTAAGAACCTACTGAACGATCTTAAAGAAAAGAGAGGATACTGGAAAGTGAAAGTGGAAGCAATCAGATCTCAGTCTGTGGAGAACTCGCATTGGATGGGCCTAAAGACGTGTCGTAAGTCAGACTAAAGAATGGAGGATGATGCAGATATAAGCTTAAAAGTCTATAGGGAAGAACAGCACAGTTTTTTGTCTTTGAAGAAACAGATGCTTGAGATGGGAAATTATAATAAATATGCGAACGTTGCAACCAGTCAAAACTACATTTTCTTACTGGGGATGAAACAGATACGCTTTAATCAGGATAATAATGTTGACCCTTTAAAGACGAACATAATCCGTTTTATATAAGGACTCAGTGCGTACCGCGCAGTAAACACTCTCAACCTCGGTTATAAAAAACAGATCAGTTGATGATGTGTAAGTTAACACTTGCTGTTTGTTCTGAGATCCATACAAAACACTTAAAACACAACGTGAGCAACAGCAGAATTTCTGAATGTTACACTTGATGGCACGTAAAGTAACCGCTAGGCTTTAAAAGGTTAAAAAAAATACATGCATGCCAGCAGGTTTTAGGGGCAATAAAACAGACCATATTGGTAAGGGTAAGAAAGGTTGTGGTTCTCCAATGTTATAAAATTAAGAATGACAGTCTGTATTGCGTATTATAAACTTAGCAACGGATAAGTATTGAAACTAAGACCACAGACAAGTCGCACGTGTACGATCATGGGGTGAACGTAAAGGTAATGCTGTCCCTGTACACGCCATGAATTCTTATGGGAGAGTGAAAGTACAACCTCGGCACTAGATGGATGTGCATATTTTCACGCCCCGGCCGCCTTATTCCTGTGGAAAGAGCTATCGGTGGCCATTCAATAGGAGGCTAGGAGGGTCAGAGTCAGTCAGGACGTTCTGGAGACAAGATAAAGTCTCTTTCCCCTACAGGAAATTAAGCCCAGTTCAATGGATGTGCAAGCTGTAACCCAGTCACTACACTGACTGGCATATTAGGCGTCTGTTGTGATCACAAGCCTGCTTACAATGAGGAATTCTGGCGTAGGCTTAACCCTTTAAAGACGGAACGTAATCTGCTTTAAATAAGGACTCAGTGCGTACCGCGCATTAACCACTCTCCATCTCGGTTATAAAAAACATATCAGTTGATGCTGTATGAAGTAAAAGTTGTTACTTGTTCTAAGATCCGTACAAAACACATAAACGCAATGTGGGCACCATGCAAAACTGTTAACTCTTAACCTTGCTGGTATGTAAAGTTACCGCTAGGCTTTAAACGGTTAATATAAGGAACAGTTTAATCATTACTCACGGGTGCCGGAAAAGTTGATGTGAAAATGTCCTAATGACGAGCCTGAAACTGATATAATATTGTCTACACGAAAGCCGACAGGTTATATAAACTTACAGAACACCACGTGACTGAGATGTAAGATGGGAGAAGGGCAAAAAAAAAAAAGAAAATTGGCAGCCAGTTTTGGTATCAGCAAAAGACACAGTCCCGAGCTCGGTTTCTCTAAACATGGTAAAAGGGTACGTCTCTGTACCTCGCCTTGTAATAATCACAGTCTTTAAATCTGGTACCACAGTTCAGGTATGCGGTAATAAGGTTCATCGCTTTGAGGTACGCATGACACTGTAAGACACAAAACTGGAAACTATACTGAAGTCCTGTACACGTGTTTTATAAATGGTCTTATCAGAACACTTACAGTGCCCGTCGTTTTACAGTGGCGTGAATCTTCGTTTCTCAGCCTGAGGGAGACACCTAGGCTGACGGTGTGCGAGAATAGGATGCTGAGGAATGTATCTCGACCTAAGAAAACGGGGTAGCAGGGAACCGGAGGAGACTGCATAATCAGGAGGTTCATGACCTCTGCTCCTCACTCAATACTATCCAGCTGATCAAATCAAGATGGGCGGGGCATGTGTCGTATGGGGGAGAACAGAGGTGCATACAGGGTTTCTATGGGCAAACCAGAGGTAAAGAGACAACTCGGAACACCTAGTCGTAGATGGAATGATAATATTAAATGGATCTTCAAGTAACAGGACGTCAGCGTGGATTAACTGATCTGGCTCAGGACAGATAAAAGTGGCGGGCGGTTGTGAACGTGGAAATGAATCTTCGTGCTCCATGAAAAGCAAGGACTTGCTCAGGAATTATAATCTTCTCAAAATTACTCTGCTGCTTGGGAAATTATGATGATTCGTGTATAATGAATTGCAAGATATGTGGAAATAAGCTGTATTGGAGATATTTTACATATAAGTATAACATTTGCCGAGAGGGTTAGCAAAAACCATCAGTGAGGATAACTGGTATCAAGACAGATATATTTGCGGGCCAGATGTTATTCCGTCATACGTTATGTGTCACAGTTAAACTCAGTTAACCCCCACCCCAAACCCCAAGCTGGACTGCCGCCTATTGTCGGCTATCCGGAACTGTTTATCCACAATATTCGCGGCTGGAGGAAGTCTGTCCCGTTTGCAATCTGAATGACGCGACACGCCGTCACCGCAAACACCGCCGGAATATGTATAATTTATAAACAAACGCGTGAGCAGTTTTGTACAGATGCATTTTTACTGAACACAAAACATTCCTGTGATTGAATTCTATTTTATTTTTGGAAAACGAGGTGCCGCTGCCAATGATGGAACAGGTCTATATCAGTATCCAATATTTGTGCGTTTCCAGTATTGAAGTGCGTCCACAGATGAAACATAAAACATTCCACGCATCGAGGCAGATATGAATCCTCATGATATCAATAACCAACACTCACGACTACAACAGATACTCGCTTTTGCATCCAGTAGGCATGAGTGGGGCAGAGAATGTTGTTAACAACCAATATTCATGAGATGACAATACAATATTAAATTTGCACTTCGGTGTGAAAGCAGTCGCCATCTGAGGTTGAAAAACCGACGACAGAACGCGTGTACGCACATTTTAACGTTCCAATGAGATCGGGAAAGTGAAAACGTTTAAACATCTCTGTACACAATATGTGTTTTTATTTAGTCAAATAAATAGCTTTTTCGAAGTGAAATGCCAAATGAAAAAGAACTGGAAACGATTTAATCCCTAATGTAGTATTCAACAAAGTAGTCCACAAAATTCCAGATGTAATATTTAAGAGTTCACTAAGGTTACTTGCTAACAGAACCATTCAGAGTCTAAAGGAAAGTCGACTTAACGGCTACAATTTAAAAATGCCTTATGAGTTTTAGTGAAATAATTGAATATTGAATTTTAAAGCTAGATAAAGCAATCCCTGTGCAGGCCTTGACAGGTCCTTAGGGCTTCAGGAGATAGAGGCTCCCAGAATTTCTAGACAGTCGGCACATGCAGGTGGCAAAGCTGTCAGCCCTACATATCGGCCGTCTTTAACCTCCCAGGAGATACCTCTGATACTCATTTGTGTTAGAGGCTGAGTCGACCCCAGGGCTTTAGAGCGGCTGGAAGGATTATGTCAACGAAAAATTCCAATGGCCCCATCGGGAATCGAATCCGCGACATTCCAGCCTCAAACAACTGCGCCATCGCCTACCCCCATTGAATTTTAAAACAATCTTCCAAACGATTAGGGGTTGAGACTAGATAACACAGACTCCACATTAGGCGCCCTTATGTGGGCTTGCTTTGTCATGAAGACCTGATAAGAGCCCACCTTCAGTAGTTCTTATACAACAGAGCGATGATCCACGGCTGTTAAGTCACCACTGCAGCGAAGTGATTATCGATGCTACAAAGTCATGAACTCAGAACATCGTATCAATTAAGCACATATACATTAAACCCTTAAAACTGAATACACGACCCTAATAAGGCTAGACTGAGACAGACAGGCGGGGGGTTTCCAGCTCTGAACACTACTTATACAGTGAACACGTCGTTGGGGTAAAGCGGTCAGGATGTGACACTGACAATTTGCTGCCATCTAGTGCTGAGACGACGAAAGACATATTAATTAAATCCAAGGACTTCACACCTCACTCTGCTTACCCGAGAGGGGAATTGTAGAAACTGGGATTTCGTATCCGAAGGAAATCCAAAAATTATTGAAGTACATCAAAGTCCCCAATACAGTTTAAATTTGCCAGCTGAAGGAGAATGAGACGTCACGCTCCGTAGGTTTCAGTTCTGTCTAATATTAAGCTTCAGGCAGTAAGAATTGTTCTGATTACTTGAGTCAAGGGTGATATACGTAAACAATTGCTTCACACTGAAGCATCAATTTGGTTGTTAACATTTGTTCTCTGTGGACCAATCAACAAGTTTACACTTAAATTTGTAACATACGTATACCTACACACACATGATAAACCTTCACTTACGGAAGCAATGCAATTAAATACTTTTACCAGTAACTTCCTACGCAGTTTCTGATTTCACTGAACTGCCAATTTGAAGACTTACCCCGAAATGTACGATCCCACTGGCGGTCTACCTGTCGACAGGTTATTCATACGCTAAGCAAGGAGGTTTTCAGACAGCATACCTGTAACAAACATAAGAGATCTGACATGAAATTCCACATGCCTACGACTCTCTTTGATATGTGTATGTGTAAGTGTGTGTGTGTGTGTGCGCGCGTGTGTGAGCGCGCGCGTGTGTGCTACATCAGGAACTGCTTATGAAGATGAATCCGACAGATGGAGTTTGGGTCAGCAGTGTAAGCAGTCCTTTAAAAACCCTTTACCTTAAAGACTGAGTCTAATCTGACATTTGAATTAAAACTACTCGCGAATTTAAATTCAATTCCTTGGCTTTTCAAGAGCCTTAACTGAATCACGGCATCACCTATAGATACTGTGTTGCGCTTTGCGTCAGACACGGAGACAAAGTGCCAGCAGCAGCTTTACCAACGAAAACCGCCATCTTACCTAGATTACCATCACTGCACCTTCTTCCGCCTGGAGATCACAGTTCGTCACCATAAACCCTCGTCTACCACCTCAACACCCCCCCCCCCCAATTCCGTCTAAGTCTCTGGCACTTCTACCACAATTCACAAGTCTCCCATTACCTTACATCACTATAATCATTACACGGCACAACTATCGTGGCTAAATGGGTAAATCATCCGAGGTTTTTTATGCCTTTCTTGCAGCCATTCTACGAACTGTCATACCTACATTCAAGTACAGCAGAATTATCTTCCCATATTCCTCAGCCTTCATGACCATAAGCGTTTATCATTCGAACTAGCATAACAAGGCAGATACAAGAACGAAATTAACAGAATATTCAAATTTAATGTGTTCCATGTCCGGACACTATATTATACAAAAACACTAATCACCAACAAATGCACAAAGAGAGTTTTATCATCACTTGTAACACATCCTACATGTTTCGACCCTGCTGGGCCATCTTCAGGGAGAACTTTTGTTGTCGTTACACTAAGGTTGCACTTTATAGTTGAGTGAGAATGTGCTGTTGACTGTATACTGTATACTGGAGGCGTGAACTCTCTGCAGTCCGGGCCTGCAAGCCGGGACCGCAGACAGTTCACGCCTCCAAAAACAACGCAGTACACAGTCAATAGCACATTCTCACTCAACTATAAAGTGCAACCTTAGTGTAACGACAACAAAAGTTCTCCCTGAAGATGACCCAGCAGGGTCGAAACATGTAGGAGTGTGTTACAACTGATGATAAAACTCTCTTTGTGCATTTTGTTGGTGATTTGTGTTTTTGTAGAATATTCAACATTCAGCCAACAATATCTATCAGAAGGAAAATGAGATATAAATTACGCTGTTCCATATTACACGCGTACTTGACTCGTTTATCGGTTCACCGGCCACCTACAGAATTTCAGCTAAGTTTCTGAGAGTCATTTGAAACTTAATCAGTTGAAATACGACATAGAATTCCAAAAATTTGCTGTGCATTCCTGATTTTCATCCCTATCGATACACAATACTATACTGTTTACATAACACAATAAATAATGGATACGTAACCTATCGCACAAATCGTTCCATAAATTTTGTTGAAATTTTATACGGAATGTTCGCACTAAAAATTGTTCCAGTCACACTAATTCAAACTGAAGTGTACTTTGTGTAAGGCCATAAATGTTCTTTTCTATTAAGCTGAAATCCTTTGCACATTTATTGAAATTCGGTATTTATCAATTTGCATTTAACTATTCCCGCTTTTAGTAATCGCACTAACTCAAAAAAATGCCGTTTGTAATTCTGTCTCCTATCTTATTGAATTATCCCTTCCAAACCTTGTTTACTCAACACACGTACTCCGGAAGTCCCTTGGCCACCAGCTGCCAGACTTGGGATTTGCCTTTTTCCCTTAGCATTTTCTAGAACCCTGCCTATCCCAGTGGCCGCACGGTCTAAGGCGTAGGTCTGTGGCCGCTCGATTCCTGGGATTTTGGATTCGATACCCGCCGATGGCACGGAGGTCTGTCTCTTGTTGAATGTTGTGTGTTGTCAGGTAGAGGTCTCTGTGTCGGGCTGATCACTCGTCCAGAGGAGTCCTACCGAGTGTGGTATGTCTGAGTGCGATCGTGAAGCGTCGACAATGAGGAGGCCCTGACCCACTAGGGGCTGTTGAGCCATTGGAAAAAAAAAATTCTGGAACCCTTCTGGACAGTAACATCTAGAGTCGGGTTGGAGGTGGACATAAAGGTATATAACTACCTCCGACGGGGTTCGAAATAGGTCACTGTGTGTCAAATCAATTGGTTTTGAGAACAAAACTGCACATATCATTTGTGCGTGCTGATGTTCTATAAATTGTGCCTAAATTCTTTATTTCATACTGCAGTATTCTGACTGCTGATATATGTTTTTTTTTCAAACTGAGGAGGCCCGTTTTTCATAAACTGTGGTAACCCCAAGGCCAGACCACGTGTTACCATAATGTCATGTATCTTCACCGTCTCATAGTTCGGTAATTAATTCAGTCATGGCACTGATCTTCGTTTAGATTGACATGCTGACATATGCTAACGCGAGCTGCAATCACACGCACTGACTCAATTCCAGACTTGCCTCAGATTCAGCACTGGAGATGGAACGGCAGTACATGCGTGCCAGAGGTGCGGCGGTCTGTTCAATCGCCAACTTTATGGACTCGCGTGCCAATAGAATGATTTCTCCCCCCACCCCCCACCCCCCTCATGTGCTGACACTGCGTTTATGTAATCAAATTTGCACCGTGGATATGTCAGTGATCCAGGACTATGGCTGAACGTTCTTTATACCAGAAAGTGAATGGATTCTTTTATATTCGAAATATAATAACATTACTCTAACAGAATAACGCATTAGAAATAACGATGTAATGTGGTTCCATACATTACATTTGCATCTGTGTCGCGACACAATACCTAAATAAGCGTGCTGTCCTTGTACTTCTTTGTTCTGAACAACTCCCTGATGATGCAATGCCGCTGTCGAAACATGTAGGAGTTTTATACTTGCTTCTGAACGTATTTTATTTAGTGCATAAGTTGCCTGATGTTTTGATTAAATACGTTTCAAAAATAAGCATCATATATTAAATTCTGACAGAACTGGACGGTGGAAGCAGTGTTCCATATATGGCTCATTACTGAACAAAATTGTGTTCCCATATAAACAAAATCAGTATTTAGAGCTACGCAGTAAATGCAATGTACTACATTCACATGTGTAGCATACAAATAGAAACAGATATAAAAGAGTTTTGTACATTACAGATTTTGGCTTCTAATTTTTGTAACTGGAGTTACCGACTTAACAAAAACTAACTCATTTCTTCTAGCCTATTTTATCTAAAATCTCTGAAATGTTGCTGTTGTAGTGTATCTGTGACATTTTCGAAAAGAAAGAGAAGTCGTTTAATTCGGAAGTTCTTCTTTCCACCGTTTCCCTGCTGCGAAACCTTCAATGTCGTACACGAACTTACAAAAACATACATACATGCACAACAAAATTTACAGTAATACACGATTTGAGGTTTTGTGAGATGGTGCGCTGACAAGTGGAAAACGCTGAGAAATACTGCTTTACTCCACTGTACGCCTGGGGCCTGTAATGCATGCAACAACGAAGGCAGCCACGTTACGTATACGGCGTGGTTTGCAGGAGAATTCCTCTTCTGACGTTTCCTGAATAAATAGGTACTGTAAAACACGTTCGCTGTTTTTGTTGGTGCTATGCTGAAGCGTGGTACATATATATCAAGGCTTACACTGACAACAAATACGGCAGTTGTGCTGTTCTCTTTCACGTCCACAATATACGTCACTGTTCGGAGATAATTACACAACTGAGCAAAGAACAGCTAAGTGGCCAGAAGGTACCACTGACACAAAAGTGTGGAGTAAGATATGTTATTCGAGAGACTGGTAACAGGCGAGCCAAAAAGACGGACTGTAGAAAAAAAGACCAGTTATTATAAGGAGAAAATTAACAAGCAACTTGTTGCGAATGACAGTCCGAGTACTGACGGGAAAACTGGTGACCTCTGGCACAGAAAGTATAGCCAATGCGCCAATTTATCCTGAATTTCAGCATGGCAAAGACATGAAGCAAGGGAAGTATTGACTTAATATTTTAAGATCCAGCCATTACTTCACAGAGAACACACTGATTCTTAGTTACAAAGAAAAACTAGTCGATTCAGCTTGGGAATTGACCGCTATTTACTGTTTCAGTTACAGGGAACGCATGAATTCACACTAATGCAAAATTCACAATTCCCCAGTGTTCATGAATGTCGTACATGTAGTCACTACATTGCTGTAAATTAGGAGCAGAAAATTACTGTAACCGAAAATGTAAACCACACTACAGTCTTTCAGTTTTGCATACTTAATCTTCTCATTCACCGCAAATACAAAATATATTGCCAGTGTAAACGCTTGTGGAAAGGCGTCTCATTGTACATGCAGCTATTTCACACGGTGACACACATTTGCGAACAAACACGAATACTGGTAAGAACGTAGCCTCTTAGAAATAACAATTCTGTCATTAAAAAAGGCAGAGAAATAAGTAGATTTCATAAAAACACAAACATGGCTACCATATGAATTTCCGAAATTAGCACAACTGCAGAGCCATTAATGTCAAGGCCCAGAAGTTCCTCTATCATTAGATCTCTCCCAGTTTACGCAAAATTTTAAAAGACGAGAAATATCATATTCTCAAAATATATTTTGGTTCCATAATTGTGACTAACGGGTTTATAGGTACAAACTTTATGAGTGTCGATACACTTTACGATATATTTCTTTATGCATTAATGTAGGAGCTACACGGCGAGGTCTAATCCAGAAAAATAAGAAGTTGTCACGTCAGACCCCATCATCTTCTCCATGTCAATATATTATACTCAAACTAGAAGCTTCCAAATTCTTCGGCCTTTATTTCGAGGTTGTTTATTTTCAGTTGCTCACACTCAAGCACGCACCACACTCGGTAGGACTCCTCTGCACGAGGGACCGGCCCGACGCAGAGACGTCTGACAACAAAAACACTCACAAGAGACAAACACACATGCCCCCGGTGGGATGCGAACCCACGATCCCAGCAAGCGCTCGGCTGCAGGCCTACGCCTTAGCAGGTCACTGAAGTACGAAAATAAAATATCACTGCGTATTTTATCTGTTTATTTATTTATTTATTTATTTATTTATCTATTTATTTACGTGATCTCAGGTCGACTAAACGTTACTGGGTAATACAAATTCATTAGTAACAAGGCACATCCGAAAAATGAAAGTAACCTCAAAAATTAAAGTATGGAAATTGCTTTCATTTTACACAAAAATATTTTATTACAGAATATTTCTAAACCCATGTAAAAGGAATGGTGGAATTAGGAATTAAAATGGAATGAACGACATTGTATAAAAACCGTAATATTCGCGTATCTTAAAGGGCCATCAGCAAACAGTAACGTTTCTGCAATGACTGGGGAATGAGTAATTGTGTGTAGAACTCAACTTTAAAATATGTTCAGTGTTTGTTACTATGCTAGTGAAATTAACATTCAGAGCACGATTTTACTTGAATAATTGAGCCGCTGCATTTCATTCAGCAACTTGATTGGTTACGGGTAGTTATGTCTGGAGATGCAGGGATTTCCTCTTTGAAACCACGCGCAAACCACCTCTGAAGCTAAAATATTCTCTGAAAAATGGGTACAGTTTTATATTCCCGGGGATAAATCGAACTGAGCGTGAAGCAGATCAATATCATCCATCCAAAGTCAGTGTTGAGGACAGTAATGCGTGCCCCTGTAAAGGCAACCTTCACTGTGCGGTGTTATGCATATGAACAAACTTACCTTCCAAAGTCTGTTTAAAAAAAATGTTATGTGGAATAATTTGCTGAAGATGATGATGATGACACATTTATTAAGTCTATACTTATCCAGGTATTGCAATATGTCATGTCACTGAATAAATCAACGTGAATACGTTTAAACTATGGTGGGTAAAACGTGAATGGTTTCACATGTCTCCGTATTTTAAATAAAAGGCACGATTTCGCACAGGACAGAATGCTGTGTGCCCTCATGCGTACTTTCTATTTGAACACCAGACCTGTTGCAGGACATCAAACATTCTGACAGAAGCGCTTCGGGCCACGTATTTGACAGCCAACTGTATTTTTGATGCATCGCGTATACACAGCAGTAAGTGGATAGGCGCTTCTTTCGCGCAGATATATAGGTGAAGCAAGTGGAACGCTTGGTAAGGTATATCGAACGAGGGAGTATTAAGCTATTCTTGCAGTCTCTGATACATATGTGTATAGATCCACCTTGTCTCTCCCAGTTCTTTCACGTGGGCAAAGTATAATTCAGTGGAACACAGAGATTTATTAGACAATTAATATACCATGACTTAATGGCTCATTGCTGCTCTAAGATCGATCTGAAACAGATCTGGGTTTTTCATGGCGGTAAAAAATTGAGATTTTCAGCGACTGGGGTACGACAGAGTGTAGTCTGGTAGGTTATCAGTAAGGATTCAGAAGAATCTGTTGCCTCCAACTGTGCTTTGTCTAGGAAAACGCGGCAGCACGTTCCCCATAACGTCTCTCGGAATCTAAAACTCAAATCCAGTACAAATTAGGAAAAAAAATATTATCTAATATCAACCTCTTTTATTTTCTTCGTAGAGCTGTATTTCCTTATACTCTACTGCGATTGTATAAATTTATTGGTTTCCCATGTATATGTCACCCATCCATCTACAGCCCTCCATTTTGCGAAATACGAGCACGAAATGGCGAGAACTCGTAAGTGACTAGATCATGGTGAAGGTTTAGAAATCAAAATTATCGCCTTGTTTATGCAGGTTTATAACCTTTCCACCTCTCTTGATAAATTTTGTAAAAATAACTCTTTTAATCTGTGAGACAGAAAGCACATTTCCGACACAGATTTACCTTTCAAAAAACCCCATGATGATACTATGCAGTATATAACACAACAAATGGTGATTTATATAAAGCATTTGCCCAGTATAACAGAGGCTTTGTAATGCTCCGGTCCCGTATATAAGAGGTCAGACCATTTCTCTGACTAAAATTAAAATTCGTCATATTGCAGAAAGCCAACGCTCGAGAAAGAAGAAGACTAAGAACAAGGAAGAAGAAGTGAGCTCCAAAAACTGGAAAATTTTAATAACGATCCCAAATTGAACACTTTTCACACAACGGGCAGAGTGAGATCTTCGATAGTAAGAAAGGAAATGCCAGTGGGACTGAGAAAGTTGCACAGTGGACAGGTTGTAGCTGGCATATTATATAGACGAAAAGCGACGTCAGAACACATAAAAAGCTTTGGGTTAATAACCTACAATAATCATGTTAATGGTAAACACTGAAAGCAACAAACGTAAATAACCACCATAAACATTTATGACTCGGTACAATTTGGCACATAATTACCCATGTACCCAATAATACGGCGTCACAGTCCGTAAGACAATAACCTGCAGCAAGCACCTCATATCCACATAAAACATAATACCTTAAACTGCTTGTCATAAGCATTTAGGTCTAATCCGGCAGCTGTTCCAGTCTTGCTGCCGCCACTTTCATTCTTGAATTTATTAGGCGAGAGGTAATAGCAGTCTGGTTCAGACAGCTGCATCTTTAGTGACTGAAACAATTTTCGCATTTTTTGTATTCCTTATCACACAGCTGGCTGATACGGGGCGGGCGTTTGGTATTTGAACTGCCGTTCAGAAAAGAGCAGATGAGAAGTACAGCACGAGTTTCATTACATCAAGTGCGAGACCTCTTTCTAAAATTATCAACGCCTGACGCAAGTTCACACACAGAGCCCTCCAGTTACATGTTATGAAATGATGTTTGAAGAACAACTCTAGATATCGCCTACACAGTTGCTGTATTCTGAGCCAAACAGAATTTTTTCAACTGCTGGAAGTTAGAGAATGCTCAGACTACTACTTCACAAGTTGTATTCCGTACACACAGACATCTATCCAGCAAGTCGCGCGGACTTTAACATTGATTCATACTGTGGGAACCACCGCGTAGCTGAATATTTAAATATCTATTTTTACGCTATTTTTACGGACTGAGTTCTTACCGCGCAGTAAAGAAACTGAAATGTCTTTTTAAACATGAAACTCAGTCCCAACGTGCCTATTTCTTGAATTTGTTTATTGTCTTGTTATTGATTTAATAGATTAATAAAGAAGCACATATATTACCGTACTACATACGTGTTATTTTTTAATATTTTAAAAACTATTTAAGCATAATTGGTTTCCTTTGTAATAAATCTAAAATATAGGTTGTAATACACACAGTTTGTATAGCTATGTATTTTATTTTATGCATTTAAATACACTTTTCTGAGAACGGGTCCGTAAGTTTCACCAGAATCTCAAAGAGGTCCATGGCACAAAAAAGTCTAAGAAACCCTGGTATAGACTATGATCTGGACGATCTCTGAATTGTTTTGTGTTTCCCGACGTGTGGAGGTTTTTCTCCACGCCTCTGTGTCCTTACCGGCTCTACCCCACCCAGCCGCCTGTGTTGTGGGTGCCAGCAACCTCTCTCACGGATGTGACGCTTAAAACTGCTGAGTCACCTCTGTCTACTGCCAGAGATTAAGAAAAGGCGTCCTTTCTGGTGGAATGCACATCATTCTTAAGGAAGAGTAATTCATTACCACCTTTACTACAGAAGTGCAACAGGCGATTACCGCTGAGGTACGGAAACGAGACTTAACTGACCATGACTTTACTTGATTCAACTGCAGCTGTGACATAGTGGAAAACTGTGGTGACATATTCCTTCCGGTTCAACCATAAAATAGATCACAAGAACTCGTGCAAAAATATTAAATTAATCGAGAAAAAAAATAATAATAATAAGGCATTGCAGTTGTTTGGTACAAAGTCCACGAGAAAAGACATTTGTCGATCAAATATGTACGTATGTTTGTTTGTTTGTTTGTTTGTTTGTTTGTTTATAGTTCTTCCCTATCCTACCTACTTGTTCACATTAGGTACAGAGGGTTTTATTTTCACTTGATCACACTCAGACACACACCACCCTCGGTAGAACTCCTCTGGACGAGGGATCGACCCGTCACAGAGACCTCCACCTGACAACACAAACATTGTACAAGAGAAAACCATCCATGCCCCCGTGGGATTTGAACCCATGTGGGATTCCCAGCAAGCGCTCGGCCGAAGACCTACGCCTTAGATCGCGCGGCCAATGGAATCGGCTCGATCAAATATGCCGGGCATAAATGTCTTCAGAAAATCAGACTGAAATACACATTTAAGCTTAAATACACTCTTCTTGCCTCTGAAGTTCGGGTTTAATCCAAGTTTTCTTTATGAAACAGGAACTTGACATACACGTATGTTTCATGAACGTCCGTGTTCAGTTCCTCACGCATCCGGAAGGTCCTGCCAACGGCCAACTCCAGTCACGTATAGAGGGATTTCCCGGAGTCCTAGAACAGATGCTGTGTTGGTACCTTAGTTCCATTTTCCATTGCACAATTCTCATGTAGACTTCTCAAACAGTAATTCAAAATTTCACTCAAACGCAGCCTGCCAAACTTTTCAAAATTTTATCAATTTTCAAAATGCTTTGTGAAGTAAAAAATTTCCGGACGATTTAGTGGCAATTTCTGTCCAGGCTATCGATTTTAATTTTACCACTCGATCTCTGGTCCTCACAAATAAACCCGGCACGTCTAAATGAGAAGACAATATAATACAGAGCTTAAGTAAAGATCGAATTAAAACAAAGTTTCATCTGTACTGGCATAGGAGCGAATTCAACAGCTTACCTTGACAACTACGTTAAAACGTCAGGGTTACACTGCGAGTTGTTTAATTATTTAGTTATTTCGTATCACGTATTTGTGTAAGTGAATTATATGACAATAAATGCAAGTAACACAAAAGGAGTAATCAACAGTTTTATTGCGAAACAAACGATAAAAACACACACCGACTTTCACGGACATGGTAGTTTCACTATCATGTTTACAAGAAACCGCCTTAGTTCACCTCATGAGCCAGATGAGTCCAATATACACCCTATTTTTTATCCTGTTTAGTACCGTCCTTCAAACAAGTCCTAAGCCTCCTAAGTGAATCCTTCCTCCAGTTTTCCCAGCGACAATTTTATACACATTTCTGCTTTTTGTCAAGCGCACTGCTTGCCCTCTCCATCTTACTGCATTTTTCACGTAATAGCCCTAAAGTTTCGTGCAGACTTAAAAACTTATGAAACTCCGCACTGTGCAATTTCCTCCTTTCTCACCTTTCTCCCTCCAAGGTCCAAACATTTCCTTCAGAATCGTGTTCCTAAAAACCGTCAATCTACATTTCTTCCAATGTGCCGTGTTTTACACTGACACACGCCACAGTTCAAATTACATTAATGACGTGATACAATTCGTGTAATCTGTTACTCGGAAGAAGACGATATGTGACAGTCGCATTTAACTTTCCCATTGAGATACTGCAGGAACTGGCACACCCAAATTGCTATGAAGGAAAGAATTATGAAGCAAGTTATTGGTTCGCGAGATGGAGTTCCTTCTGCAGTTTTGGGTAACATTTGTTCAAGACATGAAGGAAACGGTGTGGCAACACCGCGTTTCTGTTCCTTCTCGTGTTTTAGGCGCATTTTACCTCTTAGTCTCATCTTTTCCATCCGTCCGTCTGTCTGTCGGAATGGAACAGCGCGAATACCACAGGAATGGATGTCACACATATGATTTATACCGAAATTTGTTGACACGTTACGACTTGGTTACAATCGGACAGAAAACAAGACAGTTCACAAGACGACGTACCTACGTTGAAGTTAAGATATCATGCGGTTACCGTTCGTTATAACCGAGACTGTTTGTGTTCTGTGTAGGATGCGAGTTAAGGCCCTAGAAAAGTTTGACATCGAACATAACAATCGTACAAGATCGATTGTAAATCTCGCCTTTTGCGAGTTATCGACGATTAACAACCGTAAATCAGTTGTAAAGATACAGTGAAACATTGTACTGTAAATTGTGTAAAACGTGGGAAGGCACATGCAAAATACTCGCATTTTCAGTGTTTCTCTTGAAATTATTCACGAATTTAAAATTTAGGGAAAGTAACTAGAGCGAAAGAGCCTGAAATATCAGGTCTATGGATATTTCCTAGCTTTCTGAAGAGGCCTACACATTTCAGGACATGTTGACAATTTTCTGAACGAAGCTATGCAGTTGGCGACTTATTATGCCAGACTTTCCGGACTCGATGATTGATCGTGTGCTGGCTACCTACCTGGGGATGTTCATGGCTTTCTTCACTTCCTCGGCAAATGATGGAATATAATATTAAGGCACATTAAACTGGTAAAGCAATCCACTGTCACTTGATTCGTAATTACCCTTTTTCTCATTCGTAAGTTTATGTTTCGAAAAGGAAGTAGACGTAATTGACAAGAATCAAAAGAAGAAAAATAAGAGCAACAAGACAAAGAAGCTTATTTATTTGCTTGATATTATCTATTCTATGCATTATACGCATTCATCCAGTTAATGTCCTATTGGAGACTTTTTCCAAGCATGAACCCACTTATATGTATTTACGTACAATTAACACAATAAATTCTACATACTTAGGGGAGAGGTGCAGCCTGCTGATGCAGCAGCTCTCCAAATTAAATACCAGCCACAAATATTGCAATTCCACTTATTTCATATAGGTGTGGGCCCTCTCAGTCTGCAGGCCACCCACTTCTGAATACATCATCGTTTTCAGTGTCCTCCATTCTCTGTGTTAAAATAAAATTCCTAACAAGCAAGTTCCCCGGGAACTTTCACACAAATTTCGAATTCCTATATTCACCTTAGTCAAGTCGGCAGAGGACACAAGTTAACACACAAACACAAATACATATGACGTAATCTGCCGGCGTCTTCCCTTCCAAGAGAGCCTCCATGGCGGTAGGCAGCAGACGTCACGTGTAGCGATCATAGGAACGGCGCCCTCATTAGTCCTGTGTCTGCGACGACGGTCGCATTGTCCGACATTTATCTCAGACGTTGCTCTTGTGGAGCCTTTATTAGCGTTAACATAAATTTCGCAACAGAAAGAAACTGCCTTAGAATTCTTTGTAGCCCGTCACTTTGAAGGACTTTTTAAGGGAACTGATGAACTAATGAGAAGCGCAATTCTAAAAATAATTAAAAATATATATATATATAAGGCTCTGACAGATATGTAAATATCATTGAATACTATGCACAAGGGACTCCATTAAAGGCGTACAAAGCCATGTAGCATATATATTAATAGAATAAAACATACAGCTAACCTATATTACCTACATGTTCTAATATACATGGCTGAATTGTTGTAAACGTTTACAGCCAAATACTCAAAAATGGACCAAAAATATATAAAACTTTATTCTTAAAAGTCTCCTACATATTTCGGCCCTGCTGGGCGTACGCGACACCTCTCAAACGGAGGATGAAGCCCAGGGCACATTTGCACTTAACTATGAAAACGCAACCATTAGTATATCAATATTATTATCCCTGAAGATGGCCCAGCAGGGCCGAAACATGTACGAGATTTTTAAGAATAAAATTATATATATTTTTGGTGCATGGGTTGGTGTTATTATTTCGTATAATACAGTGCACGGACATGGTGCATATTAAAACTCAAAAATGGGTCTAATAAACTGAAGATAGGTAAAGGTAAAGCAGGCCCGTTACAGGACTGGACAGGCCCGTAGGGTTCCAGGAGGTTGAGGCTCCCAGATTTCTAGACAGTCGGCACATGAAGGTGGTACGGTTGTCAGCCATACGCACCGGCCGCGTTTACCCCCCCAGGAAATATTCCATAGTGCGACCGAAAGAATTATGCCAATGAAAAATTCCAATGACACCATCGGGAACCGAACTCTCGACCTTCCGGTTTGTACTGCAGTGTCTCAACCAACTGTGCCACCGCAGCCCCAGTAAACTGAAGATATGAAACTGTTTTCTCCCCATTTTTGAAATTACTAATTTTCGGCTAAAACAGTAGGCCTAACTCGGCATTTCAATGCTCATTTCACTTCGTGAAACATGTGGTTACGGAGTATCCATTCATGAAAGCACTAAACAGTAAATAATGTACTGAATGGTGCATTGAATGATGGATGAAATTGGAAAGCTCCGAACAATATACACTTGTGTTACACGAATCTCGAACTGGATTCCATTTAGAGCGAAATACATTCGCTAAACATTAAATTATCTACATGTCGTTCAAGCAGTGTTGGAATATTGAAACTTACTGCATGCTGTCAATTTGTACGGCTTTAAATCTGTGCAAAATACTACCACAGATGCCGAGAACTGAATTACGAATTTCAGGCAAAATAAAACCTGCCTTTGGCGACCTGGATCCATCCTTAGGACAAATAAAAAATTTGTTTTGTAATATGTGTATTTCGGCCTACAGACTGAATATTGCTATGAACTGCCCGATGTACTACATTCACGGCCAATCCAACACGTCTTACTACACGCGGTTTTCGAAAGCTGTTCTGAACTACTCTGGGCTTCCGCGGTCGACTTCCAGTGCTTCAAGAAGCACATTTCCTTGACAGTGAAACTGGTGAATATAATTTAATTTGCAATTTCATTTTTTACTTTAATCAACATCTGTGTGCGTAATACGCGTTTTGTTGCCAGTGCAAATCGCCCACAATAAATTTTAGTTTTCCACGTTGAAATATTTTATTTCTTAAAATGAAACTTTCAATCCGTCAAAAGTTTGATTTCATTCTTGCACCAAAAACGTACACTTTTATTTTAGAGGGCTTCCGCCAAACTTCAGATACAGCCACAAGGTTTCCGAAGATATCAGATACAGCCACAAGGTTTCCGAAGATATTAAAGTGTCTGAAGACGGATTTCTGGTTTTCGCATGGGTGATGTTTTCCCAGTACCTTAGCCAAGGATTCACAATGGATCAAAACTTTTTGTTTTCTCCTCGTTTCCGGCTTATGACCCAGTAACTATGGAAACCGGACCCAGAAACTGGACCTCCGTAACCATGGAAATCTGGTAACTATGGAAACCCAGTGTTCGTGTATGTTTTTGTCACCCTAACAATTTAAATTTAAACCGACAGAAGCTTTATAATTTTTGTATTAACATATATTAGTGCTACGGTTACAGGAAGGAGGTTGTGACGACTGAAACCTTTAGCATGCACGAGGGAGATAAAAAAAAGGCATACAAAAATCTAAGCCGAAAGCCTTAGGTTATGTGAGTAACTGAGAGAACATGATATAGACGGATAATAAACAGATCTTAATAACACAGGATGGGAGTGTACACTGGATTCAGGTGGCTCAAGACAGAAACCAGTGGTGTGCTGTTTTGAACACGGCTATAAATTTTCGGGTTCAATAAAGACGGATAATTTGTTTACTGACCAACAGCTATCTTACAAAGAGAGATTCTAGCTCACTGAATTTGACATTTATAAGGGTCCTGTGCCATTCATGGACACCGTTTGTAATGCCATCCCTTCAGCATGAACAAAATAATAATCCCACCCTTTGGCATCACCCATCCAAAATTCGGAATTGTAACTTCTCTCCTCGTAGAGTTGCAGACGCCGAAATTAGCCCCAAAGCTATAAAAGATAAAGAAATCACCTAGTCAGTTCACAAAATCACCACTACTGACAGTCCCGAGTTCGCGGTTGTCCACGTGGTATTTGTTGTGGAAAGCGTGACAATGACACAGGTTTTTGGCGTTTTCTCCCTTTCAAATGTCATTCCACAAATGATCATATTTAGTAATTTATAATAATTTACCAATAAATGCACAATTTTTCATATTTACGCAGTTATTTTATACTAAAAACAATGAAAACTCCTACATGTTTCGACCCCTTATTTGTTGGTGACTTATTCTAAATTAGTTTTCTACCAATTCACGGAATGAACAACGTAAAAAGAAAATCCTATTTATATTGATTCAATAACCTTTGATGCTACAGGGTGCAGATTCTGAGGGCATTGCTCCACAAAACATGATCACGAATATGTCAGACGCTAACTTGTTGAGTGTTTCATTTCAAGTGTCTTAACATTCCTGGCGGTAAAATTCAGCGCACTTTTGTGATACTGAAGCACACACTGTTATTCGAGTGAGGTAGGTTTGTCTAAAGCTCGGATTGTGGTGATAGTTTATTTATGGAGGTAACGAAGTGCTTGTTTCTACACAATGAATCAAACAATCGGTCAGACGCGCACTGTAATTAATGTATTACCAGAGCCTTTCCTACTTGAAAGAAGTTCGATACGAGATAAAATATAGAGGTGGGCACCCTTTATCTTCTTTTAGCTGTGGTCAGTATTGGTTATCCATAAATCTTTGTGCTGATCAACAAAGATCACTAGAAGAAGACATATTGGATGGTTGAAACAGAACAGAGACGTCTGGGGCAGATCTTAAGCAATTCTTATCACACACCCGCATACACGAAAGGCGATCCTTTCAAATAGGATCTGTTATTGTTTTATAACTTTGCTCAGGCCGGATATTTGAACAAACCCCTCACATAAGAACTTAATACGATAAAAATGTTGCAATAATGGATGTCACTGTTACAGTAAAATACGTTAAACATGAAGTTATTCTACATAACACCTTAATATTTTTATTTCTAAAAACCATTTTACAGATTTTTCAGTGAATTTTTATATTGTTCATACCGCGCACGCACCTATTCAACTTGACGCGTGTCAACAACCAACTGGTACACACAACTTAATAGCAATTGACATTCAAGTCTTTATTTACCCCGACATGTTTCAAAGCATCACAGCGTCATCGTCAGCGGGTGCTTGATTCAGAAACGTAACAACACATTTAAAAGCTTTAAAAGTCTCAAAACACTCAACGCAGTTCTTCAGTTGTCCATAAAACACTATTTTCACATAACACGCACTCTGCGACGTGGTACAGTCTTCGGAAAGATCAACGGGTGTTTGTGCATGTGACGTGAAAATAGTGCTTTGTAGACAACTGAGAAACTGTGTTGAGTGTTTTTAAAGGGTTTTTTTGTGTTTTTGATACAACTACTCCCTGAGAACGACGCTGTGATGCGTTGAAACATGGCGGGTTAAATAAAGACTTGAATGTCAGTTGTTACTGAGTTGTGTGCACGAGTTGGTTGTTGACACGCGCCAAGTCTTCAGTGAATATCAGACGCTGTTGTTAGTGAATTAAATTTCTTTCAATTTTAATATACGTGTATTACTACTATTTTATTTGTATAGGCTGTTCTGTTTCTAGAATAAATTACACGTTACTAGAAGAACATTCCTATGTAATTACATCATACTTCGTGGCGACAGTTGTTCGATGTTACGAATATCTGACATACAAAATGGCTTTCGAACCGCATGTCTTTCGTAAGCTAGGGCCGACTGTACTTCCCAGATAACGTCAAAGACAAAACCAACTCACGTCAATTGTCTTATTAAATGACGAATGAGAGGAAGAGAAAAGAAGCACTTCGGCGCAGAGTGGGAGTTGGTGAAAGGTTAGTGATGAGAGATCATAATTGTTAGAGGAAAAGGGTAAAAGAGCACCATTTGTGGTCTGAAAGGTTTGTTGGCTAGATTTTCATTTGACATGGCAGCCGCAACAGCAGCAGCTAAAGTTTCTTGAACTTTCTGTCTCCATTAACTGCAACTGAAGTTGCACAAAAGAAACCGAAAGGAGCGTAAATTCGGTGCGGCAGGATATTAGGTACTTGCAGATGACAAAAAAAAAAGCCTATAATGCCTTAGAAGGGAGCAGTTGTACAGGCTGTCACTCAGATTTGTGTAACTACAAAACTCTGTACATTCATCATGATATTTTTAAATTAAACATACCATAGGTAAATATTTGTATATATTTACTACATAGAATGATCTCCAACGAGAAAATAATTCGTGTCTATCCTTTTTAAACGTTGCTTTAAAATCTTCCAAAACGAAGATCCAAGCAAACCGGGGCGGGAGGGGGGAGGGGATTAAAATTGAATGGGCTACATCAGCTGCAGAAGTACGCTGATGATATCAAATATATATTGTTCTACCGACTCGTACACTAAGAAATTATATAAAATATACAAGTATATTATATATTATTATATATAATTATTACGTACATATATTATAATATATATAATTATATATTATATACAATACATAATATGTATAATTTCTTAGTGTACGAGTTGGCAGAACACTATATATTTGATTCATACGCACACAGTATGGAAAGCTACAAGTACGCTGACGATGTTAATTTGCTGGGTGAAGGCATGCATATTATGATCGCTGAAGATTTACTTGTTGCCATTAGAGAGACTGGTCTAGAATTAAACGCTGACAGAACTAAACGTATGTTCATGTCTTATCAACAAAATGCAGGGAAGAATCACAACACTAAGAGCAGTAACAAAACCTTTGAAACTGTGGCAAGGCTGACACACTTGGGAGTGACACTAACAAACCAAAATTGCACTGATGAAGGAACTGACAGCAGATCGAACTCTGGAAATGCCTGATAACATTCGGTACGGAATCTTTTGTCTTCGTGTTTTGTATTTAAATATGTAAAAATTAAAATACTGTAGTAGTAAAATATTGTATTAGTTACTCTCTCACATACACGGAGCAACATAAGCTAAGGTCTTAGAACATGGTGCTAAGGAAAATATTTTGGGCAAAGCGAGGAGGCTCGACAAAACTGCATAACGTGCAGGTTCATGATTTGTACGTCTCGCTAATAATTATTAGGGTGATAAGATCGAGGAGCATTAGATGGACGCGGCAGGTGAGATGTGTAGGGGAGAACAGCAATGTATACAGTGCAGGGTTTTGTTAGGGAAACCCTAAAGAACAGAGACCATTAGAAGACCTACATGCCTACGGAAGGAAAATATTAAAACATCCTTGAAAGAAAGAGGAAGAGCAATGTGGACAGAATTCCTGTGGCACATGACATAGACATGCCACTTTTCAAGCTGGACTCCGCTCCGTGGATTTAACCTTTTAGAGCCTAGCGGTAACTTTACGTACCACCAGGTTTAACATTAAAAAATTCTACGTGGTGCCCACATTGCGTTTATGTGTTTTGTACGGATCTCAGAACAAACAGCATCTTTTGTCTTATAAGACATTAAGACACTGGTTTTTATAACCGAAGTGAGAGTGCTTACAGCGCGGTACGCACTGAGTACTTATATAAAACAGATACGCTTCTTCTTCAAAGGGATCACTAAAAGTGGTTAGCAGGTTAGACGTAAAAAAAGGTTCGTCTGCAACTTAGAATTTTAAGAACTCAAGCGTCTGCTTTACATTCATTGGAAACTCTATAAGATTCAATTTCACAATTCGGTTTCCACACGACAAAAAAAAAAAAAAACGCTCCCAACGGACATTGGACGTCTCTGTTGTTGAACCTTCAGAAATGGAACTTCCTTTCTCTACTGCGTCCGGACCCTGTCACTCACCACACAGCCTCCTATCCAAAAAAACAGCAAAACCTGAAGGTAACCCCTCAAATCCACCTAGTGCGGAGGTTAAAAACGCGTACTGGCCTACTTCCACTCACCCACACGCCTTCAATGGGTAACGCTTAATTAAACACACACATAACTTTACGTACGTTACGCTGTCTATTATTTTGACAGAGGAATAAAATGTACGCGTAATTTCTCTTACCTCCTGTTTATATCTGACATTCTGTTGTATTTCCGGGATAGCGTAGGAGGTATAGCGACTCGTTACGAGCTGGGCGGGCTGGAGATCGACTGCCGTTGGGGGTGCGATTTTCGGCACCCGTCCAGACCAACCCAGGGGGCCCAGCTTCCTGTACAATGCGTACCGGGGCTTTTTTTTCCCGGGGATAAAGCGGCTGGGACTTGGCGTTGACCACCCACCCCCATCTAGCGCCGAGGTTAAAGAAAGAGTACAGCAATACCTCTGCTCTCCCTCTGGACCTTCATGGCCTGTTGAAGGATGAACCGTACCGTCATTCTTTTGCACTGTCAGAAAAGTTCTTCCCGTGTCTTCGCCTTGTTCTTCCAGCTTACACAAATATGTCTGTGCGGTCCTTAGGATTAACATCCAAACTTCTCTTCGGGCCCTCGTGCTGTTAATCTGATTTAATTATAATTTATTATTTTCATATTTACCTCTTATATTTGAATGGTATTTACATATTTTACTAAACATTCCTGTAGGACGAGTGTTAAAATACATCTAGCTGTTTTGTTAATTAAGTTAAAGCAATTTTAATTCAAATTCCTCAGCATCTTATTCGCCCCAGCCTTCAGCAGTAAGAAAATTTCACAGATCGCAAGGCAAGGGGTCGTCGAGCAAGCATCTTGTTTCCACACCAGGACGCGCGAGGCAATCAAGCGGACGATCACAGTTTTTGGAAGTTCTGAAATATCTGATGCAACCAGCTTAAGTCATAACATTTTACGGACAGTTAAATCCCCACCCCCTTTACCCTAGAAGTTAAGTGAAATATAGAACAAGGGGCTAACGCACTATTTACCCTTCCTTTCTTTCCAACCCCTTGTTTCAGAAATAATTGTTTTCCGCGCGAAAGGGCTGAATTTATTATGGTGTGAATAAAGTTGCAGCAAAAACCCTTCTCGAATTTCCTTTCTCCCTTGTCCTCTCTCACTCATTCATTCTCTCATCACAGCGTAGCTGTGGTGTTACACATATAATTCCGTTCCTGATGCATTCATATTATTCTGAATATGGCTCGCTACAGAGCCGAAACATGTAGCTAAACTGCGAATATCTTAATAAGTATTGTATCGACTGTAATCTCTGAGCATATACTACGTATTTTTCAGCTTTAAAAGTAGCTCCACAGTGCGGTTCTATCTTGAGATATTCATAGTTAGTTGCACAGCACAGAAATTCCGGCCTTTTATGAAACCACAGAATTTCAACGCCCCTTTTTATTGCTTGTGCTCTAAACGTGGGATGCCAAATTTCACACACACATGAAGGAACAGACAAAACTCATCCTTAATAGTACATAAGAGCTCTGGAAGACTGCATGTACTAAAACACTAATCACCAACAAATGCACAAAGAGAGTTTTATCATGAATCGTAACACACTCCTACATGTTTCGACCCTGCTAGGTCAGCTATTTATAGACTTCAAGAAAGCCTATGATTCAGTTAGGAGGGAGGCGTTGTATAATATTCTCATTGATTTCGGTATCCCCATGAATCTAGTAAGGTTAATAAAAATGTGCCTAAGTGAAACGTATAGCAGAGATCGGGAAGGCAAACGTTTGTCTGACACGTTTCCTATTAAGAATGGCTTGAAACAAGGAGATGCTCTGTCGCCATTGCTTTTCAACTTTGCTTTAGAATATGCCATTAGGAGGGTTCAGGCAAACCAGGAGGGCTTGAAATTGAATGGTACACATCAGCTTCTGGTTTATGCTGATGATGTTAATATATTGGGTGGAAGCATACATAGTATAAAGAAAAATGCAGAAGATTTAATTATTGCTAGTAAGGAGATTGGTCTAGAAGTAAATGCTGAGAAAACTAAGTACATGGTCATGTCTCGAAATCAGAATGCAGGACACAATCACAACATAAATATAGATAATAAATCCTTTGAAAGGGTGGAAGAATTCAAATATTTGGGAGCAACCCTAACGAATCGAAACTCCATTCATGAAGAAATTAAGAGCAGATTGAAGTCGGGGAATGCTTGCTATCATTCGGTGCAGAATCTTTTGTCTTCCAGGTTACTATCCAAAAACACAAAGATTAGGGTATACAGAACTATAATTTTACCTGTTGTTCTGTATGGATGTGAAACTTGGTCTCTCACACTGAGGGAGGAACAAAGACTGAGGGTGTTTGAGAATAGGGTGCTGAGGAGGATCTTTGGGCCTAAGAGGGACGAGGCGACAGGGGAGTGGAGAAGACTACATAAGGAGGAACTTAATGACCTGTACTCATCACCAAATATTATTCGGGTAATCAAATCGAGAAGACTGAGATGGGCGGGGCGCGCGGCACGTATGGGGGAGGGGAGAGGTGCATACCGGACATTGGTGGGGAGACCCGAGGGAAGGCTACCACTTGGGAGACCCAGGCGTAGATGGGAGGATAATATTAAGATGGATATTCGGGAAGTGGGATGGGGGGCATGAACTGGATTGAGCTGGCTCAGGATAGGGACAGGTGGCGGGCTCTTGTGAATGCGGTAATGAACCTTCGGGTTCCATAAAATGCGGGGAATTTCTTGACTGGCTGAGAAACTGTTAGCTTCTCAAGAAGGCCTCTGCTCCATGGAGTTAGTTAGTTAATATAACCTCCATGGTGAGAGGTCAGCAACTGCCTGAGCCACAGGTCATCTTCAGGGAGAACTTTTTTGTTACCGTTACACTAAGGTTGCACTTTACAGTTGAGTGAGAATGTGCTGTTGACTGTGTACCGCGTTGTTTTTGGAGGCGTGAACTCTCTGCGGTCCCGGCTTGCAGTGCAGACCGGGACCGCAGAGAGTTCACGCCTCCAGTACACAGTATGCAGTCAACAGCACATTCTTACTCAAAGTGTAAAGATAAAAAAATTCTCCCTGAAGATAACCCAACAGGGTCGAAACATGTAGGAGTGTGTTACGATTGATGATAAAACTCCCTTTGTGCATTTTGTTGGTGATTAGTGTTTTTGTATAATATAGTGCACGGACATGGAACACATTAAGCTGCATGTACTGGTTTAAAAGTTATGAATTTTTGTCCCTTCCAAATATGCAATCAACATCAGAATAAAACAAATTAAAATAAAGTACAAGAAATCTGATCTGCTTTGTGCGACTAACGATTAAGCTCAATTTACGCCACATTTCATTGAATAAAGGCAATTAATTGAATGTAAGCTCCAGCACATTCATGCACAACAATGAAGAAGATAACGATTTATGTTGCGAAAACACGTAACCGCCGCCACCTTAGTACACTGGACTATCCACACGCGGAAACTCCTGTGCAGCAGGGAAATCCGAAAATGATCGTTACATGTCTGCGAGCACTTAATCTTAGAATACAGCGTCTTCTGCATCCAAAAAAGAAAATCTTGCTGTCAATCTTCACGCCATATAGTCGTTATACTTTTAAGGACACTTTCGTTTTGGGGAAGAAATTTACACTTTACATCATACCCACTAATATCTTTCAGCAATAAGAATGCCAATTTTACTGAAAGTAATAAATACACTAATAACAGCAAAATAATTGTTAATATCAGGGGCGTATTTGTGGGTTCCTGTAATTGCACTGAAAATTACGGAGACAATATTTGGGACCTCGGGCGGTTCTTCTAGTCATCATCACAAAAGCTTCACGTCGTTTTGTTCAGTACCTGCACCCGCATACCGGGACAGCATTACAAAAACAGGATCTTGGTTCAAGGTCCGATGGGTAACATTATAACTAGTTCAACGCTCTTGTCTTTTCCCCCATTCTTTTAACACCTTTAAATCCCAGTGGTTACTTTATGTACCATCAGGTTTAACATCCAAAAAGTCTATGTTCTACACTCATGTATTTGAATGGATCTTAGGAAGAACTGCGACTCTTTCCCTATACAGCATTCAGTTTTTGGTTTTTGTAACCGAGATGGAGGGTGTCTACTGCGCGGTACGGCCTGAATTTTTAATAAAATTATGTTTCTCTTCTTAGAAGTTTTAAGGCAATAGTACTTTCCAAATATATAGAATCAATTGTTGGTAAAACCCTGTAAGGCACCTTAACAAGAATTAGACAATGTCAAGACTTAATGAAACCAGTAAGTATATAAACATTCCAGTATTGACGATATATTTAAACTCACAAAAGAATACAGAGAGATCTCCAAAGGCTTAATTCTGGCAATTTTATCTTAAAAATTATGAATTATACATAACACATTTACCATTAAAGAGATTCTCTTGAAAGAATTGGGGGCACAGTTCGTTGAGGCAATGCGCTACAAACCGGCAGGTCGCGAGTTCGATTCCCGATGGTATCAGTGGATTTTTTCATTGACATAATCTTGTCGGTCGCAGTATGGCCCTGGGGTCGACTCAGCCTCTAAAAGAAATGAGTACCAGGAATATTTCCTGGGGGGTAAACACGGCCGGTGCGTATGGCTGACAACCTTACAAACCTTCATGTGCCGACTGTCTAGAAATCTGGGAGCCTCGACCTCCTGGAACCTTAAGGGCCTGTCCAGGCCTGTAATCGTATTGCTTTACCTTTACCTTGAAAGTATTAGGCTAATTAAGTATTTTATGTCTTTATCGGAAATAACCGGCCCGTAAACCAAAGCATCCTGCAGCGTCCGAAATGTCGTGGAACGTCTGATTTTATCTCGAAGACAAACTGAATAGGGTTGATGTAGCAATTCATCTTGTTACCGAGCAGTCAATGCTCTTCAAACACGGGGCAAAGATAACGTAACAGATAATCAGATATTAGCATCCTGTATAGTGTAATAAATCATTGTCATTTCGTATCTCTCTTAAAATGCATTAGATCTCTGACACTGAATCAAATTGCCGGTTGGCAGGGTGTAAGCTTTAATGAACGGTTACCAAATTCTCTTCCTGTTTCATCTATGAAGCTGACTTCCTATAGCATACTGTAATTTGACCTCACAGTAAATGGAGTCTGCAATATTGCATATAATTTTTCAAACATATTTCCTGTCACGTTATCATAATTTGTAATACCCACTACGGAAAGTAAAAACGGCAAAATATAAATAAATTAAGAATACGAAATTTTAATTTACAATTATTTTTGAACAATTTTACAGTTTCGCGTCTGGAATTCTGCTCCCTAAATGTATTTACCAAAAAAGCACACATCGTTTATTTAAAAAACGCTGTCACATTAACAGCGAACTGTGCTGAAGAAAACTGTGATCAGCAGCAGGAAAAAACGTAAGGAAAAAGACAGAAAGGGACAGACAGACAGAGACAGAAAAACAAAAAGTAATGGAGATAGAAGGCAAAAAAAACTTGCGGAGAGAAATAAGGATAATATCTTAGATGGAGCTGAAGTAGAGTGTTCGCACGCACGCACACAGACACACACACACACACATACATACATACATACATACATACATACATACATACATACATACAGCAATACGTACGTACGTACGTA
>BLKM01006964.1:1338085-1459422 GCA_013340265.1 Coptotermes formosanus
ACCAGGTTTAACATTAAAAAATTCTACGTGGTGCCCACATTGCGTTTATGTGTTTTGTACGGATCTCAGAACAAACAGCAACTTTTGCCTTATAAAACATTAAGAGATTGGTTTTTATAACCGAAGTGGAGAGTGTTTACAGCGCGGTACGCACTAAGTCCTTGTATAAAACAGATACGCTTCTTCTTTAGAGCGTTAATCGAGGTTTTGATATTCACTGGATTTGTGTTTGATAAAGGAGAAAAATACGGTTAAAATAAGGTGCAGTTTTCAGAGTTGTACTATGTAACGGCGGGACTGCGGGTGCGAGATAACAGCCGGCGTTCCCTGCCGGTTTACTGTGCTTTCCACCCTTGTCTAGCAGCTGTCCGGTAGCGGGTGCTACCCTGGAACTAGGATTTTGGGAACGAGCCCCCCCGAGCGGTGTAAGGGGAATATCTATTCTGCGTTCCGCCCACGGAATTATTTAGTGCACTGATGAAAGGTATCTGGGATACAGAGCTAGTGGACTTTGCTGACGCGGCGTTCCCACAGCCGCCTTGCCTGAAGTGTATACTCTCTTCCAGGATGCTATACTGCAGTGCTTTATTTCTACTAAATTACAATCAAGTATTTTACCTAAGGAAAGGACCTAGTCACTGCCAGCATCAGGCGGGCCAGGGAAATGGGTGCCTAATCTACCTACTCCCTCGTCAACCTGCCCCAATTTCCATGCGCAACGGCGAATTTACATGAATCCCAAAAATTTCTACCGCGGAACTTATTTAAAATTTATTTCAAAAGCAACACGTACCGAACCCAAACAAAATCAGAATCGATGTGCGAAACATCTCTGCCGTCCTCCATCTCCCTGCCTCCAGTTTATCATCACTCACAACAGCCACAGTAAGACTGAACGCAAATCCCATAATTTTACTCTACTTCGCGCATCTACACATCCAGCTACAAACCGAAGTGTCGACTCATTTCCCCGTTGCCATGCACTAAGTCAGCAGTGGTTAGGACTTGTATCTTAAACAACAGAAAAGGAGAGAAGAAAGGTCTAATCCCTACATTACAACTACGTCAAATTCGCTGACATTACTTAAGCACAAGTGTGTGGGATAATGAGACGCATATTCAGAACAAGTAATAAGGAAGCACTGTTAAAATTATGTAAGATAATGGCGGTACCAACGCTGCTATATGACTGTGAGAATTGGACTTTAATAAAGACAGCATAAAATAAAAATTGAGACACCGGAAATTAGATTTTTGACATTAGTTCCAGAATATACATTGGATGATGACAAAACAAGAAAAAAAAACGAAACGTAGGCACCTTACATGAAATTACTGTTGACTATGGAGGGTAGTGAACAGAACTGTTTTTTGAGAAGCAATAAGAAGGCAGAATCTTTTGCGAAGCTCGTCAGAAGGGGGGAGAGAGCGAGACAGCCAGGGTGGGGAATGCAATGGCTGGCTACCTTGCATTCCTGTGGTTCACGATCGGTGAGTGAAAGGAACTGACAACCTGACTGACTTCCGAAGTCAACAGACCAAAAAAAGGCGGGAGGAGGGGGGGGGGTGGAGATTATTCGTAATGAAAATTCTAGAAGGACATTTTACGAGAAAGCAACTGGGGGGAGATAAACGACTTTGGAAAACTTTTTGAAAACACCTGGTAAAGAGAAAAGGTACTGTAGCGGAAAAGAGGCATAGCTTATTGATTTGGCAGCTACATTAACGATTTAGTGGTGGAAAATTTATCTTTGTGTAACCGTACACAGCCGATCCCCATGGCCGCGCGGTCTAAGGCGTAGGTATGTGGCCGAGCGCTTGCTGAGATCGTGGGTTCGAATCCCACCGGGGGCATGGATGTTTGTCTCTTGTGAGTGTTTGTGTGTTGTCAGGTAGAGGTCTCTGAGACGGGCCGATCCCTCGTCCAGAGGAGTCCTACCGAGTGCAGTGTGTGTTTGAGTGCGATCAAGTGAAAATAAACAACCTCGACACCTACTGTGAGTAGGTAGAAGAGGTAAGGACTGCGTAATTGTACATATTTCAATCAAACCTGTACGCAGAAATTTCAAAGTTCTGCAATCTCAACCCTACTTATGCGGTTAATGTACGCCCTATACGTCACAAATATGCAACTTCCACTGTCCCACGCCAATATAACAGGGGACAATCACACACGTGTACGCTAAACCGGTAGGCGTTATTTAATTTTGACGAAGCTGTTCCTCGCAGGAATTTAGCGGAGTACAACGCAATAAACACATCAAATGTGGGCACTGTAAGCTAACGAAGTCAGCACACTGTGCTAAGGGAAAGAACCGTGGCCTATATGTACGCTATGTTAATTGGAATTGTTTGTTGCGCGAAAATGTGCCCTTACATGCCTACTACAATAAAAACACGACGTTCTTTAATTCAGTAATAACTGCTTCTATAAAAACCACCCATATGTTCTACATGTACGTGCAAGAAAGCGCGAAGTCACTCGACACCAGAGGCAACATGTTACTTGAAATGTACTGAGACGGTACGTACACTTACTGTCTATTTTGAATCTTCAATGTTCCTTCAGCGTAGACTGACATATTGTCGAAGTTTTTCCGCAAATCTTACGTATACTGTTTCATAAAATTATCGTACTTGCGGCCCTTCTGTTGTTAGATATCGAATTTCAAGTGACTTTTGTCCCAATCTCTACACACAGTTTTGGTTTTTTAGTGTATACACTTTAATTTTAGGAAACAGGAGTACGAGAATCTTTTGTGTACGTGTCTTTTAGGACTGCACCCTTGAAGATGGGACCGGTAGGTTGTCCCGAAACGTCGGTAGAGAACTACCACTCAATGCTGCGTAATATCCCAGAAGAACGCATATCTCATCTACATGGCGGCTGAAGCCTCAAATCACGCATATTCTCTTTCACTTAAGGCCATCCAATAGCTGCCTACGTCTTCTGCCTCATTTTCTCGTCCATTCTATGTTTCCATCAATAACGTGTTTTAGAGGGCAGTTCCTATGCAAGATGTGACCGTGATTGACGAATCCAATTAAAAAAAACAATGTATCTTCCATTATTTTCCAATAACATTATGGAAAATTTATCAACCGAATAAAGACACCGTTAAACACAATTACAAATTTATTGTAAAATAGTATCGTTGTTTACAAACACAATATATGTTCCGACCCCAAGCTTTATGTAAATGTAAGAACACAAAAAGGAATTTGAATAGATACAAAAATGTTAAAAAGAAGGTAAATAAATACTTTACACTTACATAAAATTTGACGGCAGCTCTTTCGGGCCGAAACGTGTAGCATGCCGTAAAAAATAATATTGTTTTACAATAAGTCTGTAGGTGTGTTCTGACAGTATTCTCCAGTTAATACCCAGAAGCATAGCGGTATGTCATTCATAAGAACAGGGAATTACTCTTAGCTTATTTAGCGACACACTTTGAAATCTGTAGGTTACAAAACGTCAAAATGTGGGATGACTGTAAATGGGAAATTTAAAATTACGTGGAAGTCAAGTTCATGGAATATCTTGGAGCGATGGGCAAAAACGGTGATAACCCCACACAGAAACAACCCCAGGAATATTAAATTTATATCATCATACCGCAAGGTTCAATAAATATGAGTTGGTTTTCGCTGAAAACTGAATTAATTATTAAAATTAACACGGTGTTCAGGTTACGATTTCATTATTTGACTATTCCACAGATTTAACAAAATATTTGAGTGGATAAATTTACTCGAAAACGTAGTAACGTCATAGGCAGTTAAAGTTCAAGTGAATTTTAGTTAACATAGGCTATAGCCCTCTTACTTGTAGGGCTTAGCTTCAGACTTAACTTGTTAAATCGGCCAGAAAGGAAGGTAAAGCACACGTATGTTTGCATGAGATTTCGAAAGGCATGCGGGAAACTGACGGCCATATATCACATGCTAACTGCGGCAGAAAGACAGAACTGACTAACACTGTTGTCTGGCGCTGCTGACAGCCCTGCACACCATTCAGTATCGCAGCTACTAAGCACGGCCTGGAAACAGATCCCTGAGGAACGATTTCACTAACCCAACACAGCCTCACACAAAGTGGAAACGTAACAGCTGCACTTGTGAATCTATCACAGGAGTTCGGGTTGTGATCGTGAGGACCACGTGTAGTGTAGTAGATGGTTACAGACGTTTCGGAGTGACCTAATTCAGGAATCAGAATAAACCCTATAATATGAGGAAACAGGTGTGAAAATCTCAATTACCATCAAATACAATATTGGTCTAATTAATGCACTATTATTGTTGGTGTTCTTACATTACAATATTTATACATTAGTCCTACATTTCGATCCCGACTGGGGTCATCTTCAGGGATTCACTCAAGAATGAAATAAAAGTTACACAATCGTAAATAACAATATTCGTACATTTCACAATGTGTAAAGTATATAAAACATAGTTAACATGTAGGTCAGCTGTAGTGGATCTTTGTTTTACTATGTCTTAGGAGTTTAATGTTTTTGTGCGGAAGGTATTTCATTTTTTAGTGAATCCCTGAAGACCATCCCAGTCGGGATCGAAGCGTGTCGGGCTAACATATAAATATTGTAATGTAAGAACATCTAGGATAACAAAAGTGCATTAATTGGACTCATACTGTTTTCGATTAATAACTATGCACGCTATGAACAACACAAAATTTACTCAATTACACTATAAACGCGTTACGAGCATTCAGCTTTTCACAGCGGGATGTACTCAGTTCGTGAACTTCTGCATTTTTGCACCCTGTATCTTTTAGATGCACTACGGTGTTTCTAAGGAACATCCTGGCCCATTTTTCGGGACAAAGTGTTTTAGGGCGAAGACTGCCATCCGGTTACTTATGCAGACTGAAGATGTTTCTACGGAATGTGTGTATAAGCAAAGAATTCCACAACGATGAAATTGTATCCACAGTGTACAACCCTCAAAATCATTTATACAAAGTATTGCATCGTGCGTATTCCTTTCGTTTTAGAATCCAAATTACAGTCACAAATTAATAATACGTAATGTTAATAAAAGGTAAAGCAATCCCTGTACACCCCTGGACAGGCCCTTACGGCTCCAGGAGGTTAGGGTTCCCAGAATTTCTATACCACCGGCACATGCAGGTGGCAATGCCGCCTTTAGTTGACACTGTGCATGACAGGAAGACATAAAGGAAAGTGGGAGATGGGTCAACTTCACGATGCTGCCACTTTACCACGGGAAAAGATTCTCCAGTATCCACCGAACAGTGACCTGGGTGGACAGCAGAAGCGGTCCGAAAGATTTGCAAAATATATTAAACACTTGCCCCTGTCGGAAATCCAACCACGGTTCCTTGGACATCCAGCCTGTAACCCAGTCACTACATCGGCATGGTAAGAAAAGTTTTCTTGTCTTACAAATACAATCATCATATTCTTTAGAAATTCTACTGCCCAGTATGGGCCGTAACACTCTTCTTGCTACAAACTGACCATTTGCTTGAGGTAAATGCAGGTCAGCGTCCTGAAGTCAGGAATTTTGTGGGGAAGGATAGGGATAAGAGAGGAAGAGAAATATGACCCAATGAAATGCCGGGAAGTGCAGCCGAGTGGAAAGGGAAACCAATCACCGGAGGAAATTCGTTGAGTGTTGGTTACCCGACGGCTTCCGCTGCTTCTCGCCAGGGGACCTGCCAGTCGCTTTCATTCCACGATTTCTTACACAGGCTGACGCCGGGAAGTTAACTGAAATCGAGCAAGATTTTGCGACAGGAATATGAAGATGACAGGGATTGTAATTATAAGTGCGGGGAAGGGCGGGGGTTCGTGATCATGATAATTGGTAAAATCATACCTGAAAACCTCAAGATTTGTCCCTTCCGTTAGACAGATGACGTCAGGTCCTGAATTTCCAAATCCATGTTTATGTAAAGGTGGATGAGACCTGGTGTAGCCACAGTGCTGGAGACTTACACGGTATGTTGGGCTATGCCAATATATGGTCTAGATCAGTGATTGCCCAAGTGTGCTGCACGGATCCCAAGGGATCTACGACCAATTCCCACGGGATCTGTGGATACATTTCTGTAATGGCTACTTTGAAGTTTACTTATTTTTTAAATTAAAGGAATAATGTTTTGTTAAAAATTCGCTGAACTTCTCTAATTGGCAATGTGTTTATTTCGTATGACCGTTAGAATACCAAATTAAGAAACCCCCTGTACCCATCAAGCAAGCGACAATCATTTTAATTAAGGTCAACCCACGTAATGCATTGTTTATGTATGCTACTGGTATGTGTTAGTAGCTATCTAAAATCAGTTCTGAAATATAAATACCTAATTTTGGTTACCTATCATCGGGACACTATTTATGTGAGCAAGGATGGGAGGATCCATGGTTATTGTTCGAAGCCAAAAGGGATCCGCGAGCATAAAAGTTTGGAAAACACTGGTATATATGATTGCCAGTTTCGGATGAATATCCTGCCCTAATCTTTAGTAATAAGTCACTTCTTTTCTAGCTATCAAAGCAGCACGTTCCTCCGAAACTTAAGTAATCACTCATCACACCACACGGTGTTCTGAGCATGGACCACAATTCGAATCTTATATATTGCATAAAACTCCTGGCGGGAAGTAAACTGTCCTACTTCAGTAATTTAGTTCCCATCGTTCGTATGTATTCAGACACTTCCTTATCGTAGCAAAGCAAATGATTTGCAATACTGACGTATCTACGCTCTGGTAATATGTTCAATGTATTGCTAAATATAAAATAAAAACAGGCCTACGAAATAATAACACCAACTGATGCACCAAAACATATATATAATTTTATTCTTAAAAAGTTTCCTACATGTTTCGACCCTGCTGGACCATCTTCAGGGAGAATAATATTGATACGCTATGGTTGCGTTTATATAGTTAAGTGTGAATGTGCCCTGGGTTTCACCTTCCGTTTCACAGGTGTCGCATCAAGTGTCAAGGTGTCAAATGCATAAACCAGTACAAGAATGTAAAGAAAAAGTCACTTACCTGTAATGCCAATATTACTTTAACAGGCAATGTATTGCAAGAAACATAACCCCTAAATACGCAGAAAAATCTTATACCCTGATACTGAAACGTATATATAAACAACGGTTTTAAATACTGCAATTGCCTCTTGAGATCTCACAGGCAGCAACTATTCTTACACTGCTACTTGTATACAGGCCCGCTGATGGTCATATGAACGGCCGAAACACGTAGCCTTGTACTATATTATTTTATTAATAACAATCTAATGCAGTTGTCAGGATTGTTTTTATTTTATATTTAGTGGCCATTCGCACATCGGTATGCAAAATATAAAGATATTCAATGTATTAACTCGTCTCCATTTATCACGTATACGTATATAGCAAACCGCGATACAGCGCCTGTTTTTCACCGCAACTTGTTGCGGCATACTGATGCTGGCGGTATATGGAAATACCGCACAACTGGGAATTCATGGACAGTGAGGAATCTGCAACATCGGTGTTCCACCTTATAGGCCTATATCCTACGTATGTATGCTGACCGTGCATCTACGCAAGCATAGGCGTGTTGTTATGAAGACACGTAGGCCTATACGTGACAGACGACATAATCCAAAATTTGTCGCAAATAAAAATGAAATAAAACTGTTCTTGTCGGAAAGCCATTCATTGCCTGTAACCAACTGAACACTATTACTAATAAGCAGAAACAGACTAAGGCTTACTTGCACAAGAGAAAGCAACATATATGAAGAACGGTTTTCTGAATATTTGTTTTCCGTCTATGTTTTGGTTAGGTACTGGCACCCTTTAAATTGGCATAAAATGGGACACTGCTGTTACAAATTGGAAAGAAGCAAGTTCAATCAACGACAAAATATTTACATAACATTTTAATGGACTATTGGGAGAATACTAAAGAAAAAGAGACAAAAAGTATCCGAAAATGTGTGATACCCAGGAAGAGCGCACATATAATATCCCTCTATGTGTGTAATGTGCTCGTGACTCGTCCGCTGATTCATAATTGACGGGGAAAACGCTGTACGATATTGCTTGTTTAAAAATAAGTACCGTTGTCAAACCATAGCCTGTGAGAAAGGGAGCTGTATGTGGCTCCTTTGGGATTTAATTATGAACGCATTTCACTACGGTACACATACAGACATACACGCATACGTACGTAGCAGGGGTCGTCACAAAAGGAGATAACAAGGCCTGTAACTTTGTAAGCTGTAAGCAAGTAACATTCACTTACCCTGATTATGTCAGAAGAATTCGTCGCTAAGCAGTTATCATCTGTTTCAAACATAGAATGAAAACCCCACAGTTTCAGATTTTTATTTTGTTTATTGAACGAAGTAAATAATTAGCTTGGACCTACATTTTTACTCCAAATATTTCAATATATAAAAATGTGATATAAATGTTCCACACGTGCCCCCACCTCCTCCTCCTCTAATTTGTGAAATCAGTCAGTGTTTAGCACAGAAAAATCCGAGTGCTGAGGGTTTCTCGCCTGTGGATTAAGAACTGTAGCGGGTATGTGCAAGTGCTTTCACTTGAGGACCGATATATCTGGCTGTAAGTGACCGCGGACTGAAGAACCTCGAGAGATGTGGCAATAACATATATCGGACATGTGAAAATACTAAACGAATATTAATTACGAGCCAAAACACAAAATAACTACATCGTTAATAAACACTTCTTCATTAGAGCCTACACGATACTCTAAACCCTCGTTTAACCCTTTAAAGACGAAGCGTATCTGTTTTATATAAGGACTCAGTGCGTACCGCGCTGTAAACACTCTCCACTTCGGTTATAAAAACCAGTCTCTTAATGTTTTATAAGGCAAAAGTTGCTGTTTGTTCTGAGATCCGTACGAAACACATAAACGCAATGTGAGCACCACGTAGAATTTTTTAATGTTAAACCTGGTCGTATGTAAAGTTACCGCTAGGCTTTAAAAGGTTAATCTCAGAGGCATTCAGGACATTTACGTTTAACCGCCACAGAGACGGAAATAAGGCAAATTTTATTTAAAAATTCAGTTCGTACCGCGCAGTAAACACTCTCCAGCTCGGTTATATAAAGCTATCATTGAATGCTTTCTAGGCAGACAATTTGAGTTTATTCTAAGAACTATACAAAACGCACAAATTCGCTCTGTAGGTAGAACGCAGAATTTTTAAGTGTGTTTGCAGAATTGCAAAAGCGACTATTAGTTGCGTTGTGTCTATACGCCTGTCCGTCCGTCTGTCCGCATAGAACAATGCGGCTCCTACCGGATGGATTTTTATTAAATTTCATATTTGAGGATTTTCGAAAATCTGTTCACAAAATTCAAGTTTCATTAAAATGTGAAAAAAAACAGCGTGTAACTTACATGAAGGCCTAAGTACATTTATAACAATATCTCTCTGAATTATTCTTAGAGTGAGAAATATTTCATACAAAAGTTGTAGAGAAAATCGAAACACACATTTTAGGTTCGGTAACATTTTCCCGAGAATCGTGCCGTTTTTTATGTAATGTGGAAAAATACGGTACAGCCGGACAGGGCACAGATGACAATACAATACTGCGCATGCGCTTTGCATGCTGGATAACTAAGGCTACAAACACACACTTAGAATCTAGAGTAAGTTAACTGTTGCTTTTCCACGGCAACAATGGTTACGCGAACGCACCTCGATGTTATAGTACATTGCCTACCTTGTTGAATGTTTAAACCAGGTGGTACATACAGCAACTCCTGGGCTTTAAAAGGTTTAAACCTGGTGGCACATACAGCAACTCCTGGGCTTTAAAAGGTTTAAACCTGGTGGCACATACAGCAACTCCTGGGCTTTAAAAGGTTTAAACCTGGTGGTACATACAGCAACTCCTGGGCTTTAAAAGGTTTAAACCTGGTGGTACATACAGCAACTCCTGGGCTTTAAAAGGTTTAAACCTGGTGGTACATACAGTAACTCCTGGGCTTTAAAAGGTTTAAACCTGGTGGTACGTACAGCAACTCCTGGGCTTTAAAAGGTTTAAACCTGGTGGTACATACAGTAACTCCTGGGCTTTAAAAGGTTTAAAATTTAGAACTAATAGGACTGTCCAAAACTATGCAGACAACAGATGACTTTATTTAAAATATTTTAAAGGCTTCAACTTTTCTACGAGTAAATTATACTCGTATATAAAGCTTCGTGTTCTACCTTAAAGCAAACGCAACTTTTCTTCCATTAGACATACCAACCAGTTGCAGATGTCTGGTGAAAACTTTGGGGTTTACTGTGAGAATCATACGGACAAATAAGAATGCTACTTGGAAAATGCGAAGTTACTTAATATTACTGCAGCTCACACAAACCAAATAGTTACTTTTCACAAGACGAATGTCGAAGGCATACGCCGTTTTATAGACTCCTCAAATGCTCTTCCCTTTGCTGATCAAACTCCATGAACCATCTAACCATGAGAAGAAACGACTTCACCCAACCTTACTTTAAATTAAAATTCAACGTCTGAGTTGTAGCAATGTTCCATTCTCGGCCTTAAATGATGTGCTGGCAGTAACGGAGGGCGAGAAATTTCTAAATTACAAGGTGCGGGAGATAGCGCCATTATTCGATATCAACAAACGTTCGTGATGTATATAATCGATATAATAAGGGGTTTAACTTCACAGCCATAAAAACGATTGGGTCACCATATTTTGTTTTCTTAAAGTGTGAATTAACATTGCACGATAACAGAATAAGGCACGCAATGAAAGGCTGGAATAATTTTTAGCACAGTTTTCCAGTTATGTGCTGATAACGCATAACAAGCAAGTTATTGCTGCTTGAGACTTGAAGTTCTGCTCACAGTAACTATAAAGATGAATTTTTCTGTTACACCGTGCAGTCTGGTATATCATTACCGACATTTCGCAGGAAACCCCCCTTTTGTCTTATCATTCTCCGGCCATGAAGATGGTGTGTGCGCCCTTCGTTCATTACTCATTAATTAATTAATTAATTAATTAATTACGTTCATTTCATTCATTCATTCATTCATTCATTCATTCATTCATTCATTCATTCATTCATTCACTACGTAGTCTGTCTTACGAGTTTCATAGCCTCTTCCACGCGAGTTCTCCACACAGTACGATCTAGTGCTTCCTCTTTCAAATTCCAGTATTTCTCTTTTCCTTAAGGTCATCCAGTAGTTGCGTATGTCTTCTTCCCCGTCTTCTCATCCCTGCTATGTTTCAGTAACGTGTTTTAGAAGGCAAATTAAGCTGTTCCATATGCAGCTGTCCCCAGCCTCCGGTTACTTTCCACCGTTTTAGGGCCAAATATTCTCTCAGAACCCTATTCCGAAAAGCCTTCAACACGAGGGCCCATGTTTCACACATTTTGAGAACAGGCAGCGTAATAAGTTTTTATATTACAACGACTTCATTTATAGATAGGAGACGGATAGGGAAAGATTCTGCAATAATCATAGCTAGCTTTTAGAGAACTTAACGTGTTTTTAATTGTAGGTACAATCACTATTAAAAAGAAATAACCTGCCTGTCAGATAGGCGCTTTTTTACACAGTATCACAGTTTTTGCCCAGATGCTTCATTCTCCCATAACGAGCTGCTACCGGATGCTTCTCATCAAAACTAGCGAGGTGACAAACGGAGAGGCGCGGAGAGAGGGTGGCTTCATTAAAATGTAGGCGCTTATAATGACTAATAAGGTTTAGCACAGATATCTCCTAAGTCTTTGGCAGGGGCGGAAGGGAAACCTTCAGAGGGATGAAAGCGTACAAAATCAGCAAACTAACAGGGGTGTGAGAAGCACCCTCTTGACGCAGATCCTTCAGTTCATGGACACCACAAGCAGGTCTGAGGTGGGTTTTGCGAAATCAATTATCTCCTCTAATTAAAGTGACAATATATCCTCTCACATCACTCCCTTTGCTTCTGGTGCCACTACCATCACTATAAAAATATCTCAGAAATAAAATGGCCTAATTAACGATAACGTAAAAAGTCATCTTTAATAACTACGATTAAATTAATTTAAAGGCGAACGCAAGATGTGTAAAACTTTTCGGCAGGAATAGGACATTTGTGAACGCAAAGTAAAGAATTACACTTTAACAAATGTTAATTGCTGCATTGAAAATTAGACCAGTTCTCAGTCTGATATTCATTCCACCTTACATTCGACCAATCAAGCAGATTCAATTCATTTTTACATCTAAATCAATTTGAATTTACGAGAATTGAAATACTCTTTGACATGAAGCCTTGCTACTTGGTAATTTACCGAAGGGGCACACTGCATCCACCATAGTACTCGATATAAAACTTTCTACTTCCGATTACCCTAAATATGGAGGTAACCTTCTCCAAAACGTCGGTAACAAATCACCAAGCAACACGGCATCATGTCCCAGAATACTACAATCTTTATCAACAACGCCGTAAAACCTCACTTCACAGGATATTGGCCCTTGAAGACGGGACCGATAGGTTTTCCCGAAACGTCGGTACAGAACTGTCACTCAATGCAGCGTAACATCCCAGAAGAGCGCAGATCTTATGGCAGAGTTAATCCTAAAGCAAATTAGGTTGTTTTATATTCGTATTTTGGAGAATTTTTCTGATACCGAAAAGGCAATTTTGCCCATCACGTTCCCAAAAAGGTCTGAATGGACCTCCTTTAAAACTCCTTTCCTTATACTGAAGTATTAACAACACTACAAGAAGAAATGTCAGATATTTTGGGATTAGAAAGGTTGTGGAGGGCGATTTGATTTTTGATGTGAATGACTATCACCATTCTTTTCTCCTTAGGCAATAAAGGCTAAGCACGGGAACAAATGATCAGAATATAAAGAAGGGCAGTTGAAAAGAACATGGACAGTTACTGAATTGGTGCTACTGGGGACGATATAAAAAGAATCTCAATCCTAGGAAGAATTGAGCGGATCACATGCTGTCTGCAACTTATAACTAAAAAACTGGGGCAATTACTGCAAAATGGTGCACTAGGATAAATAATTTTATAGCAGAGTTTATAGACTTGAAGAAGTTGGTGTAACTTAGCAAGCAAAGTGGCTGAAGGGAAATTAGACCGGACCCCATCCTGCAATGGATTTTCAGAAATATGAAAATGATTTTTAAACCACGGAATAAGGCAGTTCATAACAAAAGTGTTATATGATATTACTGAATTTAAATCATAAACGTCAATTCTAGAGTACCTTAATACCTGTACATGCATCTCACCTACATTCCAGTCAAAAAGTATTAAACCAGTATATGTGAATTACCCACCGTCGCATGAATACAATAAATATGATGAAAATATGAAGTATTACAAAACCAGAAATTTTACAAAGATGGCGCAACGCTACACGCCACTATCTGATGACAGTGGCTGTGTATTATATCGCAGGCACAAAAAATTCTTAAGAGTTTCAGACAAGAATTCTTTCTACAGATTGTCGTTCATGTAATTAATTATCTCCATCATCGTCACTTTTTTCAAAGCACCTAACTTCCCACGCTTTTGGACTCAATACCCACACGCTATGACGTTTCAAATTTTAATTACACACGAGCCACTACAGTAGATATGCAAATTAAAACCGGATAAAAACATGATTTTCGGTTGTTTATATTTCAGACAGCGTTGCCACTTCGCAAACAAATTATGTTTTCATTCAACGACAAACGCTTCTCGGAATTTTAAGTAACTTAACAATGTTCCGCCCTCCGCAAACAGAAATTTTACATTATTAAAAAATGGCTGTTTTTTATTTGTGCGGTAACAAACTAGGGACAACATAATAGGAGGTTAGAGAAATATCACAGCAAGGAGCTTCATGATGTGTACCTATCATCAAATATTATTAAGGTGATCAAATCAAGGAAGACGACAAGGCGGTGACATGCGGCCAAATTGGGGGAGAACAGAAATGCATACAGAATTTTGATAGATAAACCTGAAGGAAAGTGACCAGTTGCACGACATAGGCGTAGATGGCAGGACATTAAAATTGACCTTAAATAAATAGGATGTAATTGCATACATTGGATTCATCTGGCTCAGCATAGGGAAAAGCAGTGGGCTTTCGTGTGCAAGGAAATAAGCCTTCGGATTCCATAAAATGCGGGAAGTTTCTTGACCAGATGAGGAACTGTTAGCGTTTCAAAGCGGGCTCCGCTGCAAGGAGTTATTTCGTTAGTTAATTAGTAACTTCATTTAGTTATTCAGTAACAAACATCTTACAGACGTGCTACCAAGGTTAGTAAAACAAATAATTTGATAATTTTGAATGGACTTACAAATAGAATAAGGCTTCGTCTATGTGGAGTAATAAGTAAACAGTTCTACAGGCAGCAATGTGTAACGTGTCGCAGATGCGAAGCTTCGTCTCAGACTGCGACTGGATGGTACCTTAATTATTATGGCTCATTTAAAGTTTCAAAGTACGTATTACCGGGATTGTGTGTAAGTTAAGTTTTCTTGACTAAAACCTTTCTGTTTGAAAGCATTATGCTATCAACTTATAAGGACTATAAAACAAGTTTATATAAGATTACAACTTCGCATTTATTACTCTGCGGCTTTAATAACTGGGTCAATTTCTCTTTTCAGACTTCGTTTAAAACACAAACAGGGTGAATGTAAGGCATACAAATTTCAAGAAAGATTACGTTCCACAGCGACAGACAAAATGTTTTGAGATTACAGCATTTCGGAATTATTGTCAGATCCCGTGGAATTCCGCGTAGTAATCTGAAGTGTACACTATATTTAAATTTGCAATTTCCGACACAAAAAAGAGGAAGCTGTAAAATTAAAAAAAAACACTGCTTTCTGTAAAATATAAGTTCTAAGTTTTCAGTTCCTGGGGTAAGGGATCTAGCGGTATTATCAAAACGTCTAATCTTCCAGTTCACGAAACTTGACATCAATGGATTTCTTTTATTGAATTTATCAAAGACACGCCAGTATAAAAAAAGTGTAAGCAACCTGAAAGGCAAAGTAAAATAAAGTTGCGCCAAAAAGCTATCGCTAAAATTAATAAAGTCCGTACAGCAGCCTCAAAGTTAAGACACTATTATTCGCTCAGGTAATGAAGCAGTTCTAGATCTTTTATGCTACCCGAAATGCTGATTACCGTATTCACAAAAGCCTGTCAATTTTGATCTGTAAAACTTTTGAAACAAAAAACCAATTTGATACCTTCGTCGAAACATATAATGAATTTTCACTTCAATGAAAGCACGGTACAATGAACACACACCAAGCGGAATAACAGCTATAAAATTCCACCAATTAATGTACCACCATCTGCGAGCGTTGAATAGCTCTTCATTTTTTGTTTTTTATTTTTTCCTCCTCTATTCATGATATATTTTGGGTTTAAATAATACTGTTCAGTCAAAATTAAGTACAGTTCATTGTAAAAAACAAATACGCATACAGCATTACATGAGTAGTACATTACTGTGCCCCCTTATCAGAGGTTGCCGAGAGTATAGCATACTACGAGTGCGGTATTAAATAGTATATCTATTTCAGTAGAGCGAATTTTCACTAAAGACATGACGATTGAAGGAACGCATCCCTGCACAAACTGAGGAACCGGGTGCTGTGGAACAATCACATCGTCATTACGGTTAATATGGACAGCTAGATAGGAGCTCAAATACCAGTGAAATGTCACATTGCAATTTGCAGGCGCAATCAGTATTATATTCACTGACAATTGTATTACAGTAGTATACAATTTGTTATGGCTAATAACGTTTCAGTTCCTCGTGTATTTAAACATATAAAAGTTATTTGGTCCACTCTGTACTACACACGTAGGTAGGCAAGGCCCAACAAAGAAGCAGAACTGAAGGCAGCCGCGGCGGACCACCTGTTCTTGAGGAAAGCATACGCACGCTTCGTTAACGAGTTTCTCAACACGGAAGTTTTTAGTAGCGCTCCTGTATACGGCTATATAATCATTACCGGGCACTAAGTTTGCACATTTCACGCCTCTGCTTGCCCTGCCATCTACAGAGTGAAGATTGTACTCCCTTATCAGGGTTGTGATACTGAACGACGTGTCCCTTAGCTAAAGTTCAGTTTCGCAGTCCTTACTTCTTCGACCTACTCACAGTAGGTGTCGAGGTTGTTTACATTCACTTGATCACACTCATCAGACACACACCACAGTAGGTAGGACTCCTTGGACGAGGGATCGGCCCCTCGCAGAGACCTCTACCTGACAACACAAACACTGTACAAGACAAACATCCATGCCCGCGGTGGGATTCGAGCCCACGATCCCAGCAAGCGAGCGGCCACAGATCCACGCCTTAGACGGCGCGGCCACTGGGATCGGCCCCTTAGCTGAAGTACTCTCGTCTCTTTTGTGGCAGCTGTGTAAACCACTAAACTGAGGCCATGGAAACATGCCACATGGGTGGTGGGATGACGGCACTCGCTTTGCGCGATAAGTTTGTACTAACGTTCCAGAAATAAAGCCGCGTCCATTTGAATGTCTGTCCGCTTGCATCATCTAAGAAGTTAATTATTAACAGATTACGATAAAATCCTTAGTTATTGATTTACGCTAAACTTTTGTCTTGCATCGGGTCTACATGAACACTATGTTACTTCAGTTTTAAATCAAACTATTAATTTTCTAAAAAATTGCTCATTTTTTAAAATTTATACGACATAAAACATAAATCCTCAGAGATCTCCGTCCTTTTGGAATTTTACGCAAAGTAGGATGGTAGTTCCATCCCGACGTTTCGAGAAAACTATCGGTCCCATCTTCCAGGGTCAGGCAGCCCCAACAGAAATGAATATGAATAGGTGTGGGTCGAGCCTTTACGGTCCCAATGCACGTAGGCCTTTTTTAGCCGGCCCTCTATGCCACCTTACTAGGGCCAAGTCATGAGAGTCCTGTCCTTCTAAAGAAGTTCCACACTGCCCCCAGACTCAGACCTCTAATGTCCTTAGGGTCCATGAAAAAGGATCCCAGATTAATATGCCTGAGTGTCGCCAAGGTTTCACACTCACACAAACACATGGGCTGAGGTCTCAACAGAAATAATTACCAGAGGTATTTCCTGGGGTGTAAATGCGGTCGGTGCGTGGGGTGGACCTTGCCACCTTCATGTGCTGACTGTGTAGAAATTCTGGAACCCCAACTTGCTGGAGCCCTAAGGGCCTGTCCAGGCCGGTACAGGGATTGCTTTACCTTTTACTGTGTACTAAACTGGGTAATTCTCGATGTACACACAGTAAATCAACAACTGTCACAGATGTTTAGATGTTTACTAGAGGTTCTCACCATTTTGAAAACTTAAAAAATACTGTCCGTTGTATTTATTTCGTTGTTCTAATTAGAACATCGTCCCTTGGAACAGTATATAGGCGGAACACTGGTCTTGACGATTTCTGTCTAAATTTATACAGTTACATGTCCAATTAGAAATACGAAACGAAGTCAACGGCGATTACAGGCAAGTCGCGACTGTATTTGTAATGCACACGGAACACATTATCTAACAACCGAATTAACAGACCTGTCAAACGTGATTAATGCTTCTCTCGCCTCCACACCTTATCGTCTCCCCGAAATACAATTACCTTGCTCGAAACACAATTAGAGAAGCACAACTTTGTTCCCTGTCTGCAAGCGTTATGTGGAGAGAGAACGCAGGCATCCAGAGTGACCACCACGCACGGTAACTGATATTCGGTCTCTTGACGACAACGAAAAGACTGAAGAGCAGTCACTTCTGGAAGCTGGCCGACATCGTGGCCACACCTCTATTATTCCTTCTACCGTCTATACGAGTATAAGACCCGGCATGTGCGCCGTCTGATACTCCATATTTCAGTGTCTGACTGTAACAGAGTCCTTTTGAGACGCTGATAGCCTCTTAGCCGTTTAAGGAATTATCTTTCTTCAACGGAATTTGAAAATACTAGTACATTACTCTTGATTGATATTTGGGCTTAAGAGAGACGAGGTGACAGAGGAGTTGAGAAGACTACATAACGAGGAACTAAATAATCTGTACTAACCACCAAATATATTCCGGGTGATCCAATCGAGAAGAATGAGATGGGCGGGGCATGTGGTACGCACGTGGGAGGGGAGAGGTACATACAAGATTTTGGTAGGGAGACCTGAGGGAAGGCAACCACTTGGGATACCCAAGCATAGATGGGAGGATAATATCAAAATGGATCTTCAAGAAGTGGGATGGGGGTATGGACAGGATTGATCTGGCTCAGGATAGGGACAGGTGGCGGGATCTTGTAATGCAGCAATGAACCTTCGCGTTCCACAAAATTTGAGGAATTTCTTGACAAGCTGATGACCTGTTAGCTTTTCAAGAAGGACTCTGCTCCGTGGTGTTCCTCATTACTCTTGATTAGAGTATGCCACACTCCTATTACCTGAATCATCTGAACCAAGACCAACTGAAATATAATTTTTTGTTAATTTTCGGCAGCATAAGATTAAGAAAAGTCTGAAACACGGTCGTACGAAGAGCCGACGGCAGCAGACCACTTTCGAGGCACATGAGCATAAACAGAAATAAAGTACGAGTGAAATGTAACTTAAAAAAATTACAAGAGTGTAATGTGGATTCAGCTGGCCCAGAATAGAAATAAGTGGCAGGCTGTTTTAAACGAGATAAAGAACTTCCAAGTCCCGTAAAAATTTTGGAGTCTATAGACAAGCTAAAAATTACAAGTTTCTAAAGCAGGATTATGGTATTTGAATTTATGCAGAAGTATGTCAATCAAGGTCCGGCTCAGGACGTGAATGCCATATAATGTTGCGTATTTCCTTTTGTTTTTATAAAATGACTGATAGACACAATTCCATCAACGTCGAATAATTTCCATTCTATCAAAATTGTGCCGCAAAACACCCGTCATAACACGTCAATCTGATAAATGATCATTTCCCTTCCTGGATGTATGAACAACACGTTTTGCTCACAGGCGTCTTCAGAGACATCCCAAGTTAGCCTAAACCAATTTATATATATATGTACATATATATATACGGATACTTAAAATGTTCTCGGTTTTGTATAAACAACGACGGGAAAATTCTGGCTAACATTTCAGTGTGGCAAAGACGAAGGGTGCAAATGTATTCTTGGGTCACATAAAGGACTTGCGTTTCGCTAATGCGAGGTCTGCATCTCCTGCTTCCGTGTCTGAGAGTTGCAGCAAATGAATCAACACAAACCGCACATCTAGAAGAGAGAAGGACTCAGGAAATATCCTCAATACTAGGTAAAAGCACAGCCGTATTACAAGAAACATATATGATGCGATTTTATGCAAGAATGGCATTTCACATCTCATAAATTCCTACACGGAAGATGATTCAAATAATCTGAAGTGCGACTCCGTGTCGATTGGTGCATATAGGTTTTTGGTGGTAAGGCCTGAGGGAAGGAGACAACTTGAAAGAGCTAGGCGTAGATGGGAGGTTAATATTAAAATGGATCTTTAAGAAGTGGGATGGGAAGGCATGGATTCGAGTGGTCTGCTCAGGATAGAGACTAGTGGCGGGCTCTTGTGAATACAGTAATAAACTTGCGGGTTTTATGCAGTGCGCGGAGTTTCTTGGCTAACTGAGGAAGGACTCTATTCCATGGAGTTAGCTGTATCTTGAAGAATGAGGCAGTAATTTCCGCCAGAACGCGGACAGCTATTTGCCGGTAGACATGGCGTCATATCGCACACGACCTGAATGTTCATTAACACTGCACTAAGGATCTCGACGCTCGCAGTTCCTAACATACGGTTCTCTTGGGTGAATGGCTTACTTCTGTAATACGTCAAATGTGTATTTATGTTTTAAGTAATTAGGGCAATTTAATACATAATATTTGTATCAGGAGATTGTTGTATATCATGTCCTGTTATTAAAGATTAAGGTCTTAAAGGATAAACTTTAAACATAATCAGCAGAAACGAAGCACAAGACCGCCAGCCACAACTGAATTCTTTATCAGTTTTTATTTCTTGCCACATGTTTCGGCCTTTGGGATAGCCATCATCAGACACACACATATATATATATATATATCACGTAATATTTTTAACTGCCTGATGATGGCGTTTCCAAAAGTCGAAACACGTAGCGAGGAATAGAAACTGATAACGAATTCAGTTGTGGCTGACGGTCTTTACTTCATTTCTGCTATTCACGTGTATATCACGAAAGGAGTCATCCATACAGATTAACCCTTTAAAGACGAAGCATATTTGCTTTATATAAGGACTCAGTGCGTACCGCGCTGTAAACACTCTCCACTTCGGTTATAAAAACCAATCTCTTAATGTTTTATAAGGCAAAAGTTGCTGTTTGTTCTGAGATCCGTACAAAACACATAAACGCAATGTGGGCACCACGTAGAATTTTATAATGTTAAACCCGGTGGTATGTAAAGTTACCGCTAGGCTTTAAAAGGTTAAACGTAATCATCCAAGTCAGTAATATTGTTCTCAGATACCTTGAAGCATATGAAACCCGCATGCTGTAATACTCCAATGATAACACTGTGACTTCCAACAACATATGTCATATCTGACGCTACGTAGACTGCGCTATTGACAGGTTCGTACCGGATCGCGCACAACTCGGCGTAAAGGATGGACAACACAACCAGTTCCAGTTACAAAGGACACTAAAACGCTGACACAGTAACGCAAGGTGCTGCTGCTCCATCCTGACGCTCAGGGTGAGCACTTCCTCTAGAGAGCTGCAGAGGAATGGGCGGCCGAGGCAAGGACAACAAATCAGTGCAAGGGATTGCATAGCTCTCAGGGGAAATTACCAAAATTAACTCTATTCTTCTCCGAGCTGCCTGGTCGGCATAAGGTTGGCACTCACGCTGTTCCGTCCCCTTGTCCCTGCTTTCTACACTACTGTATTTCAGACACATCCCCTCGACAGTGCCTGCCTGCCTGCCTGCCTGCCTGCCTGCCATGCAAATCCTTCTCTTACTTTCTCCGCAGATTACTCTTTCATCCCGGTCCAACTTCTTATTATTCTCATTCCCTCAGCTCACTTCCTCCTTTCTTTCCTTCATTTCTTCTCCAAACATTTAACACGTACGTACATTATAACTCTTAACTTCCTCTTCTTTTGTTTCTAAACCAGGTACACTCTTTCTGACTATCTCATTCTTTTCCATCTCATTCTTTCATTCCTTAGCTTTTTCGCTTTATGGAAGAAAAATGGATGAGGAAAATGTTATGACATTTCCTTCCTCACTACGGTTAAGGGGGAGTGTGTCTATATATCTACTATAAATGCAGAAGAAAAAGAAGACATTTGACGGTATTTCCAAGAGAAACTGAAATGGCAAAGGAAAATGCCGTTTTATAGAATCTTTGCGGTTTAAGTTTCTTGCATTTCATCTGTTTGTAATGGCACAGTGTTCCAACGCTGGACTGCAGGGCATCGGAACGCACAGTTGTGAATTCTGTTTGAAACAACAAAGAAATGGGGCAGACAATACATTGTGCAAATGCCATTTTAGGCAGGCTGCTACCGCGTTTTTCCACCCGAATTACAGATATATCTTTTCGATTTCAAAACTGCGTAGCGACATTTACAATTCCGGGTCGCTCTAAGTTGATCTGAAATCATTACGCATGCAGTTAAGCATGTAAGATCTCGATTTAAATTTTTGCATCATGGTCACTTCCATTATATCCGTGCAATTTTTCTTAACGTATATATCTCTGACTAACTTACAATACACGTAAAAAGCAAAGTGAAGAAAATAACACATGTATATTTCAACATCAATTTCGTTACGTACTCTACTTTGATATTTATGGTCACACTCCCTGGTAAGAACTCTCTCTTAACATAACAAAACCCACGCCCTATACACACAGCATTTTGTCTGGAAGTTTATTATCCGCCGGCTACTAAGCCTGCGACTACATTTACTGTACATCTTCTCGCTTTCACTTCCTTTGTCCTTTTATTTTTCTATCCCATCAGCTCTCTTGCACTTGTGCTAATGCATTATTTAGTCGACATTAGCCAACTGACGCCCCATTTTATCCTTGTAGTTACACGATCCATTTCGGACCGTAGTTCACAAGCTGTTGTTAGCCTTTCATACACGGTCTGGAGACATCTCTCCTACAAAGGGAGTATTATCAAAGTGAAAAAAGACGTAAGAACACATAACACCTTCCACATGTCCAACAGTTTACCGTTTCTCTTGTTTTCCTCTTGTCTCCCCTGTGTACACGGCAGACCATTGCGTCTGAATTGAGAAAAATATTCTGGTTCTTCACTTTAAGAACTGTTAGCATTCTGAAAATGGTAACAATGATGACCATACTGAACACGATGGTTCATGTGGTAAGATTCCTGACTTGCACTCCAGAGGTACCCGGTTTGAATCTATGACGAAAGACTGACAATTTGCAATAAGGCCCTTCATGCTTCTCCCCTGTACCTTCAGGCGAGTGTCACGGCAGTATTTGAATCGGCCACGGCCGCTTCCTTTTAATATACTTACAAATGCAGCTGAACTTTCACTAGCAAGGTTGGTTAAAATTCAGACACGGTACTTATACGTCTGATTCTCATGTGGCAGCCTCTAAAATTTTCCGATCAAACTTTTATACGTATTTCTCATTTCTTCTATTCCAGCTACATGTTTCGCTACCTAATTCTCCCAGTTTACGTATTATTTCACCTACCCTAGATCCAACTTTCTTAAAACTTTTGTCCAATCACCCTCTTTTTAAATTCAGAGGCAAGTTTAATCATGCTTCTAACAGAAGCTACAATTATTTTCTTGTACATTTCAGTAGTTACTTTAAGGATACAATATCGAATACGTTACACAGTTCTGTAGCCCTTACAAACGTTCAATTCAGTCACACAACATACAATGCAGGCACATGCACTACGCATTCCACCTACTAAATCCTTTGGACTTCAGGCAAAATAATTTCGTCACTTCAGCATGTCTGCGGTTGCCCGAAATATGTGCCAGAATTCTTTATTTCTAACGTCACTTTTCAATTCACTCTGTTTTATTTGCATTTATTTATTTTGAGAGTGAGATGAAAATTAATGCGATATCTTCCCTCCAGGCTCAATTCATTTTTATATGTTCTGTTCTTACATTCCTCCACACTACTGCAAGGGTTTCATTTTCCCCCAACTTCCATTTCTCTTTTATAACTCTTCCCCTCCTATCGTCACTTGTTTCACTTCGAACTAACTTTGTTCTTTTGCTATTGCTGCTTCTAGATTCACTTGTTTCAGTTCTTACTTCTTCGTATCGCACAACCTCCCCCCTCCCCCCCACCCCAATTCTATCTTACTTATCAGACAGAAAGTTTAGAACAGCACAGAGCTTGAAGTACATAGAAACTGCCAAGTTGAACATGGTTGATATCAGAGACAATGACATGCTGTAACACACTTACAGTTGTGTAAATTAAAATACATGCATGTATACATAAATTGTCACAAAAATAATTCTATTTAGTTACAAGGGATAAATGTTATAATGTAGGGTTTTATTATATTACGAAAGTTATAGCTTCTGTATTCATATCCTCTTTTCAGAAAAGTTATTAGGGTAATTAAAACTTGTATTTCGTAGATGGAAAACACAAGAAAATACGCTGTCTATGCAGTAACAGTCTACTAGCACAGAAATGCAATACGTGCTTGATAAGGAAGAAAAAATTGTCAAGCATAAAAGACCATTGTTTTCTCTGTAATGAAAAATTATTCAACACGGAAAATCTTTCTTGGTTAAAGAAGGAACAATTCAGTAGCACAAATAACAAGTACTGCGGCCGGTCGGTAATCCGCAGCCCGGTAACGCGGATCCCCGGGTGGTTCGGACAAGTATCGGTCAACTGCAGCGCAGCAGTTCCCACTGACATTATTATTACAGTACATATTATTATTATTATTATTGTTATCATTATTATAATTATAATTATTATTATTATAGGTTACCAATACTACCGATTTTCCCTACGTCCCCCCCCCCAATAGTCCGGATGACCGGAACAGTTGGCTGCACACAATGTCACTGCTCAGTACGACAGGGAATGTTAAAAAAAATCTGTTCATTATAAAAGAACAAGTTTTAATTACAAAACAGACAGTTTTCGCTACGGACAACATTTTTGCTACAGTACAATGGAACGGTTTGTGTTCGGAGGACTGCATATTTACTCTATCCGTATCGTTCCACCATTGCTCCACAATCACATTCATTTATTTACAATTTATATAATTTAATAATCGATATAACTGAGCAATTCACAGCGTCGGTAAATGAAAAATTGTCACATAACACAATTTTCTTTATGGAAGACGAAGTGCTGAAGGCACGGAAAATTACTGCTCCTTACTGATGAAGCGGCTCTATAGAGCAGAAAATTACTGTTCCTGATTGATGAAGTGGCTCTACAGCACAGAAAATTACTGTTCTTTACTGATAAAATGGCTCTATAGCACAGAAAATTACTGTTCCTTACTGATAAAGTGGCTCCATAGCACAGAAAATTACTGTTCCTGACTGATAAAGTGGCTCTATAGCACGGAAAATTACTGTTCTTTACTGATAATATGGCTCTATAGCACAGAAAATTACTGCTCCTTACTGATGAAGCGGCTCTATAGCGCAGAAAGTTACTGTTCCTGATTGATGAAGTGGCTCTACAGCATAGAAAATTACTGTTCCTGATTGATGAAGTGGCTCTACAGCACAGAAAATTACTGTTCCTGACTGATGAAGTGGCTCTATAGCACAGAAAATTACTGTTCCTTACTGATGAAGTGGCTCTATAGCACAGAAAATTACTGTTCCTTACTGACGAAGTGGCTCTATAGCACAGAAAATTACTGCTCCTGACTGATGAAGTGGCTCTATAGCACAGAAAATTACTGTTCCTTACTGATATAGTGGCTCTATCACAGAAAACCAGGTTGTTTCTTAAACAGATAATTTCATAGCACAAAAAATAATTTCATTGTGGAAGTGTTTACTCTACAGCTGACATGATTACTGTCAGTCACTGAATGAGCGGGTCTGTAGCAAACAAAATATGAGCCTGTATTTGTCACAGAAAAATCAATTCTACAGCACAGAAAACACTCTGTAAAATATGGGTACCGTATATATACCCTGAGGCTTTCACGACGAAATCAATAAAACTTTCTCTGTCTACTAGTCGCGTCAGTTGGTTCAACGGCAAGTATACCAACATTTCGAGAACCATCTCTGTTCTCGTCATCCGGCAACAGATGATGAGTGAACCAGCGCTTTGAGAACAGAGATGATTCTCGAAACGTTGGTATACTCGCCATTCAACCACCTGACGCGCCTGCTAACCCGTATTGAATGGGGAGAACAGTTAGCGTGTAACAGCAAGGCGTTGAATTCAATGAGAACGAAAATTTTCCTAAAGTGTAGACAGCAGTTCGTTGTTGCCAAATGCTTTAGAAAAATGGGCAGTAAAAACAGAAAGAAAGGAAGGAAGAACTGTATGTCATTCATTAATTCATTCATTCATCATCCATCCATCCATCCATCCATCCATCCATCCATCCATCCATCCATCCATCGCGCAGTCTGTCTTACGACAAGTCCATAGCTTCTTGCAAAGCGAGTTCTCCACAGAGTGCGATCTAGAGCTTCCTCCTTCAATTTCCAGTATCCTGTCTCTTCCTTACGGTCATCAAGTAGCTGCGTTGTCTGCTGACACAAATTTAATGATACAAATAGTACAAAGTATATTCGCATGTGCAGCAAGGGGTTACGGTATTGTTAGAACTGTTAAGATTGGTTCAATATCGGGTAAGATATCAAAACAACTGCAGCAGAATTCTGTCACTACTAGTTTTTATGCTAAGATAACTCAAAAATCGGAAATGTTTCACATACAGTTGCTGTATCAATGCCAAGCATAAATCTTTACGAGGAGGTAACCTTATCGTAGATCGCCATGTGCCTTTGTATTTTTGAGCCTCACTGGACAAGGTCCAAGAAAAAAATAACCGTCTCTGAAGGCTTCAGTCAAAATTCAGTAAGTCAGACTCCAACAGTTTTAATTGAGCCAGAAATTTTATTCTTTTTAAAGGACGTCATTCCGTCTGTTATTTATAACATAATCGAGATAAAACCCGTCTAAACACAACTACCTGCTACACATTTACAGAACAAGATGTTTCGACCGATTTAGGTCATCTTCAGGTTCACAATTCCTTATCTTGTCCTCTGTTAAACAACGGCATATCGTTACCAAAGTTTAAAGAAAAAAAACATATTTCGAAAATGAACTTTCAGCTACTAGTAATCGACATACTGACACGGAAATTGTCGATTTCCGAAGTTTTAGTCCTCGCTGTGGCAGAATTTCCGGTAAAAATGTATTAGTTCCTTAAATCAGTATAATCCAATCATAAAATGACGCCAAGCTTATAGAACATATCCGTATTCGTATATCAGGACGACATTCGTGAAAGAAACCGTCATGGCTGAAATGTTCAAAGGAAATATCGTCGTCAGAAAGTAGTATATAAAAATAAAGCACATGGGGGACCTAATTATACTGTTGTATAGCAGCATGATGGACGCTCTGGGCGTGTCTGTAGCCTATATAAAGAATCTGCGTAAGCAATCAAGACGATGGAAGGAAGAATAACTTATGGAATGTTTACGTACTTGGAAAGATGATTGATGGTTTTGAAACATCTTACACTAAATGACGCGTAAAAGAAGCGTCATAATTTAATCTCGAATAAAATTAACGTCTCCCGTATTTACTACGAATATAAGAACAGTTCACGTTTGAAAACTAGTCGAGTGACTCATTATGCACTCTAAAGACCCTCCCACATCTGCTTTAATTAGATACCTAGCACAAATCGAAAACTTATGTAAAAAGAAAAAAGAAAGGTAAAGCAATCCCTGTACAAGCCTGGACAGGGCCAAATTTCAAGACAATCGGCACATGAAGGTGGTTAGCTTGTCAGCCCTAAGCACCACCTGCCTTTACCTCCCAGGAAATATTCCTGGTGCTCATTTCGTTCAGAGTGTGAGTCGACCCCAGGGCCATAGTGCGACCGGAAGGATTATGTGAGTGAAAAATTCCAATCGAAGCCGCGACCTTCCGGCTTGTAACACTGCCTCAACCAACTGCGTCACCGCTTATTTTATACGGCAGTGTTTATAAATAAGCTTCTGCTACAAAAGCAAACAATTTAAAACCTTCAGTTCCCCACACGAATGGTAAAAATTACATTATCAAAGTTTACACATTTATACGTTTTTAGGTAACAAAAATTGACAACAGAGATCCTTAGGTTTGATGAAAAGGCTATACGGAAATACACTTTCACATAAAATGTATATTGTTCTACCAAATTCTACATTAAGAAATTATACATAATATATATAATTTCTTAGTGTACAAGTTGGTAGAACACAATATATTTGCTTCATAAACACACAGTATGGAAAACTACACTTTCACATGTCTATTTAATATTGTGGATGGAAGAATATCACTTGAACATTTCTTAATTATTCATAGTTCTACCCTCTTTGTTCCCTGTGCGAAACACAGGGTATTGTGGCGCACAGTTGATATGTTCCACAACAACTAATTTATGGGGCACTGTCCTAGACTAAATACTTATTAATAAGAGAAGGCAATAAGAACATTATGCACAACCTAATAATCCGTCTTTATATTGCGGTCTTGTGAAAGAAACTAAGCCATATTCCTGGACAAATGAGAGTAAGGCATGTCGCCTGTTAGACACTGGCGTATGAAGACACGCCTAGCCCAGACTAATGATACCCTACACAATACATTGAATAATTGGCCCCCTTTATCGAAGGCTGCAGCACACTGTGTTGGAACGCGATGGCAAGTACTTATGTAAATTACTTATAACAAAATTAAGTGTAGGAAGAAGCCTTTGACGCAGACTCGATAATTTCTGCGGTTTATAGCAGTAGCTGCTGCACACTCACTAGTCAGCGCAAAGACTAAACATAAAGACAAAGTGCCGTATCAATTTCTGTACAATTAATTCCAAACAAGGCCTTTTCTAACGCAAGTTCCCCAACTTCGCTCTCACATCGTAACTTCTTGAAAGTAAACGAGGATCAGAATTCGATCAACTTAGTAAGCCTATTAAACTTTACACGATGTATATGTTACGTTACTCGACACTGTATTCTCTCACGCTATATTCTACAGCGTCGTACAGAAAACAAAATCATCAATTAGGTAGACAGACAAGTGGGAGTGTAGTGGGTCATACAGACTGGATTTAAACAGACGTAAAACGTAGACCCACGCACATGGCACAGGCAGTGACATTACACAGCCATGTTAGAGAAAGAAAGTTAACATATTTCAAACATAACGCATTAGTTTAATGTGTTCCGTGTCCGTGCACTATATTATACAAAAACAATAATCCCCAACAAAATGCACAAAGAGAGTTTTATCACCAATCGTAACACACTCCTAGATGTTTCGATCCTGCTGGGTCATCTTCAGGGAGAACTTTTTGTTATTGTTACACCAAGGTTGCACTTTATAGTTGAGTGAGAATGTGCTGTTGACTGCGTACTGCGTTGTTTTTGGAGGCGTGAACTCTCTGCGGTCCCGGCTTGATCGCAGAGAGTTCACGCCTCCAGTACACAGTACACAGTCAACAGCACATTCTCACTCANNNCTCTGCGGTCCCGGCTGGATCGCAGAGAGTTCACGCCTCCAGTACACAGTACACAGTCAACAGCACATTCTCACTCATCTATAAAGTGCAACCTTAGTGTAACAATAAAAAAAGTTCTCCCTGAAGATGACCCAGCAGGGTCTAAACATATAGGAGTGTGTTACGATTGATGATAAAACTCTCTTTGTGCGTTTGTTGGTGATTAGTGTTTTTGTATAACGCATTAGATTAATTTATTAATACCTGAACAGTACAAAAATTGTAATATTTTGTAATGAGACAAGGTCGGCAAAGCAGGTTGCACAGAACATCAGGACAGCTCTGGACAGACAGGTTAGATGCATACGGCATCCTAAACAAATGGGGCACACTAAACGACTTAGTCAATTAAAATATGTTAGACAAATTTTATTGAATTAAAACGGCTAAAAAACTCGTGTCTCCCTCGATCGTGTCTCCAACTTATTGAAGGCACAGTTAGCTGGGCGGGGGAGCTTAAGTGCATCAGCCAGTGAACTCGAAATACAAGGGCCCCCCCATACTGGACAGGTGTTGAGACACAACCTGGCCCGCCAGGTTAGGGGTTGGGCGTGAGGCTAACGTCTTCGCCTTGTAAAAACGCAAATGGCTCAAAACCTCAGCAACAGGGAGGTCATGGCCCAAAAACGGGCAGAAGCGCCACAGAAGAAGAAAGAAAAGAATAAGAAAACAAAATACGAACACAGAAATCCGATAGTTTGAGTGGGATAAAACAGAACTGATTAGGCAGATCGTCCAAATGAGATATATTAAAAACTTACACATATTAGGCAGGTCTGAAGATACGATAGGTTAGCCAACATACGCCTACACCTGTTAGCGTACGTACAATGGACACAACCATACATCGCACACGTGGCTGCAGCTGGAGTAAAGACACACTTATCAGTGTGTTTATTGGTTGTTAGGCATTTATGGAGGCATTCGAAGGCCGCTTTAAGCATATCCCTGTAACTAACTATGGAAACTGAGGATAACTACGAAACTTATTCATAGCCCGCAACTCAGCCGATATTCGAACCCCGTAGATTTACCTCCCACCTACGAATCTGCAGCTTCATCGCTACAGCAGCTGTTGCTTTACTGTAGTCTTAACATACTTTATACCGTACGTTACTGGTTATGAAACAAGATGCGAAGTAGAGGCTTCAGCCCGCGGTTCTACGGGGCTGGTATTCTGTATTCTGGATAGAAGAAGCTATCAGTGCGTCAAGATGCGTCGCGATGTCTTGTGAAGACGTCTCCCCCATCATCTCGCAAAGCAGTTGTGACTGCTTAAAGCTGACAGTCCTATACAACATACCGCAATGCTACGTATTTCTAGACCTCTTTAAGAGTCCACCATTTACCGCAGCATTCACTTGTTTAGAAACAATGACAAACAGGATGCATTTGTTTTAAGGCAAGAAGCACATTCACCTTAAGTCCTTACATTCTGCTTGAACAAATTACATTAATTCTTTCTGTCAGCTTGAGGTAGAAAAGACTTATGAATCTCATGAATCTCAAACGTCTTAGTATACAAACAGAGATAAAAACTTTATTTTAATTAGTAAATTACAATCCATCAGAGCTCTTTGCTTAATTCTTTCATAACTGTCACTAAGCTGAGAGTAACACTACCAACATTTTATTTCATGGTTCTTGTATTAGTTAAGCTTACACAAATTCATCGTGTCACTATCCGCTAAATGTCTAAGCGTAGTTGGTATAGCGACTCGCTACGGACTGGACGGTCCGGGAATCGAATACCAGTGGAGGCGAGATTTTCCGCACCCGTCCAGACCGGCCCTGGGGCCCACCCAGCCTCCTGTACAATGGGTACCGGGTCTCTTTCCCGGGGACAAAGCGGCCGGAGGGTGGCGTTAACCACCCACTCCCACCTAACGCTGAGGTTAAAGAAAGAGTAGAGCTACACCTCTGCTCCCCCTCTGGGTCTTCATGGCCTGTTCTAGGGTAAAAGCTTATCAGAAAAATGTAGCTATATATATGTCGGTAATGTAATAAATTAATACGCCTACAATCACATTACTCAGGGAAATAAAATATTAAATTGAATGTTAAATCCCATTGTGGTATTAACAGATAGGAGGATAAGAGGCTTTGGGTGGGAATACCCGGTGGAGTTCAAAATCTGGGCAGTTTTACGCACAACACATAATGTGCCCCGCTACCAGCAAACACACTGCAACAGGACCCACGTGTTTTACCTCTTACGTTGCCTCTGTACGCCAAGACCAGATAGGTGTTAGAGATCAAAGTTTACTGTAGGCTGCCAAATATTGCATTAGGCAGACAGCTGGTTCGAATCCCGGTTCGGTTACAGACTGTCCTCGTTCACATGGTTTATTGTCTTAGCTCCTGAAAATAGTATAATCTGTTTCTGTCTTTTTGTTTCCCATGCAGGTAAACGGTGAAAAAGCTTTGTAATTTTAATCCTTTTAAGTTTCCAGCTATGAATGAAACGTATTAATACAATAACTGGGTTTTAAAGTTCCCCGATTTTGCAACTTCTTCCTCTGCATGAGCAGTTCAACTTTAACATGATCCCCACTGCAGATTCGAAAGTATCTTCTCACGATGCATACTCATCTCCCAATTTCACTAAAAGTTAGGCTAATATAACCCCAGCAGTTGAAACAGGGTTGCATAATTTGCTTAAAATGCATTATAGCCAGTCTGTATACACTCATTCCTATCTCTTTACACATCACATTATAATTTTACTAACTAATTTATTAGACATTAAAATAAACCTTTAATTCTAATCCAATAACCTGATTGCCTTAAATGGCTGGCAACAAGTTACATAATTGAGTTATACTTTTCAGAAACTAAGGCATTAACAGCCATTTCCAGATTACACAATTTTCTCTGCCTTTCAAACCTCCGTGTGCTAACCTGTCTATTCTAATACATATTACGGAACCAATTTTCATCAAAATATTCAACGTACTTACTAATGCCACGTGCACTCACAATTTTTGTTGGACAATCCAATTCAAAGTGAATTTTATCCTTAAATCTTTTCTCATTGTTGGAAAGCGAATTTATCATACAATGCTCTTTTTTGTTAAGGGACAAAGAAAAGATGACTTCCTGACACTTTAATTACCTTATTAAAAATACATTATTCATGTTTATATTTTCACAATATTTGTTATCTTTTCCGTTCCACTGAACACGTATGATGCATGGGTAGCGCAACTTTGACATCTAACTTTTCATCCTTTTAATCTTTGAAGCATGAACTTTGCCTGCCTGTATTCATTTGGTTCCTCCATTCTGCGATAACGCACGATATTCTATTACTTTCAACAATCACTTATTCAGAATTTCTCGACGACAACACTGCTGATACAATAAAACTTTCAGACCGATCGTCGGATGCCTTGGTTTTGTGCGTCTAATAACAACCCAGGGCCTCAGCCACCCCAAGGCAAAAACGACCAAAATACAAATAAGAAAAATATTCATTCCACTAGCCGAATTCGAACCCATGTTCCCTGTGCATAAACGACATGGAACTGTGAGACCTGCATGCTGCGGAGCTCCACGTATTTGCTTATAACATGACAGAAGATTTCTGTTGCACGTTAAACAAGTTGGGGGGTCACTTAAGTTGCCTATACCAAAGTATGTAACACTGCTCAGAACTATTTACTTACGTACGCACACAAACAAAGCGGAAGGAGTGTGAAGCTGAGCATTTACTTTCATACGGTGGTGGTGGTGGTGGTGGTGGTGGTGGTAGCGGCGGAGGCGGTTGTGGCGGCGGCGGCGGTGGCCCCGGCGGTGGCCCCGGCGGTGGCGGCGGCGGTGGCGGCGGCGGCGGCGGTGGTGGTGGTGGTGGTGGTGGTGGTGGTGGTGGTGGTGGTGGTGGTGGTGGTGGTGGTGGTGGTGGTGGTGGTGCTTAGGGCTCATAATAGTAACAATAATTTAATTTATTAATGTCGGGCTTAAGGGCGGGAGGTCAATTAAAAAGCAGCACAAAAACATAAATACTCAAATAGACAGGTAAAACGCAATTACACAAACAAAAAAAAACAATACAATAACAAACAAGCTAAGTATCGGTATTAACTCAACACCCAGCTAAAATAGTTTCAGGTTCTAACAGAATTCTGACACAAAGAACAAGAGTCGGCAACTTGGGCCATTCAGAGCAGTTCATATAAAATTCGTTGTGACAGATTCGCTGGATTTCTACGTACGTCCGCATCTCTGCACAAGTCTGCAGCTTCCACACGTCTAACCGAAGGACAATTTTTTATGTGTAACAGAGGACACTGCACTGTCTCTAACATCACGAATTGCAACTCGAAGTCCTGCGTTGTTTAAAAGGGACAATTTTTAAACCAGTATTAACGGTAAGTATAGAAGTTTCACTCGGAGGGTTTACAACTTTAGACGCTTAAATGTGTCATCACAAACAAAAGCGTTGTTATATACTCGTAATAATAATAATAATAATAATAATAATAATAATAATAATAATAATAATAATAATAATCAATCGGTATTTATTAACGTGCAGGCTTAACAGAAAAAGTGCCTATTACAAAGCCAGCACAAAACACAAATACAACACAAAAAAGCACAGATACACAAAACAAACATTAAACAAACAAACAAACAAACAAACAAACAAACAAACAAAAGAAAACAATACTATAAGAAAATATATATAAAAGTACTGGGGCAAAACCCCTATACTCTGAAGAAACACAGGTAAGTTTATTTAAAAATGTCCCAGTTCAGCGCAAAATCTGTTTTAAATAATAATAATAATAATAATAATAATAATAATAATAATAATAATAATGCTACTGCAGTTGTATAACCGGATTTTATGTATGATTCAACTTCAAAAAGCCACATCTCAGGCAGAAGAGGAAAAAGGATAAGCACGTGGTGAACAAAGTAAAGAATCTGATGGGATGCCACCACCACCCCCCCCCCTCCCGGAGCCTCTTTCTTTGGGAATAATAGAAGCACATTCTCTTCACATTCATTTATTCTCCCGTATTGATTATCGATAAATTTGCTTAACGTTAAGATTACTAGGTGTCGCGTGTGTGTTCAGTCCTTAAATTTATTCACCTCACGTTCAAAAATAAAGAGAAGGGAAAAGAATAAAGCACACCTCCTACTGGATAATGGGAAGTCATAAAAGTGCATTAAATTTTGAAATGACTGCGAGGAAAGAAGGGGAGAAAAACAGAGGGCAATTTAACGTAAAACATGCAGCTGATTCTGATTGTTTCATAATTACTAAATGGCTTATCGCGTTCAATGCTATAATCTTATGCATAGAACAATAAAGTTGTTTACATAAATAGCCCGTACTCATAGTGTAATTCAGCAACGCCAGTGCTTAATCACAAAATTAATGTTCTGCATGACACACAGATTTGTTACAAGGCTAATTCGTGAAACTGAATATGTTATGCCTTATTAACTGATTTCAAAACAAGAGAAAAATATCTGGTAAAAATTTCATAGCAAGAAGCTTCATAATTTGTACTCTTCGTCAAATGTTATTATACGGGCAATTAAATAATAAGGGATGAGATGAGGCAGGCTTGTGGCGCTCACGCAAGAGGTGAGAAACGCATACAGCTACAAGACTTGAAAGAGCAGAACCACATGAGACGCCCGACGTATAATTAAGGATAATATTAAACAGAAGTTAAATAAGGTGTAAGGATGTATATTTCAGCCACTGACTCATGACAGCATCCTTTAATATCGTAATAATCAGCTGTTCAGATGCAGTCATATAAAGGTTACACTAAACGAATAAAATTAACCAACAAGCACCAGGAACGAAACCTCCTTCGGAAACAGCCAGACGTTTAAATGATCAACAATTACCCCGCGTGCGTGAAACCTGAGGCATGGTGTCTGTCAATGCGGCCTGTCTTAAGCCAGTCGCATTCAGTAAAATTACGTTCACAACGTGTTTCTCCATTTTAATATTACCCTTCCATCTACTAACAGATCTCCCAATTGATATTTTCCTTTCGACTTTCACCAGTTACATGTTGTACACACTTCTCCTACCTACTATGCATACTACATGCTCTTGTCACCTCATGAACCTTGTTTTTATTACAGTAAAAAGGCAGACGATGCATATAGGTATTACGTAACGTCAAGGGGTGTTCGCGTAACCACTGTTGCCGTGGAAAAACAGTAATTATCAAATATTATGTGTGTGTCTATCCTCTTGCCTTAGTTACCCGGCATGAAGAGTGCTCTTTTCTGCGCTGTATTATATTGCGATCTGTTGCCTGTCTGGCTCTACCATATTTTCCAACATTATCTCATAAACGGCAACATTTTACAGAGAACGTTACAGAAAATAAAATGTGTGCTTTGATTTTCTCCGTAACTATGTCTAAAATATTTCTCGTTTTAAGAATTCAGAAAGTTACAATCACAAATGTACATAGGTATTCATGTGAAGTACCCGTCATTCCTGTCAGATTTTAATGAAACTTGAATTTTCTCCACATATTTTCCAAAAATACTCAAACATAAAATTTCATGAAAATCCGTCCAGTGGGGGCCCAGTTGTTCCATGCGCACGGACGGACGGACAGATATGACGAGGCTAATAGTCGCTTTTCGCAATTTCGCGAACTGCCGTCAAAATTGACAGCGTCGTCTAGGGCGCCTACTGTTCCTCTGAAGCTCGGGAAATGGGATCGGGGCTTCAATCACAACTTGGGACATGGGTGTGCGTGTGCGTGTGCGCCTTGTTGCGGGCTTCTGTTTTCCCCACGGACCGATCTCCCGCTTATATCAAATGTCTATACAGAAATACAGAAACCCACAAAATTGGAGACGTTCCGCTTCGACCTGTAGGAGGAATGGAAGAAGAAAAAGAAGGATGAAGAGTAGGAAAAAGAACATGAAAACGGAACGAAATGATGGTGGTGCTGATTGTGGCGGCTGTTGTGGCGGTAGTGGTGGTGGTGGCGGCGACGGCGGCGGTGGTGGTGGTGGCGGCGAAGGCGGCGGTGGTGGTGGTGGTGGCGGCGGCGGCGACGGCGGTGGTGGCGGCGGCGGCGGCGGCGGCGGTGGTGGTGGTGGTGGTGGTGGTGTTATTGATGGAGATGAATAAGAAACAAATGATGACGCTGTTTACTATATAACTGCCCCCAGCTTCCTATTACATCCTCATTCCTCTTCACACGTGCTGTACGCGGACTGTCCAGAGAAGGCCGTTAATTAAATAACTTAGCGTGCACTCAAATCTGAGGTTAGTCGCAGCGACCAACTTCTGTATTTACGGTAGCCCCCAACATGACTCGACTCAGTTGTGTTGCGGTCTCTCGTACCGCTGAATCGGCTGTTCGAACTTCATTTGTACGAGGGGCTGACGGTTCTGAATGTGTTTGTCGACGATCGCAGGAAAAAAAATCAAGAATTCTCTCTAAAAATCACAAGACCAAGAAAAGGGAGACATGAGTCCATAAGACAGAAGTGTGTGTGTGTGCGTGTGTGTGTGTGTGTGTGTGTGTGTGTGTGTGTGTGTGTGTGTGTGTGTGTGTGTGTGTGTGTGTGTGTGTGAATGCTGATTCTGGCGGTTCGGAGCCAGACTTCGTCATGATGTGTAACAAGGGCAAAACCCAGCAAGGGCCGTCTGGTCTGCGTGACGGGAATACTCAAATTTCAAGGCAGCAGATTCCAGTCATGTCTATAGCAGATACTGGAAGCAGCTGTATGAAAAACAGATTCTCTTTCGCGAATTTCATACATAAAAATCATGTAACTGTCTATAACTTAAATATAAATAAATATGAAAATTCCGGTAAATATGCACATAATAGATATTTATGGCCAAATTCAGTAAGAATTAGAATTGTGTCGGGCATACAGAAATTCTTTTATATTTATGTAAATTGTCGACGTTCTTCTGGAAACACCCATTCTTCATTATGTAAATTTCCAGTATAAAAGTAGAAATGTATTACTTATTACAGGGGCTGATGGCTCATAATTTTACGCAGTACGAGAAAAAACATAAAGGATTATAAAAATCAAGGATTTAATGGGAACAAACATACCAGAAAAGTACGAATATAAACTTTGTAACACGTTTGTTCCAGCAAATCTTCTGTATGAAGTTTGAAGTTTGCATGATACCAAGATTCAGAATGACCTATCCCTAGATGAAGACAGCGGGTTCTTGCACAACGCTAGTAAACACCTGTCAAAGGCCGTGCCATTGCTCAGGCGGTTAGCCGCCGGTCTCCCACCGCGGAGGCCCGGGTTCGATCCCGGATCAGTCCATGTAGGATTTGTGGTGGACAAAGTGGCACTGGTACAGGTTTTTCCCCGAGTACTTCGGTATTCCCCCGTCAATTTCATTCCACCGGTGCTCCATTACTAGAAAATGGATAAAAAATCATCATCATCATCGTCATCTTCATCAGAAGGTTGCACAACATGCCTCAAGGCTGCGGTGCGTCCGTAGCGTCTGCTGGGGGGCCCTTCACCACTACGAAAAAAAACCTGCCATAATGAGAGGTGTCACAACACGTAATAACACACTCCTTCCTGTTTATTAACAAACCCTGTGCAGATAAGAAACTGAGATTGACAGCAGAATACAAAAGAAGATTTTGAAAACGCGGGAAGATATTGTCAGTAGAATGGAGACAGAAATTCTTGATCATGGAATATAATTTACGAAGCGCAGGAATTAACAGCAAATCAACGAAACAGAAGTTGTTTAAAAAAACTCAGACGAAATTCTCTCCCTTGCCTTCAGCCTTCATTACAAGGCGTGTAATGCGTGCGAATCGTAAAACACTGGATGTTAAATTTTACCAACAAATTTTTGCACAAAGTAATTATACATCTGCTACGAAAATTCAAAATTATGGAATATTTATCTTTAATCCCTGCTAGCCTCACCGTGTGAGATTAATACAATTCATGGAAATGAGTTCTCTTATTATTTCAACAACGTGCAACGTGACGTTCCCGCAGCGTTGCTCATAAATATTAGAGTCTTCTGTGATATGACGCTCTGTTGACTGGCAATTTGGTACCGCCGTTTGGACGGAGCCTGTTACCTGCACCTTCAAGGTAGTCGAATAAGGAAAAGTGTCTGGCTTAATTAGTGCAGGGAAGAAGCGGGTTAAGCCATAACCATAGCCCTCGAAAGGAAGCAGAAGTTTTAGGTGGGCGGGGTGCAGTGGACGGTGCTTTCGTATACCCTGAAAATGGAAGCAGCAGGATTCCACGAAAAGATGGTACAAATTTGCCAAATTACACGGTGCAATACTCCGTAATACCGTAATCTTAGGCCTATTTCATAGATTTCTTGTCCAGTATTCTACATGGAGCTTTACTCCACTCACTCTCAGCACCATAGTATATCGCATTACACTAGGTCACGACCTTAACTGTAATCGAGAACATGGATCTCATTCCGGGTTATTTCTTAATAGGTACAGCCCTGTGTTATTTATTCCTTATTCATTTCATTCCTTGGGACTAATAAATTTACTGTGCTTGAAATAGAGGCTAATTCCTGCCAAAGAGTCTTAAGGTGTAAAGCAAGGACGTATCATGTTGGGTTTGATCTACGTACCTCAGTTATATACCTGAATAAGGTAACGTGTGCTTGTAGTTTAAAAGGCCCCATACGGTCAATCACAGATTCAAGTTTTCATGTCACGTTGTAGCAAAATTTCGTACCAGCATGGAACACATTATAAGAGCAAACGATATTACATATTTCACGAAAACGTGTAACGCACCAGTCAATGTGAACGGTAAAGGAGGACTAACCTAATGAAGTTTTTGGAACAAAGGAAATTTGCTGGATTAGATGAAGCATTTGAGACATCCTGAATGTGTACCAGGGATACTCCGAATGCAATGAGACTCATATAAGATCAACGAGATTATACCACAAAATATGAAGAGGCGAATATATAACTGGCATAGCGCCTCAGCTATCTTGGTACTTAGCGGCTTATTAAATTCGCTGTAAATCTACTGGAGATAAACCAAGTCGCAGAAACATAGCAGAAGCTTGGATAAAGCCTTCGATATCATACGCCCACATTATAAGTCCTGTCTTTCTCTAAAGCAAATCCTAACCTTACGGTCCCCTTCTCTGTCTTCGCCGTCAAAGTGGCTAATTTATTGTATTCATATTCTCGCCTATCTGCGTGCCCACACGCTCAACCTCGTTGTGATGCTTTAGTAATTATGTAAATAACGAACATTATAGTAAATCTAATTTATTGGGTTCATTCAATGGAGCGGGTTTCTATCTATACAAAACAAGCGACTCTATGCATAACATTAGACGTCGAAGGCAACAAGCGGTTATATACAAAGACAAAACAGTTCCAAAAAATTTTTTAAAATTAAATACGTATCTGCAAATTTCATCTTAGACATACTGTTGTGTTTTGTAGCATGGCAAGTTGTACACAACTGCCATTGACACAACTGTTTATTAATATTTCTATTAGATCTACATAGTATATCGCAACATGTCTCGACCCACATTTCAGTCATCTTCAGGCCATTAGACACAAATTAATTTTTATTACTTTATATCAGCATCAAACATACTCAACCAAAAAAACACATCCATTTTTTATTATACGTCACTGGGAAAAAAGAATCTTGAGGGAAAATAATTGCAGTTAAATCAGATATCCGCAATATTATGCGTGATTTCAGCATTCCACCGCGATGTGGATGAGATATGCGCTCTTCTGCAATATTACGCAGCGCTAAGTGGTAGTTCTGTACCGACGTTTCGGGACAATCTACCGGTCCCACATCTTCAATGGTTAAGAAGTCCAAGGCTTCTTGACCCTTCAAGACAGAGCGGTAAAAACTACCACTCAACGCTGCGTAATATCCCAGGCCAGCGCAGAGCTTATCCCCAACATTAGAATTATTTTAACACTATATCGAATTACCACATGCGTTAACGGTTTTAACGCCGTATTGCTTATATGTAACATGTATTTTCTTAAGCAGGGCTTGACATCTCATTCTATTAAAATGCAAGTTAAGCAGACAATTGTAATTTACTTTATTTATAATATCGACCTGAAAATGACCTAAATGTGGGTCGAAGCATGTTGCCACATACCATGAAGAACTCACAGTAATATTAATAAACAGTTGTGTCTACGGCAATTACATACTACTTTGTAGCACGTAACTTGAAATCAAAGAAATTCCTTCACTTTAAACCAATCCATGAAAGGAAACCAAAAAAGGAAGGAAACCGACGGAACTACAACGCTTGGAATAAAGAGTGATGAGACCCCAAGAACGAAAGATCGTGGAAATTAAAATCATTCGTTTCGTAGTCCTTCCATCATCTCTCTACTTGTTCACAGCAGGTGTAGAGGGTTTTTGTTTTCACTTGATCACACTCAGACACACACCACAGTCGGTAGGACTCCGCTGGACGAGGGATCGGCCCGTCGCAGAGACCTCAACCTGACAACAGACAACACTGTACAAGAGACAAACATCCATGCCCCCGGTGGGATTCGAACCCACGATCCCAGCAAGCGCTCGGCCGCAGAACTACGCCTTAGACCGCGCGGCCACTGGAATCGGCGGAAGTAAAAATCATCCACTCCATTACAACATTTTCCTTTAGGACTAATTAACAACTGTCTAAAAACTAAAATACATACCCTCTGACACTTCTAAATGGAATTATTTAATTCAGCAACCGTGAAATTCCCTTTAAATTGACCCTATATAATAGGATCTCCTGTACGCATTGGATACAGCTCTGCACTACCGTAAGCCAGAAGCTGTAGAGTCGTCAAAACCCGTGCTTGGGCCCTACTCAGAGTCAGTATTTTTATTTTCAAAATCGGTTACAAAAATTCGCTCTAGGCGGGAATGCGGTTTGTTCTATTTGCCTTATCGAAGCTGTCCAAACAGTTCTTCCGCATGGCTGGAGCTGCCTAGCCTTCCCCACTGTTGCCCGCAGCGTTTTGTTACGGTAGGCCAAGCGATCGCACACGTTGGCCTGCGGTCCACGAGCGACTACGGCTGTTAACATCCCAGCAGCCTACAGAAAGCCCGAGTAATGTGGATCTGACGCCCCCCACCTCTACCAAACATTTCTAAGCAGGCACGCTGGCTCTATTTATCATAGCTTTAACAGAAGGTAGCAATAATTGCACGCTAAGCACAGAAAAAAAAACAAGACACGCAATGCACGCATAGAGCAACATTGAGGCGTGTTTACGTAACCATTGTTGCCGTGGAAAAGCAATAAGTATTACATATTGTGAGTGTGTGGCTGTATTCTTGCCTTAATTATCCGACATGCAAAGCGCAAGCGCCGTATTATATTGTCATCTGTGGTCTGTCCGGCTCTACCGTATTTTTTCCACATTATCTCATAAACGACACGATTTTCGGGAGAAAGTTATTGAGAATAAAAACTGTGTTTTGATTTTCTCTACAACGTTTGTCTAAAAATTTCTCATTCCAATAAGAATCTAGCGAGATATTATCATAAATGAATATAGGTATTCCTGTAAAGTACCCTTAGTTCTTGTTAGATGTTAAAGAAACTTGAATTTTCTCGACAGATTTTCGAAAAATACTCTCGTATCAAATTTCATGAAAATCCGCCCAGTTGGAGCTGAGTTGTTCCATGCGGATGAACAGACACACGCACACAAATGATGAAGCTAACAGTCACTTTTCGCAGTTTTACGAACGCGCCTAATAAAGAATCATCATCAGATTGTTGCAGCACGCCTGTGTGGTCCCTAGTAATAGATATATTACACCTATCTTATCCCAACGCTCTGTAGAAATGCGCTGTCTATATACGATCTGCCGTCCGTGCGATGTGTTCTGTCCTTTCATGTCCGTAACGTTCGTTAATCCGTTCCCTGTGGGGAAAAGCTCTCTCTTGCACTGGACTTGGCGTTGAACATTGTCTGAGGTATACTTAACAAAGACGATGTTTCAAAAGTTGGATTTACTCCTGTCTCCAAGCTGTCCTTATACCCACAAAGATTTTTATATTCACTAATATTAGTAGTTTACATTAAACCTGGAACCAGTTTAGTATTAAATTAATCTCCTACACCACTTCTCTTATCGAATGTTTGCAAGTAACATGTGTTGTCCCATACATACGCAATGGCAGTAAAAGACGTTTTTATTACGTCAACACAACTTTACTCATAAACAATCCTTGTTTACAATATTAGCTACATATTTCGGCTTTTTACTAAACAAGAAGGAACGTTTACTTATAGAGTTGTGTTGCCAGGATAAAATATTTATTTTATTCAGTTTAGGAATCACAATGATATGCTACCACGATAACAGAAATAATATTATATTATTAACCCTTTAAAGACGAAGCCCATCTGTTTTATGTAAGGACTCAGTGCGTACCGCGCTGTAAACACTCTCCACTTCGGTTATAAATACCAGTCTCTTAATGTTTTATAAGGCAAAAGTTGCTGTTTGTTCTGAGATCCGTACAAAACACATAAACGCAATGTGGGCACCACGTAGAATTTTTTAATGTTAAACCTGGTCGTATGTAAAGTTACAGCTAGGCCGTAAAAGGTTAAACTATGTATTACCAAAAATATATTTCGAAAAGTTTCTTACTTTGGATGTACTGTATACCCAAAGTCACAATCGAGGCACTGGATGACTCAAGTACCTATGAGCACTATATACAATGAAACCAAATAAGTAGTCCCCATATTGATTTCAATTCTTAACGTTTCCAATATTTCCGTGTATCAGTCAACCGGTGTATTTAGTTGGACTTCTTAATAAATTATTTCAACGCGGTCGGTCACTTAGCGAGTACACATTAGTGAGCACCTGTTTTGCCGTAACACCGTATAGGGTGACAGGTGCTAGCTGCCTGTTCAGGGTAACTGAATTATGTTCAGGTGGCCACTGAAAAGACTCAGAAGAGAAATTTTGTCGAAAACACGGGCAGGTTGTGGCCAATAAATCTATTCCTTTCTCCATTTCCGCATCTCTGATTGGGCAGAATACTTGACATCTTCCTACATATTCGACATATCCCCCCTCTCTCAGTAGCCAATCGACCCTAATTCAGTCACACTGAAAGACAAATACATATTCTGCCGAAACGTACCCTACAGGACGTAAGAACCCAGAACGCTTGCCGCTTGAGCAAGACCCGATGCGAAAGACTGAAAACTGACCCTAAAATTTCTACTCTTACGTTCCTCGGTGACAAAGTTTTTGCTACTGAAGATGGATGTGGGACTAAAGTACCTAAGATATTGCTTGTGTCGTTTAAACATCGCCTCTGAAGGCATGCATTGTGAGAATTTTACGTATGTAACATTTCTTCTCTGACTCATCCATGTATCCTCTTATCGGAAAAGTTTTACGTGCCCAGAAGGTGTTCTTTACACACATTTCAGTGTTTACACAGCGGAACAGAAATGTCGATAAGATATACTACCTGCATTCTGTGGCGAAGCAGCCAGGTACGGCCAAGAGGATCTGAAATTTAAGCGATCAACATATATTCTGGTGGCTGAATTCGTCTTCCATTTAAACTTCGAGAAGTGACTTTAGTAGCACTTTTGTCTTCCGTTGATTACATCTGAAAACAGCAGATGGAGAAATTTATAAATAGGTAAGTATGGAAAGCCGTACGCCAAAAGTTTTCTTTGAGATTTTTCCTAACTCATTGGCTATGGTCTTTGTTGTTCCATGCTAACGGACAGACTAAAATAACGAAGCTAACAATCGTTTACCGCAGTTTCGAGAATGCGCCTAAAAATTCTACGTTCTACTCACACGGTGCGCTTTAGTGTTACGTACAGATCTCAGTGAAAAGACAGATAATTCACCTGTACTCTACAAGTTCTTTTCTATTCCAATGCTCCCCGACTTCCGAAACAACATAGATTTTTGGAACGCTCTCAGAATATGCTCGCGTGTCCTTCCGGTTAAGAGCAACGTATAAATGTATATGAGTAAGGAGTACTGCTAAACGATACGAAGGCAAAGCGAAGTACACGGAGATATTACTATCCCAGCGCCACTTTGTCCAACACTTTTTTCACATGCGCCTCTTGTTGCACCCAAGTGGGGCTGTTGCACCACAGGAAGGAAGGAAGGAAGGAAGGAAGGAAGGAAGAAAGAAAGAAAGAAAGAAAGAAAGAAAGAAAGAAAGAAAGAAAGAAAGAAAGAGAGAGAGAAAGAGAGACAGAAAGAAAGAAAGAAAGAAACAAACAAACAAACAGAGAGAGAACGAAACAAGCAAACAAACAAACAAACAATGTTGTATAAAATTTTCATTATTTCTAACATAAGGCGACGGACAAAGTCCACGAGGTAAATGACTCCAGATGTAATACAACGTCGTCAGAATTTTATTAACTTTACAGTTCTAAATAAATGGGTATTTGCCACGACAATGAGTGAAGGATAGTCAATGTTTCGAAATATTATATAAATTGCACGCACAGATTCAGAGGACCGACGTGTGGGCTGTAACCCACAGCACATGTATCACTGAATGCGTGCGCTGTGAAAGGAAACAATACGCACACAAAGCCCGTGTCCTGCAATCGGGGCGCCCACTGTTCAATCAGAGAATGCAACTGCCCTAGTCCATAGTACCACAGTGATCTCCATCAGTTATTCTACGTGAATAGCGGGATACTGCTAGATTGTTCGTCTTCACTATCACAACCAATATCACCGTCACTATCATCATCATCATCATCATCATCGTCGTCATCATACCAGCAATATACGCAACCCGAAATACACGGCTAAACAACACGATAATGAACCAAACAGCTGCTCACTTAAATAAGTGTGTTGAAGCTCTTTTAGTTTGCTGACGACGTTTATGGCTAACGAGGCTAGGTCACTGGTGGGAAATGTCTGTTTATAAGGACAAATTTAACAAGCTGAAGATCTTTTCCGTGAGGCAAATCAAATTAGATCAGTAACATTCTTTCCTTTATTTAAGAAAAGTTGGTTCTAAATGAATATTTGAAAAAATATGCTATTATTCTTATAATTACTGTTAATATCTCGCGTAAATTAAAACCGTCAGAGACTGTGTCGTGTCAAATGCTGGTTCCAAACGTCACAGCTGTTCTGCTACATGCGCATCAGCTGCTAATGCCGTTATGTGGGATTATTGATACATTCACGAAAGGTTTAATCTTGTTTAGAAATTTAATAACGGAGTCACATTAATTATTAGTGATAACTTCAGTTCTTACCATAGTAAAGTTATCTGCAAATTTTTATTAAAACAATAATTATAAATGTAGCTTACACACACATATATATTTATTTATTTGTATCAAATTGAATTGTCCTACTTAACAAACTCGTATACAGATAGCTTCATTGTAACTGGATACTGGTTTGTAAGAACTAGCGTATTCTAGAGCAATTTTCAATTAACACATTATCTCAAAATTGAATTTTTCTCTATTTTTAATGTTTTATTTTGTTTTATTTCATTTTATTTATTCAATACATAATGCATTTTATTTGGCCCATGACCGTCGGGTCAAAATAGTTCCTTAAGGATGATGATGATAGTAAAAATGGGGTTTTCTATCAATTACATTTCGTGTTAATACGGTATTTTATTATCTACCATCTATCAACCTTCGAAGCCCAGTACAGGTCAGCACCATGTGGTTCAACGAAAGGTCTACATTCTGACAACAAAATCTATTTATGCGTTTTTAACATTTATCAAATTAAACGGCGAATTTTGCTCTATACAACAAAATCTGACTGTTTTTATCCAATACTGAATGTTTACTTCGCGGTACGAACTATATCTTCGAATAAAACATATTACGTTTCGTCCCTAGAGGGTTAAAATATTCTTAGCATGGCTGATGATGTACTGCTTACCTGACCTTGCACTACATACACTAAACACAGAACACAGCAGTTGTGACAGTATTTGGGAGCTTGTGCTATCAAATATCGACACTGACACTGACACTGGATATTATGACAGATGTTTGTGGCATTCCTCAGCTCCTCTAGAAAAAAACTCCTGGAAGGTTACTCAAATTAGGCCACGACCACTTCCGTCTGCATAATTTCCAATCCATTATTTCCCATTACGTCTACCATTCCGAGATGTATAATTCAAGCTACTGAATGCATCGCTAGATACGTCGTGCATATAAAAAAACATAACACAAATTAATATACAAACGGACTTTCATAAAATTTAAACATCCATTTTACACAGCAATATACATGAACTCTCCGGTATAGTGACTAGGCTATGGGTTGGAAGATCCGTGGTTCGAATCGAGGCAGATGCAAGATATTATTCTCTTATTCAAAATTTCCGGAACGGCTCTGGGAGCCACCCAGCCTCGTATTCAATGTGTAACCGGATTCCTACCCGGATGTAAAGCGGCCGGGGCGTGATACTACTGAACAGTCATCTCCATTTAATGCAAAAGTTAAAAATGAGTGGAGCTATACGTCTACTCCCCCTATATGCTTTCACTGCGAGGACAAGGAACTTTTTCCTTTCGTTTCTTTAAGTAAATAAGCTTCACATATCGACATTAATGTATTTTTATGAGACACCAAAACATGTAAAACTCTTTCACCGGTTTACAAAATACATAAATGTTTAATAAAATCCGTTAATATTTCTCTTCGTCATTTACCACTAATTACGCAAACCAGCCCGTTCCAATTAAAAGCCCTACTTCTCAAGTCACACTCCTTTAACATCTTGTACGGTTCCTTGAAATGGGTACTGGACAACCGCAAGGCATCTCTCTCTACGAGGCGCCAAGCCGTGCATTCGACTAAATTTTGTACAATGACGTCTAATATTTGTGGGCCGTCATAATGGGACTTAAAAGTCATTCTTATGGCGCCTAGAATTTTGAGAATGGCTTCCAGATTTTTAGAAAATCTGTGTACCCCCATAAGACAGCAAAACAAAAATGACCAGCTCGCGAATTTATTCTCGTACCCTCACTTCTGTCAGTTCCTCACGTCTAATAGTGTAGTCCCATTCTATGTTAGGGTATAAATTAGCCACGAAATTGAAGTAACGGTTTTCAATACAACTTTGTAGGTACAAACGACTGGCTGCATGATGCATGTCGAAGACAGTTGATTTCTGTCTCAATATCCGTATCTACAGTCAGAACACGGATATGACTGGTTGCAGCTGCAATGTCTACAGTGCACACCTTCAAACTCTCAGACGTAGTTTCGAATTCCACAAGAAGAATTTTGATGTCAGGTGAAAGATGCATCATTTGTCACCCCCCCCTTTCCCAGTAAACTTCTATTGAAAAGCATCCCAGAATTCTGGCACACGATATTCTGAATATACGTTACGCTGACAAACGTGTAACAGCTGATGAGTTCGTCATAGGTTGGGTTCCGAAAGGAACGATTTTGTGACAGAGACAGATTACTTTACCGAAAAGGCTGATAAATGTAGCTATTGGACGTAACGTGTGAGAGAGATACATAATCTGCCAAACATCCAACCCAGTGAAGCACATATATTTTCCAAATATCTTCTTTGTGGTTCTACATACCTCATTACACAAGATGCTCATTTAATGCATATGTAAAGCCAAACACCTTGCACAAACATACATTTTTCCATTGTATTCTTTTAGATATGCACCACAGGGTTTCAAATAAAAGCTGCAGATCTTAATGCATTCTGTTTCTGTGTTGCTACCCATGTACGTAGAAGAAACTGGTACTCTTCTCATAAGCAAACCACCGAAAGCAACTTTACTCTGAATCTGTTTGAGAACTTTGGAAGCAAGCAGACGAAGAGTTGTTATATCACAGTAAAATGCACAGCACGAAACCAAGATAAGTGAAAAAAACTTTGAATTCTACGAAGAAATACTATCGGCCAAATATTAGAAACGGAAACTGCGACCTCTAATAGTGGCACTTCATTCATTCATTCATTCATTCATTCATTCATTCATTCATTCATTCTGCAGTCTGTCTTACGACAGGTCCATAGCCTCTTCCAACACCAGTTCTCCACAGAGAGCAATTTAGTGCTCCCTCTTTCAATTTTGAGTACCCCATTTTTTCCAAAAGGTCCTACAGTGGCTGCTTACGTCTTCTTACTCTTCGCCCCGTCATGTCTATCCTTCCCTCTATCGTTCCTTCAATAACGCGTTTTAGAAGGTAGTTCCTTCGCCAGAGGCGACCAACCCAGTTAGCCTTCCTTTTTACTGCATGTAGGATATACCGTTCCTCCTTGATCCCAAGCAGACCTACCACCCCTACAAGAAAAATAACATAGTACGACATACTCCATTTTTCATTCTGGATTTTAATTTTCGGCCACCGTCATGATAATTCGCCTTAAAAAGGGGTTCCCGAAACTAAGTTTCGAAAGATTTTGGATTGCATTTTTTTTACTGGTGAAGGGCCCCGCAGCAGACGCTACGGACGTACTGCAGCCGTGAGGCTTATCGTGCAACCCTGTGATGAAGATGAAGATGATGATTATTTTTTTGTCCTTTTCCTAGTAATGGAGCACCAGTGGAATGAAATTGACAGGGGAAACCGAAGAACTCGGGGAAAAACCTGTCCCAGTGTCACTTTGTTCACCACAAATCCAACATGGACTGACCTGGGATCGAACCCGGGCCTCCGCGGTGGGAGGCCGGCGGCTAACCGCCTGAGCCATGGCACGGCCCTTGGATTGCATTTACCCGAATTTAATCAACACTCCAATTTCTAACGTTACGTTTCAGAAAAACATATGGGCATAATATTATGTTTCTTCAACTAATTAAATCGTTTCATTAACAAATTATGTTTGCAGGGCTGTCTGTCCCTCGTTTCTAAGGAAACCAAATGAAAGTGTTACGATAACACCACTAGACTGCAGCAAGAAACGTCACTGGAATGCTTGCTTTAATTGGTACTCTGTAATGCGTCGACCATTCCTTGAAAAAGCACGTTTTTATATCACACAGAAATGCCACCCAGTCTATCGCGCTGACTTGGCACTATTTCAAGGAGGTCGTGTTTAGTGTTCTAGATGTTTAGTGTGCGTTGAGAGGACAAAATGATAACAACAGCAAACATAACAGCAGTGCGCCTTTGGCGAAAGACCGCAGACCTAGATTATTATTATTATTATTATTATTATATCATCTCCTTTATGCAGGGTATTCACACTTATATGTCTGAAACAAACCATGTTTCTAGGGTATAGAGTGTCGCAGCTATTCTGCGCTTATTATTATTATCATCCGAATTTCTCACTTCTCAGCTTTAGCTGGGAAATATTCACCTAACCTGGGATATTTCATCAACAGGATTAGGCTCGGTGGTCTTATGTGTAATTTAGGAAATTTCTTACAATTGAACATGTGCCAAGAATTACCACTTTTTGCGTTTGTATATATGTGTTTGGGTGCAGGTTAAGTCTCTTTAGACTTTGTGACACTGACTTTGGAATTATTCCCGTAGCTGATATTTCTATCGGGACCACTTGTACTGCGTCCTTCTTCCACATAGCACGTACTTCGTTTGCCAGTTCTTGGTATTTGTTTTGTTTCTCGGTTATAGTTTTATTATTATTGCTATTACTATTATTATTATTATTATTATTATTATTATTATCATCATCATCACGTATACAGCTCATGAGCGCTTACACTCAATTTAGCGACTTCTCCATGTTTTCTGTCACACGCAAGAATTATCCTTCTGGTGGATATATAACATCAGTTAATCTGTTGTGCAGATATTTGATGTGCATATTAAAACCAACCGGTACCCTAAAACACGTTTTGCACTGACCGATTACAAATGTCACGTTTCCCACTCACATATTTATTTTAAAGTTCTAGGTCAGCAGGCATATATACGTATATATATATATATGTAATATACATGTATGTAGACTGAATTCCACGAGGCTGTTGATTCAGCAACTAAATTTACACACCGTGTTGCATGTGTTGTGTTTTGTGGCCATTTTCAGCTCCGTGTTCCGTTCCATTTTAACGTACTTTGTTTTACAATTGTAGGGAAATAGCCATGAATCACAATAATTCTTTTTGTGTTTAAAAGTTTTCCTGCAACATGTTTCGGCCCATGTATAAGGAGCCATCATCAGGCTGACAAGGTACCAAAGAAAAGTTACAATTTCGTAGAACGCCTTATATCAGTTTACACCGTTATGCCAGCTCGTTAATAAACAAGTATTCAACTGAAATTAATTAAAGTACGCTTACTCATTCAAGTTGCCTTTCAGAAATTTTCGAGATTTCATGGCACTCAAAGAGTAAGCAAATTTTAAGTGTTCATTGCAATTAAAAAACGTTGCGGCCTTCTGAGTTATGTCGATTTTTGTTTTGATTATCAGCATTACTGCAGAACGTGCTACATTTTCATATAACTCCTACCCTAAATATGGACACAAGAGATTCCTTGCAGCGTACGGAGTGTCGCATTCCAAAGGAGCTACATCTAACACACAAATATAGGCTTTACATTTAACATGGGAACTTCTTACATACAATTGTACCATAAAAGAGGTTTGCTGATGGAGGAACAAAACAGGACCGAGACTAACCCCCTATACGCAATCATCCAAGTTTAATTTTCGCGCATTCGCCTACTTCCGTAAGCCACCACTCTAAACACGCCACTAGTACACAGACACAAAACATAACCCTCCACGCCAGTGCCACATCGGACCCAGTGACACACACGCAACAAAACATACACTCCTCAATGCTACAGGTACATACAAGTTCTTTTAACATCTAAAACTTGAGATTATGGACACTTATAAACCTATTAAATACAATTCACTGAATTACAGGACACTACCTTCACATTCAAATACACGTTTATGGATACGTCACTGTTCACCTGTAACATCTACCAACAGATTTCCATATGACATCATATCATTATAATTTCTACACGTTTTGACTATTGTCTACAATTGGAATTTTTGACCAAACTTTACGGACAAGTGCACATGATTTTACATATTTTAAACGTTTTATCCAGTGTGAGTGATGTGCTGTTTATATGTATGCTGCTATTGGAACCAGTGTTCCCGAAAGTGTCAGTGTGATCTACCTAGCACAAGACTTCTCTTATAAACCATATGGACGTCCAGTGCTCCTCACAATGAATGTCCCGTCATGACGGCGACATTAGACGCCGAAACATGGGTCGGGATATAATAATTGTTAATAAAAGTGTAATAGTTGGTGAATTTGTTCATACACTGAAAATGCACGGTGAAAACAATATAAAGTACATGGGAATGTAAGTTGTGCCTGAACTGTAGATTCTTACACTGAGTAAGCGGCAAGGCATTACAATTTTCATTCTTGTCACGCACCTTTTTATATTAGAAAGCAGTAAGTTATCTCCCTCTAGATTTGGTTGAAAGGTTTTATAACACCTTTTGCAAATATCGATCTAATATCAAGATATACTTCAAGTTTGCTGCGAAAAGAACGCGCTGTGTGTGGAACGCACCTTTTCGCTTTCTATACCGCTGACACTCCATTGTAACAAAAATTCTCTTCGTATTTTAAACATAAATAACAAACTGCCGGATATTGCGCTTACAGCGAACATTCAACTAGCACTGTTGTATCCACAGAAACGAACACAGCGGAACAGGAAGGGGGAGGGAGTGAGAGAGAGAGACAGCGGTTTCAGCTTTCCGCTTCCAAAACACCCCAAGACATTAGATTTGTCTCTTCTATAACACAACTGTTGTGTCCTGCGTCATGCGACTTGCATTGTACAGGGCGTTCCAGGAAAAGGATAAAGCACATTATCCTGCTTACCAGGAGCCACTCTGATCCCGCTCTGATGACGTCACTACCTTCAGGAGCAACCAGGCCTGAATGCAGATTAAATGCCGCCGCGTTCTTAACAGCAGTTATGCCGGACTTTGAATGGACACGTAGAATATGTCTTTTAAGGTAGAATCTAGTGTATACAAAATATAATTACAAGTATGTCTGTCGCTTTAATATTGCTCTGCACAGTGCTGGGGCCTAACCTCTTACCCGGGAACAACAGGCAAAGGGTCTAATTGAGTGTGAAGTACTGAAGCAAAAATACATGTTTGATTTCAGGTTTCCGTCGCGATGTATTTTGAGATCTTCGCTCTTCTGGGGTATCACGCAGAGTTGAGTAGTATCTCTGTACCGACGTTTCGGCACAACCTATCAGTCCCATCTTCAAGGTTCAAGAAGTCCACGACTTCTTCACCCTTATAGATGGGCCCGGCAGGTTGTCCTGAAACGTCGGTAGAACTTCTCGACCCTTGGAGATGGGGCCTATAGGTTGTCCCGAAACGTCGGTACAGAACTACCACTCAGTGCTGCGTAATATCCCAGAAGAGCGCAGGTCCCAAAACACATGTTCTTAATTTTTAACGTTATTTAAACTACTCTTGTACAAGCAATTAGCGTTATGTATCAAGCCTGCTGGGGTACTGGGGCTACAATTGCCAAGTTTCGAAGGATCGTACCACCTCCATCTTCAGAGCAAACATCCGGAAAAAGAACATATGTCTTAACCCTTTAAAGACGAAGCGTATCTGTTTTATATAGAGGACTCAGTGCGTACCGCGCTGTAAACACACTCCACTTCGGTTATAAAATCTAATCTCTTAATGTTTTATAAGGCAAAAGTTGCTGTTTGTTATGAGATCGGTACAAAACACATAAACGCAATGTGGGCACCACGTAGAATTTTTTAATGTTAAAGCTGGTGGTACGTAAAGTTACCGCTAGGCTTTAAAAGGTTAATATAAGAGTAGCTTGCCAGACGACGCTCTTACCATGACTCGCACAGCCACAAATTCAATGCCGATTGCGAATACCCTTTTGTTTTAAATGGAGTTTTGTCTTTCACTGCGAACATAAGAAACCTGTATGGAGCAATAATTGAAAATTTTCATTTCGTGTCATCTGTACTTAATCCAGAAATAATCGACTGCTTTATTATGCTTGTGGAAACGAGACGAAAAAGAAAATTAAAATGCTAGAAAATAGGAACTGATTTCGCCAGGGTCTGAGCTGGTTGCTGAGACTTGCAGCACTTTTTTGTGTTCCACAGCGAAGTGAGTGGTGAGAAACAACGGGGAGTGGTCACATGACGCGAGAATAACATAAGGGCGAAACGCGTTAAAAGAGGAGGTACAAACCGTCAAGCGCAACTGAATTTATATCAACTTTATTACCTGCTACATGGTTCGGCTTTGGTACAAAACCATCACCAGGCGACTGAAAATACATGAAGGAAGATAATTAAATACAACCCATTAAAATTACACTTTTTCAGACAGCTGAGATCCCAACTTTAAAAAACTGCGGTTGTATAAGCCGAAACCAGATAAAAGTCAAGATTTTATATTAAAATACTGACATATAATAAGTGTATAGCGTATGAAAATATAGCGTTGTTTTCCAGTACTTCGGGTGTGAAAGGGACCTTGTTCAATATTAAAATAAACCTCGTGGGGGACAATTTGCCTTAACTTCGTTTCTTAATTTTCATTGAAGCTGGAGAGGTACAATACACTGTATAGTTTCTCTCGTGGTTTTTCATTCTTTGTATCTTGTCTAGTCAATTAAAGATTTCAAAGTGAAATTGTTGATTGAATATATCTTCAAAAGATAAATAAACAAATCGATTAGAACTTCGTAGAATAAGGAGCCTGCCTTTCACTTCAGTGTTCAGGTAGCTTTCTTATCAACGAATTGAATCCTCACTCTACGGAGATCTAATCTACGATCTTATCGCACCCTAAAGAGGACGACAGAAGAACCTCATCTTCATCGTTTCTATCACACCCATATCTTACAGGCTGAGTACAGTGTTTGTAAGAACATGGCATCTAATTCAACATTCGGTCAACATTTTATTTCACTGCAAACCGAGTGCTGGCTCTAAAATGCGACTTCTCAGAACAAATCAAAGCACGTGCCTTAATGTTAGGAAGGCATGTTACTCAAAAGTGTCCGCTAGAGGGGATACACTACTTGAAACAATAAAGTAACGAAATTACAGACCATATTTGAAATTCTAGGGCAAATCATGATCTGTTCCTCAGTCAACATCACTTTTTCGTTTTATTGTTTTGACGTAATCTGATATCAACAGCAAAAAAATATATTTCTGCTGGGCATTTGTTACGACTTCACTTACTCCTAGAATTAACATCATTCCAGTTACTTTACCACTCACGGTATTGCGTTATTTGATCATTCTCCCTACCATCTGCAGTTTAAACAAACCGAGCAGGTCAGCTCGGTTCCCGGGCGTAATTCAATTACGCTGTTAAACGCCAATGATCTCAGGATTGAAGTAGATAGACAGAAAGTGATAAAACGGGACACTGAGGAAAATATCTGTACCCAGAGCAGAGGACGTTAAATAGTTTTTCAGAATACTTGATGGTGTAGCGCTCCAGAGGCCAAGTTACGTGGGTAACATTCATCACATATTTTAGGGTCATCAAAACAAGAAGGCTGTCTTCAGTGACATACAGCACACGCGCATAGGCAAGAAACTGGTAATAGTATTTAGTTGGAAACCACGACGGGATGAGTAACTTTGAAAACCTAGACCTATATATGAGGATAATATTAAAGTGATCTTAAAGAAGGAAGGGTAAGTGTGTGACCCTAATTTATCTTACTGGCGGCAATGAAACTTCACGTTTCCGTGTAATGTGATTCTTTTTTATTAGAGAAAATACTGTTAATACTATCAAAGGGGAGTCCAGTCCATCGACTTTTATAGCTCAGTTCGTTGTGTTTAATACAGAAGGCAATTCGTGCGTAGCCTTCGATATTTATTGTCATTGTGTTGGTACATTTCCCCCTCTGAACAGGAATCTTTTAATACCAAACTTACGTACGAACACATATGTGCGTTATACCTAATCAGAGGTTTCATATTCCACGTTATTTTCCCGTCGTTTCTTCTTATTACTTGTCATTATTCCTACATCAAGACAAGTTTCACTTAACGTGCGGCGTTTTACATCAATGTAACCCTTAAAAAAAGGAAGCGTATCTGTTTTATATAAGGACTCAGTGCGCACCGCGCTGCAAACACTCTCCACTTCGGTTATAAAAACCAGCCTCTTAATGTTTTATAAGGCAAAAGTTGCTGTTTGTTCTGAGATCCGTACAAAACACATAAACGCAATGTGGGCACCACGTAGAATTTTTTAATGTTAAACTTGACGGTACGTAAAGTTACCGCCAGGCTTTAAAAGCTTAATCGACGTATCCTTCACGGCTAACAAATTCACTACATTGTTTTAGGGTTACCAGCCGACGTTTCGGAGTCCTGCTGTGTCTTCATGATCACGGTCAGTGTGGTAAGAAGTGGGTGACGTGTGTGTGTCTGTGTGTGTGTGTGTGTGTGTGTGTGTGTGTGTGTGTGTGCGTGTGTGTGTGCGCGTGCATCCAACCGGTCTGGTTTTTATCCAGTCACTGGTGTCTCTATAACCCTATAAGTTAGTCTGTTGAGACATTCAGCAAAACACACCTTGTTGAGAGGGCCAGTGATCCGTGTGGTTCTTCTAACACAGGAAATTACACAAATACGAGAACACATATAGATTCCCTAAACAGGATTCAAGCCAGCTACCACAATTTTAGGGGTTGCTGTGATGAGCTCCATACTCCTTCCTGCTAGACCAAAGCGGGAAGAAACACGAATGGATCGCCGTGACGCTATTTCTACACTTCCAACGCCTGTGTAAGGCGTGCAACATAATCAAATTTCTACAGGCAGTTTACCCTTGCAAAGTTTCGTAGTTAGTATATGAACCGCCATGTTCAACATTTAAAGACTCTGTACTTTCGTAACACTTTGTTGGTATTCATGTGTTCTGCACGTTTCTTACAATAGACAGTCAGTATTTCCCTTCACAGAACTTTTCAGTTCGTTTTTCTTATGGAAGTAGAGCATTCTCTGGCAGGTACAAACACAATGTGTACAAAACGGCCTTCTTTTGGGTTTCTGTACCTTAGAGTGGATAAATTTTCCGAAGTTTCGGGAGAACGTACTGCCTCCATCTACAGAGTTAACTGTCAGTCGCCTGAAGATGGAGACAATATGTTTTTCCGAAACGTCGAAACATTTAACAAATACACGATACAAAAATTTAAAATCAGATAATCGCCTGATAAATAACCGACGTGAAACCCCCCCCTAATTTGAATCTTAGCAGTATATAGTTCAATTTCATGTTCAGTTCAGTCTTCGTAAGGTTCAACTGACGATCTTTTTTTTTGGTCGGCTATGACACGGCGTTATGTCTTTGTTTAAGAGGCCTACTGCCTTCATTTTCAGAGCACTCCCGTCCTGAATATACAAATAGGAGATTTCCCCGAAATGCTGGTAATTATCTACTAAACTAAAACAACTCAAATTATTACAATATCAATTTTTACCGGCATTTACCAGCACAAAAAGCCACAAAATTTGAAAGATAATTCGTAATAATGTTTGGCTTTCGACCGCAAATAATTGAAAGTGCAGATATGGAAGGATGATTACATCCACTGCCACAAAGCTAATGAACGTATGAATATGAAATAAACTTCCACGTATTTTGTTAAATATTTACCATATTTACCGCCCCGAAACCCTCAGATCTCGTATGATGATCAGGGGTTTTCAAACACGACTTCCGATTAGATGATATGTAAAATTCAGTGAGAAATACAATGCACAGCCCGTCACATTGGACGGATATGTTAGGCGCTCCCTCTGCAACCCGGATATTTGCATCTGTATACCTGTTGTTCTGTTGAGTGACAGTAAAGTTCATATGACTGGCTCATCCCATGTAAAAAACATCCTGTATCAGGTACAAAGGGTCATTGCCTCGGGTCAGCAACGTAAAAGACAACTATGTCCGTCTACATGCAACTAAGGCATATGGGAAGTCGGACGTATAGATCCACTCATTATTAACCTTGGCACAAAATGGGGATTGTCAGCTTCAAACACCGCCTGTTGTACCGCAATGTAACAGACCGCGGTATCCACCGAACAGAAGGTGGGATGAACGCCTGAGTCGATCTGGACGCTGGAAAAGAGGAAAATCCCTTTTCCCGTTCACTTGAAGACCAAAGACGATACATCCTCAGGAAATTTGCGGGTTATTTCAGCCGCAAACGAAAAATGCCCGAAATTTCATTCACGACTAAGATGTCGTACCGTGCAACTCATTTAACCTTTTAAAGCCTAGCGGTAACTTTACGTACCACAAGGTTTAACATTAAAAAATTCTACGTGGTGCCCACATGGCGTTTATGTGTTTTGTACGGATCTCAGAACAAACAGCAACTTTTGCCTTATAAAACATTAAGAGACCGGTTTTTATAACCGAAGTGGAGAGTGTTTACAGTGCGGTACGCCCTGAGGCCTTATATAAAACAGATGCGCTTCGTCTTTAAAGGGTTAAAGTTTCAAAAATACAATTTTGAAAGGGCAAGGGACTAGGTAACAGTGGAGTAGAGAAGACTACATAACGAAGAGCTTTATGATCTGTACTACTCACCACACATTATTCGGGTGATAAAATAAAAAAGAATGAGATGGGCGGGGCGTGTCGCTTTTGTGGGGAAAGGAAAGGTGCATACAGGATTTTGATGGGGAGACCTGAGGGAAGGAGACCCACGCGTAGATGTGAGGATATTTTCAAGAGGTGCGATGGGGAGGTATGGACTGGATTGATTTGGCTCATAATGACAGGTGGCGGGCTCTTGTGAATACGGTAATGAACCTTCGGGTTCCACAAAATGCGGGGAATTTCTTGACTAGCTGACGACCTGTTAGCTTTTCAAGGACTCTACTCCATGTAATTAGTTAGTTAGATATTACAAATTAACTTTAAATAAATAAAGGAACTGCGGTAGTTTGGACTTAAAGGTTAAGCAAAAATAAAAGAAACGTACATGAAAGTGAAGAATCTGTATGCCTATAGCCTTTCTTTTAGAAAATACCGCCTACAGATTTTACTTAATCAACGCTTTATCAACCGTATAATTTATACACCGACGAACCCACTTCTATAAAGGAGACGATGGAGCTGCAGAATTACACACGTAACGACATAATGTACGACGACACGCTTCAGAACAAACTGGCATAGAGTGTCAGACAACAGGGTTTCGAATTAGGTTCGCACGTACTTACATGCACTTGTTCTCCCAAAAAAGGAATAAGAAAATATGGAAGACAAACCTACGGCACAAACATGCCTTTAATTAGACAGACTAGTGTTCAACACATCTCTTGTTATGACAGTGTGGAATGTGGCTATATAAATGGTGTTGGATTTCACAAAAGCAAATGATATGTTCCGGACACAGAGCCGTCATACAGCAAGTTTGTGTATGTATGATTTTAATCATGTTGATTTCTCAGGGTGCTTACAGAAATAACACAAGACACACCATCAAAAGCACAAAATATAATTATATATTAATACTAGGACCAAATATAACATGCAAAAACAGGTTCCAACATGTTATAACATACTAAAAATCATTACGCGTTAACAACGCCTTTGTGAAATATGCCCCTGATAATAATTTTTTATTAGAATAGAAAAGTATTGGTGTTTTCTTATTATAATATTAACAAATAAGTGTAATGTGGCCTTTGTTTATTTAATATATTTATATATGAGTCATTTAACGACGCTCTTAGTGCTCCAGGTTATAATGAGTCGAATTTTACAATGATTACTCAGGAAACTGAAAAGTAAAATGCTGTCGTGGTCTGATTAAAAGTAATATCCCAGGATTTGCCCAGGGAGGACCGGGGAAAACTACAATAAGTCTTCCTCATGATAGAAGGTCTCAGGCCAGACATTTGAACCCAGTACCTCTGGTAAAAGGACAGGACCAAGACATTCCCAATGAAGTGACAGAAAGTTGAAATAGCGCTGTCTGTTTACTTCAGTGCACAAGATAAACATACTCGCATACTCTGCGTTGTGCTGTAACACACATTTAGCTCATAGGTCTGTGAACAAAATTAATAACTGTGACCACCACAGACGGTAAAGCTCTGTTTAAAATAAAGGATAACAGCAAGTGACATGGAATACCATTAAGGCTAGCACTGTGGCTTTTCTGGCTGGTTGTGACCACAAGCAAAACAACAAGTAGCGTGCAGCTGTGTGTGTGTGTGTGTGTGTGTGTGTGTGTGTGTGTGTGTGTATCTGCCGGTGGTTACAGGCCCCCACCGTACACACTCATTGGCAGAAAGCTTCTTCAGTTCCTGCCTAAATTTATTCCCTTTTGTTAGTTGTGTTACAGAATTGGAAGATAGACACAGAGATACAAGAGCATTCACTATCTCAAACCACCACCAACCATCCACTCAACAACATCCTCCTCTACGTTCCAACACACGTAGGGAACAATTTGCATTTTCGTACTGTTGGAATGCAATGGTGGGGAGGGGGGGCGATGAAGGTGGGGGGGGGGTGAGCTTGTTGTTAGTCGGGGTGAGTTCAGAAATGGTTCTCCTTTGTCCTTTCTGCTTCACTCGCTGTGCCAGATTGTGCTGCAACCCGCATAACTCGCACTCCCCCCCCCCAACAAACTGTCTTCTCAAAGTGCCTATGATAGTTTGTTTATTGCACCATCTACTCGAAATATCTCGCACTAAGTTCATAACGGAACTAAAGCGGTGCTATTTCAAACTTTTACATCCTGTCATCGTCTGGTTTTGTGTCTTCCATTAATAAGCTAAATGGCGCAAACATTTTTCCTAAGAAGTTTAAAAGTAACCTTAATTTCAGCCTTCTGCGATGTTGAGATCTACGCTCTTCTGGGATATTACGTTGTATCGTGTGGTCAGTGTTTACCGACGTTTCGGGACAATGTATCGGTCCAATCTTCAAGGATCAAGAGTCCAAGCCGGAAAGAAAGCCAAAATGTAGCATAGATACTATCAACGTATAAAATGTCCTGCTTATACAAAATGTGGGCTATAGTCGGTATAAGCACCTCGCTACAGACTGGACGGTCCGGGGATGAGATCACTGTGGTGGCGAGATTTTCCGCACCCCTCCAGACCGGTCTTGTGGCCCACTCAGCTTCCTATACAAGGTGTACCGGGTCATTCACGGGGTAAAGCCGCCAGGACGTGGCATTAACTACACACTCCACCTAGCGCGACGGTTATAAGGAAAGAATACATCTATTCAAAACAGTGTCGACGGTAGATGAATACGAATATTGAGGTAAGGAGAAATGACAATTGACAGGGGAAAGTGAAAGTACGCAGAAAAAAACCGGTTACACTGCCCCCTTTGTACTTCACGAATTCCACAAGAAAGACCCTTGGATCGAACACGGGCCCCTACAGTCACATTCCGGGGACTGACCATTTCAGCAGTCGCAATACACCCGCACATATCCTCACATAAAAAAATATGCTAAAATACAGCAAAATTTAAATATTCACTGATAAATCGTATAATATTTACTTACATAATTTAACATATTCTGTATATAAGAGATTAACGTCAGTTCTGCGGTGACATAAAATAACGCTACGTGTTAACTTCATTCGTTACTTTCGACTAACGTATTTTCAACCACATCCTGCCTGCCCATTCCACTAGGTACACTTGCCATTTTACATGCTCCCTTACTGAGTACTTAGGGATACAGCCCTTCTAGAACCTTGACCTCCTTTTCGTCTGTTTTAACATTTCTTCCTCGGTAGTAGGGTCATTAACCCTACACACAACCCCAAACATGAGTCAAGGAATGCCCGAGTCCTTTGTACGCAGTCGGTAGGATTACGTAAGGAGAATCCACGACCATCCCCGGGCGCCCTCACACCGTAAGAGGCACGTTCGACTACTTGCCGTCCAGTAGTAGAAAAAAAAGAAGGAACCAAATAAAAAGCTTATCACGAAAACAGCTTTAACTTTTAACTGGATAGAAACAAAGAGAATTACAAGGTACCGCGTTGGAAACGGGCATTAAAGTTTAAATCCTATTCATTCTGCAACACTGCAGACACATATAAACTGGTCCTTCTACAAGAAGCACATCCGTCTGGAAAGGAAGCTAAAACATACTTCGATGACATCCAGAGTTTGAGAAGAATGTAGAGGCGTTGCACGTGTTACTAAGCACGTCCCTGTAGTAAAGCACGCAGAGCAAACAAAGCAGACCGACGTGTTTGAGTTTCGTCCACACAACGCAGGACAAAATCATGGTAAAGAGATATGTAATAAAACGTTAGATAATGTGGCAGAGTCAAAACAGAGTCGAACCACGTTATAATGACAACGGTTTATACGACACCTCGCCTATAGCGTCAGATATTTTGTGGTACCAATTCGTTCCTCACTGTTAACTGTAACATTACAATACTGGGTTATAACAACACCCGTTTATAACGACATAAAATGTTGAGTCCCAATCTTGACGTTATAACCGAGTCCGACTGTACTTGCAAACTTAGGGAACAAATTAAAATTACTTCCACGAAGAAATAAAAAACGAGTTCATTTAGGCAGTACTTTCACCATCGTCATCACAGCAGCTTGTCTGTCCGTCTCATGTCTACAAACATAATGTAAGGCAGCTGTCCCTGTGCAGGCCATAAATGTATAGAGGGAACGATGGTAGAGCTCCACTAATCCTTAAGCTCAGAGCTAGGCGGGGTGTGTCAACTTAACGAACCGGCCTCTTTACCCCTGACAAAAGAGCCCCTCTTACCTATTAGACAGGAGGCTGTGTGTTCCCCAGGGCCCACATGGGCCTTTTAGAGAACAGACAAGTATCTGGCCCTAATCGGCAGTGAAACCGTTTCTGCTACGAAGTCCATGCCAATACAAAATCGCCTAGAGTTTAACTGATCACCTTTTATACGCTTTACATCTTTTTAACATATACGTATATTGTTAGTTCTTGTTTGTGCAATCCTACTTTTATACAAATCCCTGATGATGATTCCATGAGGGATCGAAACATGTTCGATTGGTTTACAGATACTGTACTACAGAATACCCGAAAACAATCAGAATGCATTTCTTGGGCTGAGAATTGTGTCATTTGATCATCCACAATGCACCGTACGAACAATATTAAGAAATAATTATACTTGTTTTACGTGGGTATGAAACTTGGTGTCCCGTTAATTAGGAGGCTGACATGGACAGAGGGAGGCTGGAAAGAGTACCGCAGAGATTATTCGTGTCTAAAAGAGAAGACGTAACAGGAGCAGACAGAAATATACAACTGTAGATAGAATTTCTGTAAAGCTTGTAAGCTACATATTTTTCTTTTCCTTCGTAGCTGAGACATCAGAAGTTATCACAGCGGTACCTATACATTCAAGTCTTCTGGGACGTTACGTTGTGTCGTGTGGTAATCAGATGCATGTAGAAGGATCGTGGTGCCTTCATCTTCAGAGGCAAGCAGCCTTGAAAATGAAGGAAACAAAAGCTGTCGAAACGTCGTGAAGAACTAGCCCATCGACACACTGTCGCATCCCAGAATACTTGTAAATTCTTATGCAGATTCCTCTCCTATTCCTTTTTCATATATTTCTTCTTCTCATCCTCCTTCCTACCACGACCACGACCACCACCACCACCACCACCACCACCACCACCACCACCACCACCACCACCACCACCACCACCACTACCACTACTGATGGCGTGCAAAGTCTAATCACTGCGCCTTAGGCAGTGTGTGTGGACGAACGCTTTGTTGTGCCAGTCCAGTCTGCGGTATCCAGACGCCAGTCTAAACACTCCGCTGTCTTCTTGCAGGCCACAGATAATAGGAAGACTACTTAAACAAGGAGTAGGATTTCTTGATCGAAAGCAAACCTCAGCAGACCTCAACTTCAGCTGTCCACACAGGACCACACCTTCCCTTTCAAGAAGATCCCGCTTCAATGCATGAGCGACACAAGGGAATATGGTGTTGGATCGAAGTAAGACAGCTCCTGACTGAAATGCACGGAAGTTGAAAGCACAAAGCATGCGCACCTCTTTGTAAGTCCCTTTCAGAGATCTTCGTGACAATTTGAATAACACAGCGGTAGTGTTTCCAATTCATTTTTTTTGCATTTAGCTGGTTCGAAACTGGAATATTGTGGCTAATATGTTTCGTGGTTGTCAGTAAGTTTCAAGCAACTGCCGAGATCAGAATACGCCACAGCCGTGTCATTGTACTTGCCAATTCTGTTGCTGAAATGCCAAACCTGTTCGCTAGAAAATACCGGAAGGTGACTAAAAATTTGAACTTAAACATACTTGTAACAACAGCGAGTGTTGCTCCGGATTGGTATAGACCCACTCCATGTTGTTAGTTACGAGGTTAAAAAAGACAAGGCTAACATGGTGCGTTTAAGGGTTCCGAAACACCAGAATTTAAAATTTTCAATACAAATAAGTTCATTTATACTAAGTAATAAACACCAACTAATGCACCAAAATATATATAATCTTTATTCGTGAAAGTCTCCTACATGTTTCGACCCTGTTGGACCATCTTCAGGGAGAATAATATTCATACACTATGGTTGCGTTTATACAGTTAAGTGTCAATGTGCCCATTTACACTTGACTGTGCCCCAGGGCACATTCACAATTGACTGTATAAAAACAACCATAGTGTATCGAAACTATTCTCCCTGAGGATGGCCCAGCAGGGTCGAAACATGTAGGAAACTTTCACGAATAAAGATTATATATATTTTGCTGCATTAGTTGGTGTTTATTATTTCGTATGATACAGTGCACGGACACGGAACACATTAAATTCATTTATACTATTGTGTTTGCATGGTGCAAGCACACAAACTTCACATCCAACGTTGCAGTGAGTTATAAAGTAACAGGCTACAAAAATACTTACTTTTTTCGCGGTACCCATGCTATTAGGATGTAAAAATATAATTAGATATACACGCACGCACACTAAGTACAGTAGTGATTTCAACAACAGTATGAGAAAATCAGGTGACACAGAAAAATCACTCGTGCAAACTTCAAAATGAAGAACACAACAACTACACAGACGAAGAAAAAGAAATTTGACTTAATCAAATCCATAATGCACTAGCCACACATAAAAGTAAAACAATCAATCTATTAGTTACGATCTTTCCCAAAATATCCGAACACGGAACGAAGCAAAAATTGTAAGAACAAATGACCGATAAGGGTTCTTCAATGTATGTTTTCATTAAGTCAATAATTTGCTTTTATAATATAACTGCTTTAGGATATTCAAATAAATTGTAGAACTGGTAATCCCTACCTCATACGTTTATCGACGCTATAACTTGACCAATTGTATATATAAGTGCATTACAAGCATGAAGACAACATGCAGCCGAAACATGTGGCAAGTGTAAACGTTCGTAGTGAATTTCGCCGACAGTATTAGTATATTGGTAAAACAACACAAAACGATGCACAAAAAAATTTCAGAACCGAACACTAAAATTCCAAAGAGTCCCAAACACAGGGTAATAAAACGGCAAATTACTTTGGGAAGAAGGAAACAAAAATCAGCCACACATCTGCGTGTACACTGTCACTTCAATGTGCCAAATCAAAAAACAACATAAATATCCGAGCTGACCTTTCAAGACATGCCACCGAAAGCCAGCACAAACTCTGGAACAAAATGGTCGAGAACAAGAATATAACTGCCGGTTTCCCAAGAGGGGGTGCAGCAGCAACCTCTCGACCAATCGTGTGCCATGAATGTCTACCGGCTCACTGACACAGAATGTCAGTTTGTCCGCCCCTGTAATGTGCCTTGTGCAAGGAAGGTAACTGCGTAATGAGCTACGATCACCTTACACACTCACAGCTTTGAACTCTGGGAACACTCAGTCACTTGCAAAATTATTCTGGGTCGCTAGAAGGCGAAAGGAATTCACCCAGTGCCTGAGCATTAAATACTATTGGTGGTGGTGGTGGTGGTGGCGGCGGCAGCTGCGGCGGCGGCGGTGGTGGTGGTGGTGGTGGTGGTGGTGGTGGTGGTGATGGCGGCGGCGGCGGTGGTGGTATTTAGAACACTTCTCAGTTTCAACGCTGTACTTATCGCGACAGTGCTGTTACACCTTCACACTGACAATACTGACACAAGCGAGCTAAACAGCACTAAGAAGTATATCAACAAATGTACGATGTTCACCCGTTTACTCTTAAGAAAATGTTAAATCAGTGTTCATAGCACTTCGGTCACAGGGAGCAAACACGCAAGCATAAGAATCCATCTCCGTCCCAGTGGAGTCCACAGAACACTGAAAACGAATCAATGCGTCTATTATTTTTTTATACACCTTTCTCTTCATCTGCCTACTGTCCATCCTTTAGGTCAATATATATTAAATCCAACAGCACCTCCGTTCTTACGGACGAAAATTCAAAACATATAATTCAACGAATCCTTCTCAGGCTAAACTGTGTACACGTTCTGTAGACTCTTTCTGTGTGGGCCTATCAGTATTTAAACCATTAAAATATATGTTACTTCCTCTCTCATACCATAACTATCTATCCTCTCAAAATGGGCACATTTTGGGCAGTTACAATTATCGAAGGAAAGACAGAACGGACGGAAAGATAAGGAAGAAGATACAAGCAGCTACTGTATGACTTTAACGAAAAAGTAAGATACTGTACGTTGAAAGAGGACTCAGCAGCTTGCACTATCTGGAGTGATCGCTTTCGAAGCGGCTATGGACCTATCGTAAGTTCGATTACGTGACGAAGATGATGACGAAAAGGTGCGACGCATACTTCGGCAATAATGAAAATCGCTGCACTACGTAAAGCATCTAAATTGATTCTGGAGCCCAAAGAGCCTCGTATTCAATTGGAATGAAGAATTCTTCCCCCGGGGGTGAAGCGGCCGGAGTGTGAAGGTGACCACTCAACTCCAGGTACTCCCGTGGTTAATAATGATTGCAGCTATACCCCGACTCCCTCACATACACGCATGGCGTGCACGGTGCGAACCTTTACCCACGCGGAGCTCATGCAGCGAAGAATTTCACCACTGAAGATTTAAGAAGACTTTAACGTTACGCAGTGTCGGCGGGTAAAGAGTAATCGACGTTATGGATGGTAACAGTGGCTCCGTAGCGTCGGCATCTATTTACCAGTCTATATGACGTAACATCCCTGAAGAACAAAATCTTCATGAAGACCGCTGACAGAAACTCAAACACCGAAACTTCAACACCATTACTTGCATCTCAACGGATGCAGAGTAATTACACTTTACTGTCGAGAACACTTCAGTGTTACTGCATTTGTAATGCTCCCTGTCCTTAACCTTTTAAAACCTAGCGGTAACTTTACATACGACCAGGTTTAACATAAGAAAATTCTACGTGGTGCCCACAGTGCGTTTATGTGTTTTGTACGGATCTCGGAACAAACAGCAACTTTGCCTTATAAAACATTAAGAGACTGGTTTTTATAACCGAAGTGGAAAGTGTTCACAGGGCGGTACGCACTGAGTCCTTGTATAAAACAGATACGCTTCGTCTTTAAAGGGTTAGAACCTAAGAACTTCACCTTATCACTAGCTTTCGTAAGACCACAGTTACAAGCCATTCATTTTACAGAAGTTAAATACAGATACGGAATATTGCGGTTTGTACTAACGTCAATGCTGCAATAAAAAGCATTGTGCCAAGCTGAGTATCACAGAGGCAATATTCAGAATTTCTCTAGGCAGCTGTAATTCTGTCTCCATACAAAATTTGCAGTTGCACCAACAAGATGGTCTGTATGCAGAGACATGTCTCTTTATTACTAAGAACCACTGCTTGTGTCTACAGCTGTAAATGTTGGCAACACAATAACGGACGATTAATGTTCCCTGTACTTCAGATCATTCACCGCAATGTCTAACGGGAATGCCTGCGATCTCGGAACTGCCAACAATTTAGCATGAAATTCTCCACACTGAAATCCATTATTGCGTATACCCAGTATTGTATAGCGAAAGGCAACAGCAATGTAGGCAATAATGTAGCATCCATTAGTCGCTTTCCTCTACTACAATAAAAGGAAGGGGCCCAGAAGGGCAAAGAGCATTCAGAACAAATAAACAATTTAGAGCAAAAACGGTGTAACTAACTTTCTGGCCCAAGAAAGTCATGGCGGCGGGCGGCCTAGCTACTGGTAGGGCCAACCATGCAGGAGAGGTTTTGATCGAGGTGCCGGACAAAGTGAAGTATCCTGGCGCTCCAGGTTTTGAGGGTTGGGCTAGGGGCATATGTTTTCACCTCATAAAAACTCAACATACCCGAAACCCAGCCAACGGGGAGGCCGAGGCCCGAAAACGGCAGAAGCGTTATTGAAAAAGAAGAAAAGAACATCAAAATACGAATAAGGTTCGGGCTACGGAATTCGAGAGTTCAGCAATGAGCCGTTTAAGTAACTATTTCGCAAATAATCTTTCTTTATATTACTCAGAGGGCGTCTGGATAGCGTAGTTGTTATAGCGTCTTGTTACGGGCTATATATCTGGAATTCGAACTTGGTGGGGGGAGGGGGATTTCCCGCTCCCTATAACCTTCCAGAGCGGCCCTGGGGACCACCCATAGGCGCACCCACAATTTTTCTTCAAGGTGATGGGGGGGGAGGTGGGGTGGCGGCTGATCCTGAGGCTACATATAATTTATATTTGATTTTAAAAATCATGTTATGAAAATAATGTCAAAATCTTCCAGCCGACGTCTAGTTAGGTTACAGGGAAAATTAGAACTAATCGAAAAGAAAAATATATCTACATATTCGTACGTTTCATTATACGTATTTTTCAACAGTCCAATGTACTAGTCATCAGCCGATTTCAGTGGCTGATTTTAGCTAAAGTGGAAATCACGTAAAGCCTTTACATCATCCTGCCTACAAAATTTATGTTTTTTTAAATCTCGCTTTGGGGGGGGGGGGGGCTCAAGCTGATAGCACCCTTTGGGTGCGCCAATGGGCCCACTCAGCCTCCTGTAGAATGGGTATCGGGGCTCCTTCCTGTAGGTAAAGCGGCCAGGCGCAGGGCCCAACCCCATCTAGAGCTGAGGATAAGCATGAGTACACCTGCACCTCTGATACTCCTCTGTGCCAGTCATGGCACGTTACGGGTTCAGCTTCACCTGTACATTGTTCTGAACTTTGCTCCTCTGTCTTACAAGCCTCCGCCTTAGCAGATATATTCACCAAACCTTTGTCTTCCCGATCGAGCCACACGCTTAGACCAGGCTTGATTCCAATGCTGTGCTAATGTTACTCCTTCGAAGACACTAAAGTTTCAATTCCAACTACTACTCAGTACGGAGTGGTTTTTAATTTGTAGCACCTTAAATGCATTTACGAACGCACGTTTCACCGAGGCTGGCAGCATATGAGAAAGTGAAGGTCCGTACAGGGCACACAGTCCTGCAAAAAGACATATATACAAAACGAAATTCTTCGTCATATACCGTCCTCAATTTTTTATCCTCATTTACATCTTGGATTCGAACATTTTCATTATCATCTCCTGCTCAAAGAAAGAAAAACATATTTTTGCGTAAAAGTAGAAGAAATTTCAGATTATAAAAACATCCGTCGAAATTGTGATTTTATTAGTACCCTTTGTGTTTCGCAGTTGGTTGACAGGTACCATGGAATAACAAGGCCATCCGTCTGACAATCCCAACCCCGTAATATCTTGCAGTACATACCAGAGGAGATTGTCTCCCACGTTAGAACATGCTTAATAACTCATCCGAGGGTTTGGGGTCTATCCAACATCACTTCGGTCTCTCCGCCGGAAACGGTTTGAAAAGACTTCCAAGAGGAGGAGGAGGAGACTGACCCGCTTTACTTGCCTGCTAGACGGGTTCTCATAATTGGCAAAATTCCAAGGCATATCCCATAACCTGGGAATTAGCAGACTCCAAAATGTGATTAACGCTGCATTCGCCATCGCCAAAGGCTCCACGGGGATCCTACACCAGAAAGAGTAATTAAAAAACCCCGTTCTGTCTCAAAACTCTTAATATTGATCAAATGAAACTGCGTAAGGGGAAGACAGAGGAACATATACAGATAGAGATATATACATGTATAGCCTAGACAGAAAGAGGGGTAGTCTGTGGTTTCAACAACCGTCACTTTGAATTGGATCTGCCACTCAGCTCAGCTGGTAGGGAGACATTAAATACTGTAAACGTTGTGTGTGTTCTCACTTCGGACTAGCCCATTCTACAGTTGGGCGCGCACTGAATTACTGTAATCTGCTCTCTCGATCTGAACTAATAGGCACGGAAGACAGCATACGGCTACCGATATATTCCACTGTAGCTGAAATCGGTGGAGGCAGTTCGTCAGTATCAAGTGTGGACATTACAGTCGTTTATCTTCCAGAGCCCCCTCTGTAAACACTGAACCAGAATATATAAACCTGTAGTTTTACCTACATATATGTCTAACACGGTAATAATACAGAATGAAGACTCTTAGACAAAACATAAGAAGAAGAAAGTTTAGATCTCAGGGGCAGAAGTAACGGGAAAATGGTAACAGCTGCAATGTAACAGCAAGCACACATTTGGAAAAGACAAATGCAACACTTGACTAAAAAACGTCAAGGTAAAGAGGCCATGTGAGAGATCTAGACTTAGATGGACCTTAGACAAATAGGATGTGAACAGCGGGAATAAGAATTCAACTAGTCATAAAGGACAAAATGGTGGAATATTGTAATCACGGTAACGCCCTTCCCAAGTCCTTAAAACCTGTAGATTTTTTGACCAGGGTAACAAGGAGAACCGTTCAAAGAAACATCATATAAAACTAAATTGTTGAGTTAATTAGGACAAGAAGGGTTGTAAACCTAGCACTGTGTGTTATTCATGAAGTATAATCGACAAAAGGCCAGCTACATTCATCGATTTGTATGTTTAATTTTAAACACAGTTGTATCCTTGTATTCAAAACAATGCATTTTCCTCACAAAGTTTATTTACATATTTTCTAAAATGCTCAGAATAAAGCCTCATTTACAGCTGGTGCTGGTCTTGGGGACGCAGGGTCGTTTTTGAGAGCGGCAACTAAATTTTTAAACATCATTTAGATGAAGTTCATGAATTAATAAGTAAGTTAATGAAACAGGGCTTTGGGGACTGGATTAATCTGACTACTTACATGGATCAATAAGCGGATTTTGTGAACACGGTAACTGATCTTCTGGTTTATAAAATGAGGACATTTCTTAAGTAGCTCAGTCACTACTAATTCTAAGTAAGGGCTCTGTTCACGAGAGTTACAAGCTTGAAATCAGTTCAGTATGAAGTGGGGGTTATGTTTGACCGACTTATAACCGAAGTAACTCTACAATCTCCAGTGCAGATCTCAATACAAAATTTCATCTAATTTCTTTCAGTGCAATTACTTCACTGTGTGCTGACTTTCAGAGTCTTTCCTGCTTCAGGTATGGCGTAATTCCAATATGTCTCCTACAAAAAAGAAAACTAAAAAAGAACAGTTTTATTTTGAGTGTTGATTCATACGAAGGTCTGCAAGTACAACTATGTACAGAGTGACTGTCTACGTAAAAGTGTGTATACCCTATACCTGTGTATACTAACTGCTATCTCGCATAAAATCTTTTGTTTCATGTACACGTGTATCTAAGCGGCTGTCACGTGTGTCTTCTTACACGTGTGGCTGTCACTCATGAAGCTTTCTGCAATGCATAGGCTTACCGGGGTATACCAGTGGTTGTCACGTATAAAACATTCCGTATTGCACACATGTATTCTTATTCGAAGTGGTTGTCTCTTATACAGCCTTCTATACTACACACCTACGTATATGAGTGGTTGTCACTTATAGAACCCTCTGTACTGTATACACATGTAAACATATACCAGTGGTTGTCACTTACAGAAGCCTCTGTACTGTATACACATATATAAATATACCAGTGGCTGTCACCCATAAAGCCTTCCGTATTGAATATCAGTAGCCGTCTCAGACGAAAGCTTTTATTTTGTACATCTGTCGAAAGTGCTGACGGATAAACACATTTTGGTCATTATAAGACGTCCGTCTTCTCATGTTTCAGAGCGGAATAATGTCTCCCGCACCTTTTCCCTTGAACCGGCGATGACAGATGACAAATCTTTTGCGGATAATGTTAACGGCGTCGAAGACAAATCGAAATGTTGTTATAATTTATGGGGGGTGGGGGCGGCGATGTGCGCACAGTCTATTCATTGACTCTAAAATTTGGAAAGGAATTGTTATCAAAAGGCGTGGAGTCCCTACACATAATTCCAAGTAATAAGATAAATATTCAAGCAGGGCTACAATCTTGATAGTAAGAGGTGAGTCATATTGAATGCCTGGGAGTTATGTGGGGAGGGGAGGAGTAAATAATGCCATGTGTCAAATTAATCACATTGCATGCACTTTTAAATTAATTGTAACTTTGTATTTTACTATTCCAAAAGCAAATCACTTTACAGAAATAAAACACATAAGCAAAATTAATCGCATCAGAAGAACGGATCTGTACTGTCACAAGGCATCGATGTGAACCACAGAAGCGGCAAATAGATCCACGGAGTGCGGGTCTGGGCCGATCCCAGTGGTCGCGCGGACTAAGGCGTAGATCTGCGGCCAAGCGCTTGCTGGGATCGTGATTTCGAATCCCACCCGGGGGCATGGATATTTGTCTTGTACAGTGCTTGTGTTGTCGGGTAGAGGTCCCTGAGACGGGCCGATCCCCCGTCCAGAGGAGTCCTACCGACTGTGGTGTGTGCTTGGGTGTGATCAAACGAAATCACAAAAACCCTCGACACCTGCTGTGAACAAGCAGGTAGAAGAGGGAAGGACTACGAAAACGAGTGCGGGTGTGGACAGCGGAAAACAAATTGTGGCTGTGAATATGGACCTGGGAGGAGAAAAAGCAGAGATATCTTCACGAAATATTGGGGTGGAAATGCACTGAGACCCAACTGTTAGGAACTTCATATCCGGTATCTTATTCAAAAATAAGCTAGCAGATGAAAATAAACAAATTCGGAAGGTGAGAAGAAGCTTCACGATCACGCAAAACTCTTTAACCTTTTACAGCCTAGCGGTAACTTTACATACCACTAGGTTTAACATTAAAAAATTCTACTTGGTGCCCACACTGCATTTATGTGTTTTGTACGGATCTCAGAACAAACAGCAACTTTTGCCTTATAAAACATTGAGAGATTGGTTTTTATAACCGAAGTGGAGAGTGTTTACAGCGCGGTACGCACTGAGTCCTTATATAAAACAGATACGCTTCGTCTTTAAAGGGTTAATTAATAGCAGTGCGCACTTTCTTACTGCAACTTCATGTACGTACGTCTCCGAAAAGTACTATCCTCAGACTCAAGCACTTCCTATTGCATCTCAGAGTTGAGATCCACGATCTCGTAGAATCCCAGAAGAGCTCAGATTTAATTTAAATCGCCGCGGAAGCCTGAGATTATCTGAAAGTTCACTGACATTTCCACGAAAACACGCCATTGTGCCCTATGGTGTGCCAGATAAATCCAACCTACATATCCATACACTTCTCTTTAAAATCTATTTTAACATCAACCTCCTATCTACGCCTATGCCTTCCAAGCGATCTCCCCCCTTCACGTTACTTCACAGACTGAGGTATATACTCCTTATCTCCCCAGTGCATGAATTCTGCGTTGTCCAATTCATACTCTCTTACCTTCTGGTCCTCAAAATACTGCTCTGCGATCTAATGTACAAAATTTTAACCTCGCACAGTTTTTAATTATGCATAGTTGATTAAATTACTTAAACTTTTAAAGCCTAGAGGTAACTTTACGTACGGCCAGGTTTAACATTAAAAAATTCTACGTGGTGCCCACATTGCGTTTATGTGTTTTGTACGGATCTCAGAACAAACAGCAACTTTTGCCTTATAAAACATTAAGAGACTGGTTTTTATAACCGAAGTGGAGAGTGTTTACAGCGCGGCACGCACTGAATCCTTATGTATAACAGATACGCTTCGTCTTTAAAGGGTTAATGGACACACAATAATAAACACAATAAATATTCCACTTCTTTTTGAGGTTTAAATTTTCAGAATATAAGTAGAAACCACCTCTCTGTGAAAAGGTAGAACATAGCATGGACTTCACTCTGTGGAAAACTGATCCCGAACATCGACTCCCTAAAGTAATCGTGTGTTATTCGAGTAAATGTCAACTCAGCCGTTGGTTCAGACCAGCTTTCGAAATCGATTAGCTATTCTATTCTCACTTGTCGTTTAGAGACACGAGACCCAGACTTTAGAAGGCAGTTCTTTCGGGCTGCGTTTCAGCATAGATTTAGGTCACCCTGGTGAAGGATAGTCTCGAAGTGATTATTAATTAAATATAAACCCGAACTGTAATTAAGAAAAACCCTGAAAAATCAGAGACTTCGCGTGAACAAACATCCATTTAATATATTTTAACTGTAAGTCAGTCAAAGTTTACTTCAGAAGAAGTCGTAATGATTTACAAGGCAGGCAATGCACGCATTCCAGTGAGGCGCGTTAGCGTAACTATTGTTGCCGTGGGAAAGTATGAACTATTGAATATTATGAGTGTGTTTCTGTATTCTTGCCTTAGCTGTCCGGTATGAAAGGCGCATTAGCCTGTCATACTGTCATCTGTGGCCTGTCTGGCTCTACCATATTCTTTCACATTATCTCACAAAAGGAAAGATTTTTGGGGAAGAAATATTATTTAACACATAACATAATGTGTGTCTTGATTTTCTCTATAACTTTGTCTAAAATATTTATCATTCTAAGAAATATTCAGCAAGACATTATCATGAACGTGCACAGCTCGTCATGTGAGGTACCTGTTATTCTTTTCAGATTTTAATGAAACTTTAATTTTCTCAGCAGATTTTCGAAAAACCCTCAAATATTAAATTTCATGAAAATCCGTCCAGTGGGAGCCGAGTTGTTTCATGTAGACGGACGGACGGACGGACGGACGGACGGACACATATTACAAAACTAACAGTCGCTTTTCATCTTTTAAGAATGCGCCTACAAATGGCCTTTTCTTTCTTTTTCTATGCCGCAGAACGCAATATAGGAAAATAAATACGACCACAATAGAATTCTATAACAAATGTTCTCAGAACAAATTTGTACGTATTTGTACGTAAATTCCCTTTGGACTATAACACCAACAAACGGCAGACACATGAATTTTTCATTAGGAGAGCAGAAAATCAAATGTTTCTTCCCCCGTTACTTAACAATGTTACACCGTAAGGGTGATAATTGGATCACAGGCTATTTAAAGACGCTGTGTCAACTGCAGCGATTCCGAAGCGTCGAATGGTATGACAGCGTTATTGCTTTCGGTGAATTTGAAGCAATTGGGAAGAAAGCGACCACGGCATATTTTGAATTAACACCCAAACTTTCGTCTAGACATATATCAGAAAGCCCACAAGTCCTCCGGAAAAAAATAAATTGTGGCTATTAAATAACGGGAACGCTCGCCTATCTCCTTAACTTCACTGTTTGTCACCAAAATATATATGCGTCAGTCACCGTCTGTTCCAACCCGAGTCGCGTGTCAAACCACGCTCCGTCACGATGACGTAGTTCTGAGTCTCAATTTTTTTTTTTCATGAACGGTTTTCAAATTGTAGAACTCAGTCTGATAAAAGAATTAAGCGACATAAAATTCTTTTGAGAACCTGAAAATAGTGTCACCAAAACCTTACGCCCATCACATGAGGCACACAGAAAAGGCGAGTTACCAAATTCTAGCAAAATGACTTGAGAAGATGCTTCTTGTCCTGAAAGGCTCCTATGGACCAGTGTGTAGCTTCCACTGCAAACTGCTTTGGACAGTTAACACGTCGATTGACACTGGTCTCGTTATTTAATAGCCACAACTCGCATATGGAAGCGAATTATCAGTTTCACACGCGAGTTGCTACAGTCGTATGTAAACGCAGATTTAAAATACACCTTCATAAAACACGATGAAAGAGTGTAGATTGAATTAACCCTTTAAAGACGAAGCCTATCTGTTTTATATAAGGACTCGGCGCGTACCGCTCTGTAAACACTCTCCACTTCGGTTATAAAAACCAATCTCTTAATGTTTTATAAGGCAAAAGTTGCTGTTTGTTCTGAGATCCGTACAAAACACATAAACGCAATGTGGGCACCACGTAGAATTTTTTAATGTTAAACCTGGTGGTACGTAAAGTTACCGCTAGGCTTTAAAAGGTTAAACTGCCTCCGGATAGGGAAAAGTGGTGGGCTCTTGTAAATACGGTAATGACACTTGGCGTTCCACAAACTGCGGGGCTGTTCTTGACTAGCTGAGGAACTGTTAGCTTCTCAACAATGACCCTGCTGTATAGAGTTACTTAGTTAGCAGTTCCGAGACCCCACGTTCCACCTGTCTGACCGTCGAATCCCACTACTGGGACGCGACCCACCAATTAAGAAGAGCTGAATTAATTTTTCTTTTAAAACTCTTTGACTTTCATTGATAAACAGACGTCACAAAGGACTCTAAAACAAGACGCGAGTAAGCAGTAAATACTTCACGATAAATCTGGGGTAACTGCGTGGAAATATTTGACGATTATAAATCAATACGAACTGTGCTAACGTTACGCTGCAGGCCAAAACACAGTAACATATGTAAACGCTAGACCACAATGCAACGGTTGTTTAATTGTAACATGACGTGTTGGGTTGTACTGCGGCATGATACACACACATCTATCACTATGTGGTTTTGAAATCAACATAAATTAACGCGTGCGAACACCGAAAGCTATCGCCTTTGTGCTCTCTGCTATGAAAAGCCTATCCGTCCGATTTGTAACAAGGTGCAATTTTGAGGGGGGGGAGGGCAGTCTAACACCATACATTCTGTTGATCTTTTTTTGTATAGCCGTCGAATCTTATAATTAGTTATTTTCTTCTTGGACTTCTTGACCCTTGAAAATGGGACCGATACGTTGTTCGAAACGTCGGAAAAGGATTACCATTTGACGCTGCGTAATACCCCACAGGGGCGGAGACCTCGTCACCATCGCGGCGGACGCCTGAAATCACGGATTTTACGAACGTCTGCAGCGTTTTGTCCACTTCCACATATTCCTTCACGGCGTGCACAGGGACTACATCTTTACCGACGACACTTCGCATGTACTTCAAACGGGCTGCTGTTCCCACTCATATTACCTTCCGCGATTTGATCACACTAATAATATCTGGTGCCGATCCCAGTGGCCGCGCGGTCTAAGGCCTAGGTCTGCGGCTGAGCGCTTGCTGGGATCGTGGGTTCGAGTCTCACCGGGTGCATGGATGTTTGTCTCTTTCGAGTGTTTGTGTTGTCAGGTAGAGGTCTCTGCGACGGGCCGATCCCTCGTCCAGAGGAGTCCTACCGACTGTGGTGTGTGTCTGAGTGTGATCACGAAGCCCCGAGAACGGGGTTGGCCATGACCAGAAACGGGTCGTAAACAGCCACCAAACAAAAAATATTTGGTGAGGATCACACCTTATGAATCTCTCCACCATGCACGTTCCTCCACCCTCCTGTTGCTGCCTCCTTTTTGGATCCAAATATTTTCTTCAGTATTTGTTCTCGAGCACTCTCAAGCTACGTTCTTTCTTGAAAATGCGAGATAACGTTTTATTAGTATACAACAAAAGCGGTGAGATGTGGTTCTGTTTATAAATAGGGATAAGCAAAGCTTTATGAATACTATGCAAACACAACCCGCGACGCGTCGCATACAATTCTGAAATATTACTTTGCAATATGATACATGTAGAGACAGCTCAGGATCGCAGACGTGAGCCACGTCTATGGATTTATAAGGTGTACGAGCGAAGAGCAGCAAGATATAAGCTCCTTCATTGATTGGTTTATTTCTTACTGCTCACGTTCTCCTTTCGTTTCGTTTTCTATTTCCTTTTTTTTTTAAAGTCCTCTTATTATTTCCGTTCAATGCACGTCGCCTTTTATTATTTTCATTCCCTTCGTCTCTGTTCGTTACAATTCTATTTCTAGAGGCCTGCATGTCCTGCCAGCTACTTCCCGTTGTTCTTCTTGCTTTGGGCCATCAATCGACGATGATAATCGACAACAGCGCCACGGTATCCGTTGCACCGGTTCACCATACCTGGCATTCCCAACAGTGTTTAATAAATCCAGGTGTACTGCGAGAAACTAACAGGTTCTGTTGTTATTGATAATTGACGCACTAGTTCAGTTTACCGGTCGTCCACGCATCCTGTTTCCATTAGCTAATTAAATAACTAACTGATTAATAACGTCATGGATCAAAACCTTTCTTCAGAAACTATTTGCTTTTACGCCAGTCACCAAATATCCCGCCTTCTGTGTACCCCGAAGGTTTGTTATTACTATCATCGTCGTCATCATCATCATCATCATCATCATCATCATCATCATCATCATCACCAGCATCATCAGCTCCTTTATGCAGAGTATTCACACTTATATACCTGAAACAAACCATGTTTCTAGGGTATACAGTGTCACAGCTATTTTGCGTGTGCTGTTAATGGTACATATAACGCTGTCTTCACTATTAAACTCTTTAGTGCTTCTACATTAGCACTTTCGTAAGGATGTGTGCTGTGCCCAATACAGCTGTCTTCTGTAGTTCCTTGATACCGTGCTTTCCCAGTATGCTGCTCAAGTATTTTCTGAAGGATTTTGAAATGGTTCCAGTTGCTCTTATTATAACTGGCGTCACTATTGTTTTTACATTCCACATGCGTTGTATTTCTATTATGAAGTCTTTATATTTTAGAATCTTCTCGGCTTCTTTATCACATTTCTGTCTGCTACGTCAATTAGCATACATGTTCCTTTTTCATTATCCCGGATTATGACGTGTGGTTTATTGTTGGGGATGGTTCTGTCGGTTTGCACTTGTTGATTTCATAATATGGTTAACTTGCCCACTTGTTTCTACTGATTTACTATTATTGTAATTCTAATATGTCTAATAAAGCACCCGCATAATTGTGTCATAATGATATTACTGCGTAATTACTGATTAATATTCAATAATCTTTTAATCACTTAATATTTTAAGAACTTATCACTCACACGCGATGTTGATACATTTACATTAAATAAGAATTTCTTTGTGTTATAAACTCGCCCTGAAGATGGCTAAGCATAGCTGAAACATGTAGGAGATTTTACTGTGGCATGACACAAATGTATGGTTGCTACATCACGTGCAACTAGTCGGATATAAATACAAGTAAAGATTACTGTTATTAACTATACCTTAGCTGTTGAATCGCACCGTTCACGTACCGCGTAAGTTTGCGGGATTTGAGCTCTCATCATTGCTATATGACCAAATTAAAGACCAGTTGTGCAGCAGGCATCCCGCTTCTCTCAAAATGGTGGAGTTCCGCAATAACTGAGATCTACGCTCTCCTGGGATTTTATGCAGCGCAGATTGGTAGCCTGGTGCCGACGTTTCGGGACGACCTATCGGTCCCATATTCAAAGGACATAGACTGCTTGACCCTTGAAAATGGGACCCATAAGCCGTCCCGAAACGTCGGTAACAGACTACAAATCTACGCTGCGTAACATCTCAGAAGAGCGCACATCTCATTTATACCGCGGCGGAAGACAGTGATCTTCCTCAGCAGTTGATTCATCGGACAAAATCACTCGTCCATATTCATGCAGTACATCAGCTGAACAAGACAATCACCTCCAGTGCAATCTGCAATACGGCCAAGCCCTCAGGCCTTTTACAGTTGAGTATTTCAGAACTGTCGCCTTGACTTCACTGCTGTGAAAATTATTAAAATGTATACAGATTCAAGTCTGCTGTGGTTTGACGTCGTTTGGACTGGTAAATAATTTCAGACTATTGAAGGTTTTTAATGCCTTCAGAACTTCGGTATATATTTCCCAGACAACACAGTGTAACATCCCAGAACACATGAATCATCAGCAACGCCACTGTGGGCATCTCACACCTCGCATTCTAAAACGTCTATTTCTGTCATTCTTTCGGGTTTCTTTATTACTCAGGTGACAGTGCATTACCCCCAGGCGTTATACGCAGCGTCACCATAAATCGCCGGCTTTATTGTCCACTTACCTGGATCACAACTGATAAAAAATTTAGGATCACATTTTTTCAGGGTCGTAAGACCTTGTATCTGCTCCAGTGTCTCTGTTTTGTGTCTTCCTATTCGCTACTGAACTATCGTTCCGTTTGCCCTTAAAATACATTTCCCATACTTCGAATGGGTTCGCACATTGATTACGTCATCGCAAGATGCACAAAATTGTATCTTACTTTCTCTCCGCTTTTATTCGCACTAAAATCTCGGTTACCAAAGTATGAAGCTTCATTTCTTTTTAAGACTGTCGAAGCATTCAAGTTCATTCTTGATTCTTCTCCAGTTTACATTTCCTTTCGCTATTGTGTGAAACACACTGGAATTTTCCTTCTACACCGCAATCCTTTTAACACCAAACAAATTTTTTAACAAACAAACCGCGTTATTTCAAAATACTAGTACTCAAGCTGGCTTCCATATAGAGCAAAATGTATGTCCCTCCATAATGGTGGTTTGTATTTTATTTAACCCACCTCATTTTACTAAATTACCGCTATGAACAACATAAAAACTATCAGCGTTTTCCTTTGCTAAAAATTCTGTCTTTTGTAGATATAAATATATATTATTTCGTTATAAACTAACATAATCTAACGAAATTTCGGCCTTCCTCCGAAAAAGGTCGAAAACTTAATAAATTCTCAAAATAAAGCCGCATTCAGAAAAAAATCTGAATACCACAGGGCTAGAAGAATACGAATATGTGCCCTGAAACAGCCCACGTTCGCCTTTCTCGAAACTTATGATCTATTGGTCATCTGCATTTAATGTATGTGGCTTAGGCAGTTAAAACGCCTTCCCTACGTGTCATATACAGTGAAACTCTGTTAAGAAATTTTTGAAAATTCCAAGAAAATCCTACTTCTTAAGCGGGGAATTTCTTAAAACCGTAATTTTAATGAAATGGGAGAATTTTGGTGCTTTTTTATCCTGACTTCTTAGGGGGGAAATTTTCTTAACCGGATTTTTCTTAAGCGAGTATCACTGTAATAAATTCACGTATCCTGATAATATTGCTCGCTTATGCTTTATATCTCAATCATACCTGTGCTTCTCTTGTTTTCCCATTGCCTTTCCTCGAAATTTCTCTCCAGTCACGCTGAAACGGAATCAGAATACTGCACTGCAGCCAGGACAACTTTCTTACGCTACGTTTCCACGTCATTTGTCATTCTGTATTCATATTACTTCTCAGTCCTAACGCCTGGGGGCGATTTCAAATAGCGACGCAGGCATAGGGCGCTAGTAGGAATGTAGGCTTATGCTATTTACTACTGAGACGTGGCTTTGGTCCATGGTCTTAATACTGCGCACTGAATTTCAGATTCGTCAAAAAATATTTTAATTATAAACTCCTTATTCTTTATATACAAGTATTTCTGTGTGTCACAGACCGACTTCCCATGTAGCACGCGCGTATGAGAATACGCCTATTACAAAGCGTACAAAATTTTGCTGGTAATCCTTGAAGAAGAGATCACAGTTGTTAGGTGTATTTGGAAGCAAAGTACTTAATACCCTTGGAGGTATATACTACGGAAATATTACTCACGTGATGATGGCGACGCAGTGTCTGGGCAGCTACAGGAGGGTACGTACTGCACGGCAGAGGGACACCGCAACTGTTCGAAGAACGTTATGTGTCCTGCACTGTTGTTTGTTCATAGGTTAGAATTCTGTACGCACCTTGTCGTCACGTGTCCAAGTGACGTCCCTGGATTTCATTGTATTAAAACATTACAATACTTGTTTCTGTTTTGTAATATTATACATTGCCCATTTGTTTCATCCCATATAAAGGCAAATTTCACCTTAAAACAAGTCATGTAGGCCCAGACGGGGAGCAGAGGTATAGCTGTACTCTTTCTTTGACCTCAGCACTAGATGCGGGGTAGGTGGTCAACGCCACGACCCGGCCGATTTAACCTCTGGAAAGAGACGCGATACCCATTTTACAGGAGGCTGGGTGGGCCCCAGGGCCGTTCTGAACGGGCGCGGAAAATCTCGCCCCCAACGGGATTCGATCCCCCGACTGTCCAGCCAGTAGCGAGTCTCTATGCCGACTAAGCATCCCCGGCCCCGTTTCATCCTACACAGATTCACGTATTTTCTATGATCTTCTTCTCAGATAATTGTAATCGGTATTCTTACTTTCAAGTGTGACATTCCGTCGTGATATAGAGGTAAGGAAGTATCGTCAGTCACAAAAATCTTCGTATATTAAGATCAAATTTATTAAGCTACATGTTTCGGCTTACCTATAAAAGACTCATCATTAGACCGTAAGATACAGGGGGGAAATTGTAGATAATGTGTAACACACGTATAATTTTCCCTCCGTATCTTCTGATGATGGCTCTAACCTTTCCAGAAGTTCTTTCCCTTCAGGTTTCCTGACCAATATATTTCCACCAAGTCCTACGTATCCCGACGTTCCAATATCCTTGATTTGATCACCCCAACAAAATTCGGTGAAGTTTACAAATTGCCAACTTAGCATTACAGTTTTTCGGCATTTTTCTTCTTCCTCCTTATAATGCCCAAATGTACTCATCAACACTTTAATGTCATATACATCCAGTACGGTTTTCTGCCTTAATGTGACAGACCACGTTTCACACTCATCTTGCACACAAGTGTACCTTTCGTCATGTGCTTTGTAAGGTTTAATGTTTCGTGAACGAAAGCATGAAACATGATAATTATCAGAAAGTTCGAACTGCCTACTGGCCTATATGCTGCACCTCCGAAACAGATTTTAATGAACTTCTGAATTGGGTGGAGTTCAGTGTTCTCTCTGAGCTGGGCGGGTGCGCGGCCGTACAGTAACTGAAATGCTCCCGCGCACACTGAATTATTACCGCGCAGCTGAATTTTTTTTTTTCAATTTTCATTGTAAGTGTTCTCGTGATGCATATTACAAAAAGATTTTACATTGTTGAGCAGTCATCAGGTCATGTAAAAATTTTCTGTTCAGAGCAGCAGCAGGTCAGCATAGCTGTAAAAAAATCAGAGGGTCCGCTGGTGGAGTTACAGTAAAAATCTTTCGCAGAGTTTAAGTTTAATGTAAAACTCCCTCCCCAAGCTCCAGCGAAAATTTAACCGTTCCTTTACATTCAGTTCATCGCAAAAAATAAATGTGAGCCCACGTGACAAAGTATGGGGCTCTTTAAAACACAACGATGAAGCAGCACGTTCATTTGAATTGTTTTTATGTAATGTTTACTTCATGACAAACCTACGTACAGGAAGAGGGCAGAAAATTTCGTAACCTTTTGAATAACAAACCAATTCTGAAGAATTACAAAAATTAGTCACGAAAAACGAAGTTGAATTTTTATCAGCCTTCATAACGGGGTTTTTACGATAAAGAAAATGATGCACTGGAAGCAGCACAAATGAAATTTTTAAGACTTTGCTAGGAATTACTAAGTTAGACAGGGAAAGAAATCAATCCGTGATGGAGAAACTTGGAGTGCAGAACATCATTCTGGAAATAAGACAGTACCAACGAGAGTGGCTACAGCATGTAGAAAGAATGGACAGAGACAGGATACCCTAACAGGCACTGAAATATAGGCCAAAGGGGAAGAGAAGCATAGGACGCCCAAGGAAAAGATGGAAGGACTCATCTCGAGGGATAAAGAACAGGCACTACGCCTAATACTTCACAGCTCATGATGATGATGATAATAATGATGATGATGATGATGATGAGAAAATGATGCAATGTAAATAAGTCTCAGGTTTCTATGACGTTAAATTTTTCATGTTGTGAGATTTTGTTTACGACATCAAGCAGTCTGAGAGATGATTGCCAACCTTACGGAGGAAATGCGTATAGGTACATTGATAAACGCCTACAACCTTATAGGGTGCCATAACTAGGATGTCCACAATGCACACCTTATGTAAGTCTGCTTTCCGACATAAAAGTGACAATAAGCGGATTATGTTCAGACATCATACCTTTGTTATACCATAAATGATTTTATTCATTTGATTCTGATTAAGGAACTAATGAATTAATCAACAAGTATGAAATCGTCTAGCAGTTCCTTCATTTTGTTTATCTTATCCAACGAACACTTACTGTTTTGCAATAATAAAAATTACCATTTTTAAGAGAGAGGTCTGAAATAGACGCATAAAATATTTTTACATTGTTGCAATATGGGGTGGGGGCGGTGAGCCAGACAAACGGACACCCAGCACGTTTTGTTCTCTCGTATTGATTCTCTGTGTTTTACACCCACCAATACCATCCGCAGCATACGTCACTTCATCCCACATCTCATACTGGGATTGCATGTACAATCAACGTCATGAATATAACCGGGTACACTACGGTGTCTTTCAACATCTGTTCTTGTACTATTTTAGCCGAATCCGAATTTACCATTCTGACGTGAACAGCGGCTATGAGAGACGTAGACATTAATAAGAACAAAAAGCATGATGACAAATGTTTATTTAATCATTACTCTGGATAGGGCAATTTTAAGCAACATACAACTAAGTAAATAAATAGGAGGCGGTATACTAAAACAAAGTAAGTTAGCAGAATGTTTTAAATTAAATGAGACTCCTGCAACGGCGCATCCAAGAGGGGGGGGGGGCTGCCGGGCTGCAGCCCCCAACCCTTAAAACCGAAATTTAAAAAACACATGTTCTATTGATATTATGATATCAAACGTTTTACGTGATTTAGCCTTCAGCCGAAAACAGCCACTGAAATCGACTGATGACTAGTACATTAGAATTTTGAAAAACAAATTAATACAGTAAAAAAAACAAGAAGACAGAACACTGTGATTGAGTCATGGAACACGTAGTTATATTTGTATGTATATAAATACAGTTGCAAACAGTGTTATGCTATACTTGCAACATGATACTTATAACACTTTTTTAAATCAAACATAAATTATACATAGCCTTAGGGTCAGCTCCCCCCCCCCCCCCAAGCAAAAAATTCTGGGTGCTAACCTGGACTCCTGGCTTCAATCATTTCGATACTTAATGCCACCCCGATTACGTTACTCAAGCTCGAAGCACGTAGGAGAAGAATTACAGAAGAAATAAATATAACATACTAAATTTAAGCGGACTGTGCTTTCCTGATGCATGCCAAGAAACGAAAAAGTTGTCACTGTGCATGGCATAAGGCATAAGGATTAGGTGACGCATAGCTCCATTAATTCTTAAACTCTAAAACTCAGTGAAAGTGAGTGGTTGTCTTCTAGCCCCGGTTGTTTTACCTCCGTGGAAAGCGTCACCGGCACCAATTGAACAGGACGCTTGGTGGAACCGGAGAGGGCTCGACGCTAGTGGAGGAGAGAAAAACCTCTTACGTTGCTGGGAGTCAAACCACAACGCCCCGATTTTCCAGCCCGTAGCCTAGTTCCTATACCGACTGAACTATACTAGTTCCGGTACAAGTACGAAGGATCCATAAAAAGATACGCCCTCAGATGGATGTAAACAAGACTGAAGACTTAGAAATGAACGTAAAATCTTTCATATTTCCTAGTCTAAGAACTGATGTCTAATCACACATTCATTGCGCAATAAACTGTCTTCAGCTTCGGGATTGAAATATGAAAGCGGAAGAAAACGACGTCACCACCATTTGTTCATTTCATATTAATTTAGGTAAACCGTGCACAAACCTGATAAATAGAAGTAAATCGTAAAGATAGCTTTGCTGCGAAGTTGCTGGAGTACACGCTTTGCACTCTAGGGATTTTGGGTTTGAATGTGTGTAAGAAAACAGTTATGTGGGTTGGGAATTTCCATAACCTTCTTTTTGTCTTTAGAGGTAAAGCAATCCCGTTACAGGCCTGGACAGGCCCTTAGGGTTCCAGGATGTTGAGGCTCCCAGATTTCTAGACAATCGGCATTTGAAGGTGGTAAGGTTGTCAGTCATACGCACCGGCCGCCTTTACCTCCCCCCCCCCTCACGAAATATTCCTGGTACTCATTTCTATTAGAGGCTGAGTCGACCCCATGGACATAGTGCGACCGAAAGGATTATGTCAATGAAAAATTCCAATGACACCATCGGGAATCGAACCCGTGCCCTTCCTGTTTGTAGCGTTAATAACTAAATTCCATATACATCATATATTTCTTCTTGTGCCCTTAATTCATTATGCATAATCATCCTGCCGTATCCAATTGAACTAATGACCTACGCAGCTGACACAATGTCGTGAACTACGAGAGAAGCAGACTCCTCTGCAGCCCATATACGAACAATCTCTGACGGCTAACAATTTGGTGACACGTCGAGGATGAAACCAGGCGGAACACATAAAAATTATTCTAAAAGAGATTTCTTGTAGAGCTGAAAGAAGAAAGAAAAAGGTCAAAGGAAACTGAAGCGTTAAGACAATTCTATGCATTGACTCTAATCTACAAAAGAACAAAAAAGGAAAGAGACAAGTGATGGAATAAAGCAGTGACTTTCCAGGGAGACATACTTCTAGTTTTCTGGAAGTATAAATAGGCAGAGTAATGCGTAGGAAAGAGGAAGAAAGAGGGGACAATGTAGAGAAGAACACATTATCACATCCGTACCGCTTACAAAAGTGAATGCAAATCACTACTTTCCAATTGCGTCATTCGAATTCAAGTTCTCTTCTGCAAGTCATTTGCTTCGAGAATACAATGTCGATCAACTAAGTGCACAACAACAACCGACCTGAAGACAACCACGTATCTGTACTGTTGTCGCCCTACTCTAATACACTTTTCGGTACGGTTCTGCCTTCTTCAGCGGCGCACAATGAAGTGCAAAATATTACAGCGTTACCGTGTAATATACTTGTACATTCCATTGTACATCCCGAAGTTTAGAACACAGACTATGAAGTCTTTACTAGTGAAGGTCACCCCGTAACATGGCATTGGAGGCACAGAGGGAGGCACGGACATATAAAGGTACCCATGTTTCAACTCGGCGCTACATGGGAGTCAGGGGCCTACGCCACGCCCTGACGGCTTTACCCTCCGGGAAAGACCCGGTATCCATTGTACACGAGGCTGGGTGAACAGCAGGCTCGGTCTGAACGGGTGCAAAGAGTCTCGCATGCATTGGGCTTCGAGCTTCGGACTGTCCGTTCAACACGTAACGAGTCGCTATATCGAATACGCTATCCCGGCCACCAAAATATATTAACATTTTAAAGCCTAGCGGTAACGTTACGTACGACCAGGTTTAACATTAAAAAATTCCACGTGGTGCTCACATTGCGTTTATGTGTTTTGTACGGATCTCAGAACAAACAGCAACTTTTGCCTTATAAAACATTAAGAGACTGGTTTTTATAACCGAAGTGGAGAGTGTTTACAGCACGGTACGCACGGAGTCCTTATATAAAACAGATACGCTTCTTCTTTAAAGGGTTAAGAATAGTAAGAGGCTGTCTTCTGTAAGCTCTGCGCTAGTTTCTAAATGCAAGAGACAATAAAGTAATCATCTTCATTCCCTTTGGCTTACCCAGAATACTGCGTCCTCAAGTGGTCACAGAAATTTTCGGTTGCATTTTTTAAGCTTTGTGAAGTGTCATAAAATGCGTGTTACGCCATAAGGAGTTCAGTACCTTCCATTTAATTGTACATCCCTGAAGACAGCAAAACATTCCTAAACATGTAATGTGTGTGAATGGCTTTATTATTATTATTATTATTATTATTATTACTACTACTACTACTTACTGCAATTGGGTTTTCACCCGGTGGCAGCAGTCTTACACCAGTACAGACACCACAATACAATAACATACATAAACGGAACAGCACAAATTACAGTACACGTATTGGCAGTTCACCCACAAAATACAATGTACCTACACTAATACAAATATACCTACATAACTACAATATACCCATACAAATACAATATACATACACAAGTACAGTATACCCATACAATTATAATATACCTACACAAGTACAATATACCTACACAAATACCATACACTCACACATTACAAAATACTTACACAAATAAGATATATCCAAAAAAATACAATATACCTACACAAATACAATCTACCCATACAAATACAATATACATACACAAGTACAATATACCCATACAATTACAAAGTTCGTACACAACGCAATATTCCCACACAAACACAATATACGTACACAATATATAATATACCATCACAATTATGATATCCCTACACAAATACAATATACACACACACACACACACATATACACACACACACGTTAGAGAACACCTTCACATCACTTCGCTTATTTACATACAACACTTCACTTCACTTATTTAACAGAAGAAATATTTATAATGCAAGACCTAAAGTTTTCACAGCCGTGTTGCTGGAAATTGAAGTATTCTGGCGATGTTATGTCTGTCGACTCGTAAAGACCTACCGACGTTTCGAAGAACACGGCTTGCTTATTGTCAGGTTTCAGTAGCCCAAAAAACTTGGTAGGCTACTTGAAAATTCGAAAATATAATTCACACAGGAAGTGTTATTGATAAAAATTACTGGCGAGTGCTAACAAACAGCGAAATCGTGAAGTGGATTTAACGTTTCTGACCTTCACGGAAATTAGCACTGATTTGCTATCAAGGCCCCGTTTCCCACAGTCACTTTGATATAAATGGAAAACTACAGTCGCCGTGGAATCGCTCTCCTCGAAAAAACTAGACAATCAGGAACCGCAATTTTCGTGTTCAATGAAGCTGATTTAATTTATTGATGCAGACTTCATTCGAGGGGGGAAATACTTAATTCGCAACACTCAGACCAACAAAATGCACAACCTTGATTTCAGGCTTCCGCCGCGATGCTGATTAGATCTGCACTCTTCTGGGATATTACGCGGCGTCCTGTGGTAAAAATTACCACCCGACGCCGCGTAATATCACAGAACAGCGCGGATCTCGAAATGCAAAATATTATTTCTCATATATTTATAACTCCTTTACATCATGTCTACTACGTACAACAGGTGCGAGTTTAATTGTATGCAGGATTGCTCTGGTTGGTTCCCTGATGTTGATCCCTTATGGATCGAAATATGTAGCAATATTCACTGCGATATTATAAACGTCTAAGAAAAAATACTGTGCATTTTGTTGGTCTGAGTGTTGCGAAATGTTTATCAACAATGCACGGAATGACGAATATAAAGCGGAAAATTCTTATCGTTTCTGCATAAACGGGCCAGCAATAGTCCTTATCAGTCCTATAGTTCTCTTGTACTCGTATTTGCCTACTAACGTATGTGTGCCTGCATACAAAGTTTAACTAGGCTGCATGCTAATACCAAAGCAAGAAGACTTATCAGATAGTACGGCCAAAGCCTCTTGCAACCTTAAACTCGAAAAAATACAGACCCAATGAATCCAGGCAACAGAACCAATTACACACAAAATTAGAATTAAAATTATACAAAATTCATTGCAGGATGAAAACTCGTACATTTACAACACTCTGTAGTTCTACTGATGACCGCAGTAAAATTACAAGCAATGTTTCGTATAAATTACGGACAAATGATGTATATTCACGAGCTGACAGACCGGCAACTGTTCAGCACCCCACTGACATACTTGTTTGAATTCTTTTGTGACGTAGACTTCTCCATGCTCCTTAACTTCGTGTAATAAAAGTTTCTTTGCCGAAATTTCCGCGGTTCCTTTACTATTCTTTTCACCACAAAGGTAATAATTCTCCTTCTCTCTTTCACCTCTCTCTCTCCCTCTCTCTCTGTCTCTCTGATGTACATTTACGTGTAAGTTACATTTCCTCCTAAACGCATTATGTAAAGAGCATTACGTCGCGGAGTCAGCTTTATTTACATTATTTCACGCACACAGTGTAATGAACAACAGGTGGTAATGAATTTATTACGGTTTTATATTCCTAGTGAATAAATTACAGCAAACAGAGCTCCGTTCTGGTACGCGCTGCAAGTCGTGCATATTCAAACAAATCTTATTTAAACTTTCCTCTCCTTCTCTTGGGAGGAGCTAAAATGATTTCTGTGCCACAAACCCAGAGCCTTTTTATTCTCCGAAAAAGAATCTGAGAGTTTACAGCAGCAAGGTGGGGCAAATAAGGCCTACGGAAACGGATTCGTTTGCATTAGCAGTTTTAACCTGCGTTGAAAGGCGGGTTTATATCCACTATTCTTATCCGCACTAAGAGTACAAAAAAAGTGAAATAAGAAAAGAACAAATAAGGACACTTAATTTGATGACGTCAATTTAAAAATAATAAGCCACCTTTCCTTGGGTGTAATTCTTTTATTGAAATAATGAGAAAAAATATTATATCCGTCCATCTATTCTTCATCATGTCGCCAATATTAAACATTGGTACTGATTTAGGTTACGAATTATTAGCCAGCATTTCTGTCACAGCAATATTGGACAAAAAGAATAGAGTGAGAAACAGAAACAATTTTATCTTATTTATCACCAAAATTGCTTGTTCCTTCATAATAAAATTAGCCACTTAGATACATCTCTCTGAAACATCTGTCGAAACAGCGGCAATCCGCGGATCACAGTTTGGGAATCACTGGTTTAAAAGTTTGTAATATCAGACACTCCGTGAGAAGTGCTGTTCAGCTAAAGAGCGTCTATTCTGCGCTACACACTCGGCTGTATGAGTCTATCCAGCTTTCTGTTCTAAGTGAAGGGAGGGAGACATTCTATGGAGCAACTATACTTGGAGCACTCTCAGACATAAGACGCAGCTGTTACATCTCCCTCCCTTCTCCAGACGCCCTTACCATACGTTTTCATAAATTTGCCCTTCACACAAAATACTGTTAATATTTAGACCGACGAAATAGCTTATGAATTGGAACTGGCACGGTAACAATTAACAAGAGTTCGCAGTCATACTCCTTACATCTGTTGGTCTACTTCTTAAAAAGAAGCGGACACGACACAATCCTAAAATTACCACACTGTCTGTGCGTGTGGGTCTGTGTGCTTGTGGGCGATCCGTATGTGTCTGTGAGTGGGTGCTCACATTTCGTCTCTTGGACAACTTTAGAATTATTACCAGATACGTAGAATTGTACATCAGTGCTACAAGAATGCAGGATCTGCTTTCTGCTCGGCATTTATTATGTTATGCAATTAAACAAAGAAGGCTGAGAGTGGTGGAACATATTACAGACATGGGACAACTGGAAGGAAGGGCATCAGGACGATTTGAGGTTAACACAGAGGTACTAAACTTACGAGCTTCTGGAATATGACGCCGTAAAATTTGGTACACTTACACCAACATTTCCCACAAATTTCTGCTTCCCTTTTCGGGGCAGACAGTTCTGTTTAACAATATCACCCTGAAGAGTGAGGAAGCAGATTTCTCCGAAACGCTAGGTACCTAGGTACAAAAACGGCTTCACATCCTAGAACATTATGATTTAAAAGCTAGTACTACATCAGTATCTTAGCTTACTCAACGAGCTTGCACGAGCAGTCGTTATACGGACTCTCATTAAATTGGGAAATCATCACAGCTGGTCATAGGTGCGGATTTGGAAGGAGACAGCAATGTCCTATTGCAACATATGATCCTGGTGTTGAAAGTGACATATTGGGGCAACTTAGGACAAACGTTGTTCAGCACCTAAAGCAGCATTTCAGGAAATCAAACCAGATGCCAAACAAATATCTGCGAAGTGATGCCTTCCCACAAAATAACTTAACTTCACACTACAGAGCAAAATCCTTTATTAGAAGCTAATAGTTCCTAAGCTAGTCAAAAAATCCCCCGCATTTGATGAAAACCCAAGGTTCACTGCCGTGTTCACAAGGGTGCATTACATACCCGCAGCCACGTAAATCCTACACACGTCACCACATCCAAGCTCTTTAATATCCATTTTAATATTAATACCCCATCTACACCTAGGTCTTTCAAATGGCCTGCTTTCTTCAGGTCCCCCCACTAAACTCCTATTTATCTTCTCTGTTATGCGTGCCACATTCCCCACTCATTTCATTCTAATCTATTTGATATGTGTCGATGTGTACAAATCGCGAGTCTCGTTATAAAATATCTGTATCCTCCCATTTCTTCCCCCTCTTAGGCCCAAATTTCCTCTTCAGTGCTCTATTCTCGACAGCCTCAGTTCATGCGCTTCCCTCAGTGCGAGGGACTGAGTTTCACACCTGCATAAAATCATCGTAGTCCTCACTTCTTTTACCTACTCACAGCAGGTGTCAAGGGTTTTTGTGATTTCATTTGATCACACTCAGACACACACCGCAGTCGGTAGGACTCCTCTGGACGAGGGATCGGCCCGTCGCAGAGACCTCTACCTGACAACACAAACACACACAAGAGACAAACATCCATGTCTCCGGTGGGATTCGAACCCACGATCCCAGCAAACGCTCGGTCGCAGACCTACATCTTAGACCTCGCGGCCACTGGGATCGTCCCTGCATAAAATACCAGGCACAATTACACTTCTGTACATTTTAATATTCTCTAAATCTTGGAGACCTAGCGGCCTGTCCAGGCCTGTAATGGGATAACTTTAGCTTAAGCTTTATATTTTAATATTTCCGGTTTTAGATAGCAAATAGGACGACAAAAGACTTTGGGTCGAACGCTAGCAGGCACTCCGCGAATTTAATCGGCTCTTAATTTCTTCATGAATCGGAGTATGATGATGATATGATACGTTGCTGCTGATGATGAAAATGATTATGATGATGATGACATAATGACAACACTTTGTGGGGGACTGAAGTTTTCACAATGCTTTTGGTAAAAATTAGTCTTCCTATATACGACGCAGTAACTTGTTATCAGGTACCAAATTAACAATCAACACCGCGTCATATTCCAGGAGAATGTAATTTTCACAATATATATTTGGTAACAAATAACTTAAAACAAAACTGCCTTCAATAGAACATTAATTTTTTCATCATTCCTTGTTTTGCGGAAAACGAGGATTTTCCTTTGTTAATACCACGAATAGACCGACGTCGAAACCGCAGCATTAAGACGGTTTCCAGATTCCTGGAATCCCAGTTAACAAGTACGGACCTGCAGTTTGTAAAAAAATGTGGCAGCCATTCATCAAACCAAGTTATTGTCCAACTGTTGCATAGGACCACTTTACAACGGCACAGTTTAAAAACATTAATATAATCCTCCTCCTTTCACATATTTTAATGGAGCGCAAAGTTGCTTCGTTTAAGGCGCAGAGGTCACGAGGGCAATAGTCCGTGGTAATAGCAACGTGTTTGGAGGGTTCAGCAGATAATGTATGGTCTACGGTTCCTAACCTTAATAGACTCCAGGAAAATGTTTAAAATATAAGGCGATGGAAGAGTCTAGTTCCGTTTTAATAGCACAGGTCTCCCAGCTCTACATTCTACTCTCCATTTCCCTACTTCTTCAGCCACTCTCCCGGCATACCTCATACTTTACACCGGATCTGGCTCCTACAGCCAGGAGCAGACTCCGATATTTCCATAAACCAAGCACATTCGCCCCTCTATCTCCTTTACATGGCACATGCTCACTGGAAAGAGTGGAAAGGATATGACAGTCGAGATGAGAAGCTGACACAAAGTTATGGACAGAAAACTTCAAGCCAGCAGACATTCTAGGAACCCAAACATAAACAGGATAACAGTACGAAAATTGTCACAACGGAACTAGGGCAAGGGTTCTCAAACTTTCTCGCTGGCGTTCCGCTGAATAAAATAGAACAGATTCAAATATACCCCTTATATATATATATACAAACACACACACATATATATGTATGTATGTAGTTAACCTTTTAAAGCCTAGCGGTAACTTTACGTACTACCAGTTTAATATAAAAAAATTCTACGTGGTGCCCACATTGCGTTTATGTGTTTTGTACGGATCTCAGAACAAACAGCAACTTTTGCCTTATAAAACATTAAGAGATTGGTTTTTATAACCGAAGTGGAAAGTGTTTACAGCGCGGTACGCGCTGAGTCCTTATATAAAACAGATACGTTCCGTCTTTAAAGGGTTAAAAAACAGCTTAAATGCTCTGGGTAACTGCAAACTTTACTTTCTGAGGTGCAAAACTGCATGACTTGTTCAACGTGGTAGCTTTAAAAAAGCTGAAAGTGGTTAAGTCCGGCTGACAGCGGGGCTACGTTATATGTTGCCAGCAATGAAGCGTATTAACAAATATATGTGGCTTATATTTTATTTATTTTGTAAAATTTTTATGCCTTTTTATGTGCCGATTTTAATCCCGGTGGGAGCGGGGACTTTTTTCGCACCCGCCCAGACCGGCCCTCAGTACCACCCAGCCTCCAATACAATGGTTACCGGGTCTCTTTCCTGAGTGTAAAACGGCCGGGACGTGGCGTTAAATACGATCCCAAACTAGCGCCGAGGTTAAAGAAAGAGTACAGCTATAATTCTACTCCCCCTCTGGGCCTTCATGGCCTGTTATAGGGTGAAACTTACCTTTTAACTTATATTTCGATTTTCATTAATGCCGCGTACCGGTAAAAAATGGTTGGTGCGCCAGTAGTGGTAGGCGTACCACAGTTTGAAAGACTATAATCTAGGGGCATGATGTGATGGATTCCACGTATTATTTTATGACTTACCAACGGATGTTGCCAGGTGCTGATCACGTAAGCCTATAAACTGGTTTTGCAGAATGAGTAAAGTCTAATGAATTGGCAAAATGTGGAAGGATCCGGTTAAAACAAGATAATGTTTATTCTTTTTGTTTGTCTGAAGAGACTCGATCATAATCGTCCGATCAGGTCACGGATTATAAACCTTCAAGGCTGCTGGTTACTTTATATACCACCAGGTTTAACACATAAAAGTTCTACGTTCTGCCCACAGAGTTCATTTCTATAATTTTTATGTATGTCGGAACAAACAGCTATTATTCCCCGCTACAAAATTAACTGAATGGTTTTTATAACCGAGAGGGAGAGTGTTTACTGCGCGGTACGAACTAAATCTTATACATAATTCAGGTTATTTTTCGTCTTTAGACAGCTCACAGTTGGAAAAAAGCCAAAGGACTTCTGAAAGACGGCAATGAAGGTAAAATTGAGTTTCAGAATTCATCGAATTCCTTGATTATTTGACTAAACCGTAATTTTATAACGAATACGCCGCACCGTGGAGTTAGTGTTGGCTGTTTGTCTTGTGCATAGTACAAAAACCACTTTAATTATGGTGCTCCAGATACTAGGCACTGGTCTCAGCGCAAAGTTTTCACATCCCCATTTCCTCAGTTGTAATTAATGTGTAAGACACGACGTCGCCACTGTAGTTAGTAAACCACATTACCCGTTTAAAGCCTAGCGGTTAGTATATGTACCGCCAGATTTAACACTAAATCTCCGCATTTGCTCACACAGTGTATCTATGAGTTGCATGTGATTCTCACAACAGCAATATTTCGCTACGCGGCTGTCACTGATTGGTCTTTCTGATGGAAGCACGCTGTGTTCTCTGTGAGGTACGAAATGAATATTTTTGTATAATGTACAACAATCTCGGTCTTCCAAATGTTAATCTGTAGATCCCCAGAAGCAACGTCGTGCTGCAATGTGGGTCAACTTCAGTACTAAGGATATTTCTGTGTACAGGTGTGCTACTGGCAACGCCTTCAACACGAGTGGCAAGGGCCATACACGCAGTCACGCCACAGTACACACAGCCATGCCAGAGTACACTAAGACAAACACCATTCACGAACCACCAAGTAACAACATGTGAAACGAATGCATAAAATTGTCAGAAAGGCAAACATATACTAAGGAATGTCAAGGCTCCACGTACCCATCCCCCAGTAGAATTCTGTCTTTGACTGTAGAACAGTTTGCACATACAAAATATGCTTTTATACTACATAAAATGATAGGCCACTGATCCAGGAAACGTGTCATCGGTCTGTGCGCAATAGTATTCGAGGGTAAAAAAAAATCATTTGGTGGAGGGGGGGGGGGGGGAGGGCGAAGGCAACTCGTAAAGTAATCATCCTATGTTTGATATCGCAGCATAACCGTTACGACACGATTTACTCTAGACAAATCCAAGGAAGAAACTGACATCCTTCGCCTCTATACGCGTCCCTCAAACAAGTCGACGCGTCCGTCTCCAGTAGGCTACTTCGCTCAACAGTAGGAGGGCATGACACGTCTTGTGACAAAAGACCTAGAAATAATTACAGTACATCTCTTAAGTGTGTTACCGTCCTCTTCTCTCACCAAAGTAATGAACCTCTGACGTGAATAGAGGGACGTTGTTTTAGTTACGAAAGAAATAAATGCCCAGTTGCGAACAGCGCCGTTGCGACCGGACGACAGACGCTGGGCCAATTAGACCTGCTACTGAGAAGGGGGGATGGGAATCAATTATACCAGGCGGCACGTTACAACCTCCCGTCGTACATCATTACCGCTTACAATGCCCAGTGGTTACTACGGAACAACGGTGAGCAAGTGGTCATTACTGATCACACATCGCCTCATGTAACAACACCGACTACGTCATACGCTATTCAAGTTACATAGCTTTCCAACAGAAGTTTCAGCCAGCACCCCTTCCTGCCTTTCTCAGATTTGAAAGTAATTTCGTGCAGAATTCGACATACGTGTCGCTTGCATACAGATGTGTGTCCATATGGTAAAAATTACTGTAAGGTGGCTCACCCCCGTTCTGGTATTATACAAATGAGTTTTTTGCAACCAGTCAAAAAAATATATTCAAGAAGAATATACCGCCCCCACTCATCCTCCTTCCACGTGACGCCTTTAGTAGGCATTCAACCACGAAGCAGTGAATAAGTGTATTGGGGTCTATATCAAAAGCGACATATTAACCCTTTAAAGACGAAGCGTATCTGTTTTATATAAGAAGTCAGTGCGTACCGCGCTGTAAACACTCTCCACTTCGGTTATAAAAAGCAGTCTCTTAATGTTTTATAAGGCAAATTTGCTGTTTGTTCTGAGATCCGTACAAAACACATAAACACAATGTGGGTAGAATTTTTTAATGTTAAACCTGGGTAGTATGTAAAGTTACCGCTAGGCTTTAAAAGTTTAAACCAAGAGTTAATAACATGAAAAACTTTTGTAATGTACTCAAGCAAGTTATAGATTTCGTACTAATTTCATATAATTATATCATAATTTACGTCTTTTTGCAATTTACAGAACGATAAACAGAATCAAATGATCACAAAACAAGAATAGAAATGAAGATAGTTCTACTCTACCACGCACTTTCTGTAAGTCCATGACCAGATTCAAATATACACAATGCCGCTGCAAAGAATGCCTAATTGCTTATAGCATTTTCTGGAAAGTATTAAAATGTGGTACTGGATAAAGATGGAGAAGATCTGTTGGACAGATTGTGTGAGAAATGAAGTACTATGTAAAAGTCCAGGAGGAGTGGAATATCACACACACAGTAAAATGGAGGAAGGCTAACAGGACTGGTCACAGCTTGCGTAGGAACTGCCTTATAAAACGCGTTATTGAAGGAAAGACAGAGGTGGCGGGAAGACGAGTGAGAAGACGTAGGAAGACCTTAAGAAAAGGAGAGGATACTCTAAATTGAAAGAGGAAGCACTAGATCGCACTGTGTGGAGAACTCGCTTTGGAAGAGCCCATGGACCTGTCGTAAGACAGATCACGGAATGATAATACTAGCCAATTGAATATATGTTATCATCTGAACGTATTCTATTCTTCCAGGTTGTGCTTTTCAGGCAGTTCACATCCTATGCTATAGTGCATTCTTAGCATGTGAAGGTTTCTATCTCAAACCCGAAACGGAGTTGTAAAATATACCTTTAATATATTCTTGTAATTTGGCTTCATGATGGCTAATAATATTTAGTCGAAACATGTGGCCTTCATTCTTCTTGAATGCAAACGTTGTGTTGACTGATCGCAAAAAAAACTCATTTGCACATAAATTACGATATCTTCTAAATTTCCTACAATTCACAAAAATAAAAACGTTCCGTGACCTACACAAATCTTGAAGTTCCTCCTTATTTAACAGCAGCCATCTATGAGGAAATGTTAAAAATGAATGTTCAACACATATCAACTTTTCTGGTGAATTTAATGAGTTCTAACATGAAGTTTGGTAAGTCACGAAATTCTGTAGATTTAACGTAGGCCTATATGTTCACATTCTTATAATCGTTGTTCGACTAAGTAATGAAAACACTAATTACCAACAAATGCACAAAGAGAGTTTTATCATCAATCGTAACACACTCCTACATGTTTCGACCCTGCTGGGTCATCTCCAGGGAGAACTTTCCGTTACCGTTACACTAGGGTTGCACTTTACAGTTGAATGAGAATGCACTGTTGACTCCTACATGTTTCGACCCTACTGGGTCATCGTCAGGGAGAACTTTCCCTTACCGTTACACTAAGGTTGCACTTTATAGTTGAGTGAGAATGTGCTGTTGACTGTGTACTGCGTTGTTTTTGGAGGCGTGAACCCTCCGCGTTCCGGACCTGAACTGCCTCACTCAACTCTAAAGTGCAACCCTAGTGTAACGGTAACGGAAAGTTCTCCCTGAAGATGACCCAGCAGGGTCGAAACATGTAGAAGTGTGTTACGACTGATGATAAAACCCTCTTTGTGCATTTGTTGCTTATTAGTGTTTTTGTATGATATAGTGCACGGACATGGAACACATAAATAAGTAATGAAAAATATTCTGTAAAATTATGATAATTTTAGGACAAACATCCTTCCGTCCCGTGATATTGATTCGACCACTGTACATATAGACCACAGCAGATTTTAAATATTTAGTTTCCTACCCGATGCAGGAAGCACATCTACTTCTGAAATATCGTTTTAAAATAAAATAAGACAAGAAAGCTGAGTACTACGATGTAGTGAAATACTTAAAAGTTTCGAAGAAGGGTTTCAAATAGTGGATGGCGCACCGCGTGGCGCATGAGGGCACGTCAAAATGAGAAACTGCAGGCTACTTATCGGCGAATACCAAGCGTAAAGTCTTGTGGGATATGACGCCGTTCAGTTTGGTACACGTACTCTAAAATGTCAGAAGAGTTTACTGCTTCTACTTCTCCGAAAAAGGGGACGCTAAAAGTTACCCTTAGTTCGATACATGCACCAAAATATGCTGTAAACTCACCATAAGTCGCAGTGTTTTTAAAAGTCATCCAGAGTAACATCAGGCAGGCAGGCAGGCAGGCAGGCAGGCAGGATCTGTGACCCAAAACTCGTGTCTCGGAAACATCCCATCTGTTAACATACAGTGTGTGTCAATTTCAGCACTGCCGTCAAGTACAACAGTAAACAAGAATTGCCCCATATTTTATAGTACCCAAAGATTCATTATCGCGTTCACAAGAGCTCGCCACTTGTCCCTATCCTGAGCCAGATCAATCCAGTCCACTCCCCCATCACACTTCTCGAAAATCCATTTCAATATTATCCTCCCATTTATGCCTAAGTCTTTCAAGTGCTTATGACAAACTTCACGTGTAGTTTGGCTGAAAATACAAGAAATGTACATAACATTTTGTGAATAAACCTCGTTCTAAGTAACCACTTGAATTACAGCGATGGGACAGTATCATAATTTAGAATATTATGTGTTAATTTTGAGGAAGGGAAATGGATAGAACTGGCTCATGAAGATGTGTAACAATTGACTTCGTACCAGTTGTCATGATACTTTCTCGTCTACAGAGACCTCGTTCATGCCGAAATTAAAAGCCTGTCTCAATCCCAATGCATAGCAGATAATTAAAATTGCCAATCCTTTAATTGTAAGGGAATCACTATATTACTGGAATTGAAAAGACAGTTATTTTGTGACAATCAATGGCAACTCTGAAACCATTTATATCTGGGTTATCAACACAGCACGTTGTGACTTTAAACTCTTGGAATTTTAACAGTTATATGATTATATTTCAAATCTAAGTATTGTTTTTGCATATGCAAGCTGCATGTGCAATGACTTGAATATGCAGGCTATTGGAATAGACCAGTAATCTGTTGATACGAAATTTCAATAGGATATAGATTTCTCTTTTGTCACTGCAACCAATAATAATGTCTGTACACCAAAACGTAATAACGAATCTACACAGCTAAACGTATTGTTGTTTCATCTCTCAGGAGCAGAGAATGGGAAATTATCGGTACGTTATGCTGATATGAAAATATGACAACATGCATTAATAGAACAACGCTGCACGAACAGACACTCGCACCCAACACAAGGCAGCACAATGCTTGTTCTTTTAGCGTTAATTAAATTGGCTATTACGCATTGTAGGTAACAAGTAACTTTCCCCAGTAACACGAAAAGGCACCACAATTGCACAAATGATTGCATTGAAACAAGGTAGTAAATTTGTATTCTAGTAGCAAAAAAATACCTTAAAATCCTTGCCTCCTGATTTTCCATACTTCATCAGCGTTTTTTAATATTACACATAATTTACTGTTACAGAGCTAATGAACGCCATAAACCATATTACGGGCTAAAATCTTTCTTTTCATTTCGATGACAGCAGCACACATTACGCTGAAAAGCGTCTCATATAAAAAATACGGGTTAATAGTTCCTCACATAATTAACGGTTTTTGAATAAAGCACACGATTCTATTTAATTTCGTGTGCTGATGTGGATTTAATTTCATGTCTCGACATCCAATACCAAACTCCACAAACATTTATTGAGCAGGTTCTGAAGGGAAAGACGCCTGGCCATAGGAACAAGCACTGTCTCTCCACACTGCTGAAGTAAAAAGGATAAAATTGTTCCTGTACACGTCATGCAGGCATGTGGCGGCGGGGGGGGGGGGGGGGATACGTATAGGTCCACTTATCCTTAACCTCGGCACTAGATGCAGATAGGTAGCTAACTTCAGGCCTCGGTCGCTTTATTCCTGGGAAAGAACCCCGGCACCCATTGAAGAGGAGGCTGTGTGGGCAACAGAGCCGGTCTATACATTTTGGAAAAGAGAAAAATCCCTTATCCCTACCAGGGCTCGAAACCTCACTTCATCTCTCAATATCAAATCCATTTCACTTATACTGTAACAGAACTGAATCACATCAGGTATATGTATCAAAAGCATACACTATTTTTAACTGATATTAGGATGCTACAAATAAGTGTCATTAATCTCACAAACACTAACATTTATTTGCGCTATTTGAGGTTCTTCCAGCGGGCTTGACAAGGTGTCTTTATCTTCTGCGACGTTACGCCATGTCAACTGGAACACATCTATCGGGGTTTCTTTATTTCTTTCTTAGTCCCTCCCTCTTCTATGTAATTGTTCACAGTAGGTGTCGAGGGTTTTTATGATTTCATGTGATCACACTCAAGCACACACCACAGTTGGTACGACTCCTCTGGACAAGGGACCAGCCCGTCGCAGAGACCTCTACCTGACAACACAAACACTGTACAAGACAAACTTCCATGCATCCGGTGGGATTCGAACCCACGATCCCAGCAAGCGCTCGACCGCAGACCTACGCCTTAGACCGACGGGCCACTGGGATCGGCCTATCGGCGTTTCGAAGGACTTTAATCCCTCTACGTTCAGTCCAAGAAGATTGCTTGACCCGGCTGATGATGGCACTAAGTTTCTCCGAAAAGTCGATAAATATTTACTAGGTAACATGGCGTAGCAGATCAGATGAGCTGAATTTTCTTAAAACGTCTGTCACAGATCAACTAGGTAATGAAGGAACATCCTAATTCGTAATGAAAATTTTATTAAACAAAATCAAGGCAAAAGGCGCCATTAAAAGCACATAGCTTCTTCTCATAATTAAGATGAGAATAAAGGCCGAGGCGAATTGAGACGTAAAGAGTGAAGTGGGAATACAAATACAGACTTTAGCGTGCAGCCGGAATCATTTATATTGAATAATTAGGCTATGTATTCCGTCCGGAAAGATGAAAAGCAGATGAAAGTTCAAGTTTTCTGGAGCGTTAAGCCGTGTTGACTCTTAAATATTTACCGTAAGACTTGAGCCTTTATCAGCGCGACTGTGAAGACCTCGGGCCCCGCAAAAATATAGGAAATTACGTAAATCAATAACTGCTCACATCCCATTGTTTTCTGTGCATTACATTTTATCCATATGAGAAATGCAAAAGTGATTTCAGGCATCCGCCGGGGTGTAAATGAGATTTGCGCTCTCATGGGATTTTAAGCAGCGTGTAGTTGTAGTTTGTTACCGACGTTTCGAGACAACTATCGGTCCCATGTTCAAGGGTCAAACAGTCCAAAAAGGATGCTAGTTCTCCTGAAACATCGGTAATAAACTACCACTATACGCTGCTAAAGTCCCAGAACAGCGCAGATTCCAATCCGAGAGTATTTGAAAATACTAACGTTAGTAACGGATTAGTGTGTTATACTGGTCATTTCATTTCATCTTTTATTTCAAATATATTTATATCTAGTTACGGTAAAGGCAAAATCAGAGTTGTCCCTGTACACCGCATGAAGGCGTATAAGGGGAGTGGCTGTATAGGTCCATTCATTCTTAACCTAGGTGATAGATGAAGTTCAGTGGTCAGTCTCACGCCCCGGCCGCTTTACCACAAAGGAAAAACCCCCCTGTACCCACTGAATAGAAGGCCCGGTGCGCATGACAGCTATCTGTAGGTTAGGAGAAAAGACAAGTCTCCTACTCCGCTGGGATTCTAACCCCGGATCTGCCACTCCATCGCTCCTTCACTGAACTGACTACGTTAACCTGGCCCCTGTAATTACTCCAGTCACTCATCTTCTTGCTGCTGATTTTAGGAAGAACATTAGATTATTCTGTGACATTGTTCACTACTGTAAATATACGGCAGGGCCATAACAAAGGTAGATTTTCTGTCTGAACATATTTCCGTAACTTCCTACAGGCTTTCCGTGGTACGCAGTGTAATCCTTACAGAAAGGGAACTAACATGTATTGGACGCCTGGATCAGTTCAACATGTCAAAGTGAAGTACCCCTAATACTCTTCAAACGAATGGCTTAAATTTCATAGAACTAATCCCGGTACATTATAAAGCCACTGTAAATGTAATTATTACACAGAAACCATAGTAAGCCTTGAAGAATTATAGCAAGGTGACGTAACAAGGGCTTGCCCTTAATATAATTCAGTTTATTGACAACACAGTAAACGGGTGAAAGCTAAATTCCACCCCTTTAGTCCACACACACATCTGTGTGTGTCCGTGTGTGCACGCTCTATTTACATTTCAGCTTGTCAACAATTTTTCCATTCATGTAGAAGATAGGTAAACAAAAGAGAAAAGTTTTACCATTCTGAACCATAATTAAAGCACGCCAGTATTTTGCCAACGCAGATATGAAAGAGACATCTATTGGGCAAGATATGGCATTAGCGATTGAAAAATCACAATTACACTAAGTACCCTATAAGTAGACAAAGCACACAATAGTTTAATTCCGTTCTCTCAGTAAACTGACTCTCTGACTGCAGATAGGTACTGGAGTTCTTTCGCGGGGGACAGAGCGGCCGGAACGTGACGAGGACCACTTACCTCCACTTCGTCCTGATACATGCGATCAGACAAGACGAACCTAACATTCGCGTTTCGCTACGCGAACGCGCCTTAAAACGAATAAAAAGATCAAAGTTGCCGCTATGCATGCCATAAAGGTATATGGATCAGTAGAGGTATAGATCCACTCATTCTTAAACTCAGCACTAGATGGGACTGGTAAGCTTCAAGCTCCGGCCGCTTTACCTCGGGGAAGGAGCCCTCGGTACCGGTCGAATAGGAAGCTGCGTTGGCGCCACAGCCGGTCTGAACGTTTTACAGAAGAGAAAACCCCATTAGCTCCTGCCTGGAATGGAAATACGATTCCTCATTGGTCCACCCCGCAGCCTCGTGACCATACCAATTAAGGCGTCTCGGCTACTAAAAACTGAATAACTGATTTATTACTTCATAAAGTATCGTGCTTCTTTGATTGGGGCACGCGCTTTTTTTCTTCGGCATATCACGGGTTCAAATTTGGTCTGAGTACAGGTGAAACTGACCGAAGAATTCAGTGCATTTTCTCTATCACTAATAGCAGAAGACGATTCCTTCCATATGCCGCGTAACAAATACGCAGCAATTGTCCTGGTGCTTCTGACGAGCTCAAGACCACAAATGCCTGATACACAGATGGAAATCGGCAGTTTTATTACCTCATCCAAAGGAGACACTTATTACATTTGGCATCGTTAAGACATCCGTATCAAATATATAATCTGAAGGCGAGTGACACAATACAGCACATCACAGCAACAACCCTCTTAGAAATAGTGAGCATAATGCAGCACATATTTGGTCCCAAAACGTCCACAGACATACGAACAGCAGCCGGTTATTAGGAAGGACTGAGATTAGAAAATACTCCATACCAAGAAGAGTGGTTGTTTCACTACATCAAATGTAGGACGCCACAGGAATGTCACATTCACATGTCTATTTACGATGTAGAGGTAAAGCAGTCCCATTACAGGCCTGTGCAGGCCCTGAGGGTTCCAGGAGGTTTAGGCTCCCAGATTTCTAGAAAATCGGCACATGAAGGTGGTAGGTTGTCAGCCACACGCACCGGCCGCGTTTAACCCCCAGGAAAGATTCCTGATACTCATTTCTGTTAGAGGCTGAGTATTTACGATGTAACGCACACAATTAAATACTTCAGTATTTTAACGAGATTTTGTACGTTTTAGAATTACGTACGACTTTTACATGTTTAGCAACTTAAAATGTCAGTCACCTTGCACATGATAGGAACACCTGGATAACGAACTCCATTGTCGGATTGAATGCAACGACAATCAAATAACACTGTTTCGTACCTAATGGCATATTTCCAGTATTTATTATGACTAAATATTTCCGTCATAACTTTAATATGCCAAAAGCGCCAGTATGTTCTCTTAGTTTTTGTTCATTCAGTATCTGGCCTATTTTCTCGTGTTGTAAGCTGTGTGTAAAATCTCTATTACACATTGTCCCTTTTGATTTATCGCTAACTTTTCCATTGTGTCGTCCACACTGCCTTATTCATGTTTATTATCTAGTATGGGATTGGTATAATGCAATATTAATTGATGAACAAACGTTAATTACAACGCATGTGAGATGGCAGCACTAGACATAAAAGTCAAGGCAAAGTATGTGTAGTACACGACCGTTTCGGGCACGTACCCATCGCTCATCCACAACACAATGACGTCACAACACAAATGCCAACTACACACAACAGCCTGAAAATAATGTTATATATATATAAACGGATGCGATCTAGAAACCTTCAGAGGCGACCTAGGCCCGATTTGGGCTGTTGCGCCACAGGAAAGGAAAGAAAGAAAGAAAGTAAAAGTGCGGAAAGACATTAATCCACCGACTGCAACAGACAGAAATACATGAGGCGGTCAGCAAAAATATTTACGCTGCATATATTATGGGCTGTTCAATTCCAGCTGTAATAGCAACAGTTTGGATGCCATTTGTACTGCCATTTCACTACTTCTGCATAGAGTCCAGACCACAACTGAGGCATTTGTCTTACTGTGGGGCGGCTGTCTCTCTTCCATACCAACACCAGTCCGTGTCCTGTGTTATCAGCCATCGTATCACAACTGCTTCGAATTCACGATAGTCTTAAAATTTGTGGTCGCTAAAATTTTGTTCCAGAGATGGAAAGAGATTAAAATCGCCAGGCGACGAATTCTCCCGATATGATCACAATCCCATGGAATTATACGACATGTAAACTTATTTTCTGACCGACGCCGTATAAGAGAACTTTCACGCGTAACTTACGTCATTTTCAGTGCCCATCCACAGTAACATACACTAAGGTTAAGTAAAGAATCGAAAACCGTATGTGCGCCAGTCAAAGAACCCAAACTAAGTGGTATCTGAAATTAAGAACCATCACTGAAATAATCGGTGCAATAGCGGTTTGAGGTCCAATTGAAAATTTTAATTACGACACACTAAGGCGTCATATGGCCCGTAAGACCAAATGAATTAAAATCACGTCAGCTTCGTAGTCCTTCCTTCTTCTACCTACTTGCTCACAGTAGGTGTAGAGGGTTTGATTTTTCACTTGATCACACTCAAACACACACCACATTCGGTAGGACTTCTCTGGACGAGGGATCGGCCCGTCGCAGAGACCTCTACCTGACAAATCAAACACTGTACAAGACAAACATCCATGCCCCCGGTGGGATTCGAACACACGATCCCAGCAAGCGCTCGGCCGCAGACCATGCCTAAGACCGCGCGGCCACTGGGATTGGCAAAATCACGTCAGTTACGTAAATAATGTATTCATGTGTCTAATTACTGCGTGATTATTTTTGTCAGAATTTATAACAAAACTGCCTTTTAAGGTTTACTAAATATCTTACTTGACAACAGGGCACTAGCTATCAGTAAGGTCCAGTCCTATATAACTTTAAAATAAACCGCTACAAGATTTGAGCTTTTGAATTATCTTGTTATAAATAACCATCTGTTATAGGGAATGTGTGATATGGTATGGAAAGGAGTAACGGTTCATGAACTAAACAGCTGAAAAGTAACACTTTTAGTCACATTCCAGTGCACATCAAAGACAAAATGAAAGGAAGGACAAGTTTCATGCATTCATTACACATGACGTGTTTCTATACACGGTTTGAAAGACGTCACTACTTGGAGTGGACACTTGACGTCTATGGTCATGTTCTGTGTGGTATTCAGTACACGTTTTATTGGACTTCAGAACTTCACCTCGATGTCTGGCTATAAACTGGCATCACAGCTTCGTAGTCACGATTATGTAGACGGGTATTCTACATGAGTTAGAACGCAAAAGATTAAAACTAAAACATCGATGTGGTCGGATTCGAGGTTCAGGTATTATTAAATTCACAGCAGTCTATTAATTTTTATTTCCCTATAGAATTACAGAGATTAAAAATATGAATATCTTCAAAAAGTCGAGATCTTGGAATCACTACTGGATATTGTAACGCACTGACAGCTGCCTACAAAGGAGGAATTTAAAAACAATCTGAATTTAATGTGTTCCATATCCGTGCATGTAGGAGTGTGTTACGATTGATGATAAAACTCTCTTTGTGCATTTGTTGGTGATTAGTGCTTTTTAATCAGAATTTAGTCTCATGGATGTTATAATATGAACACAATGAGTCGGGGTTTTCCGAAATAATTATTTTTAACCTAATTTTTTACATCTCATGGTGAATCTTAAGCTTTAACATGCGTAACGATTCAACCTTCAACAAACACGGAACCGCATAATTTTCCCACTTGGAAATAATCCTATCCTGCCCCTGACAAAAAATACATATTCATACGTATAAGAAGTCGTACTCTACTGACTTACAGACAGGTTTAAGTACTATATTTGTTCGCTTATTGGCAAGGGCAAGATATTTATCTCAGTTTCTAAACCCTTTGTAAAAGAACGTATTAATTTTCTCACACACATAATACAATGGTTAAACTGGGAACTTTACCTACATTTTACTTAAAATATATTTAAATAATTTTATTTTGTAATCAGATATTAAAAATAAATGATAAAGAACAGAACTACGTCATTTTGGAGGTCTCCAAGGAAGTAACAGTAAATTTAAAAATAAGTGAGAGGCGACTTACATGGGCGTTATTTAAGCTCTGTAATTTGGAAAGTTGATACAGCTATAAAGAGAATGCATGATGCTGCAGTCAGGCTATACAGCATAATTACATTGCACATGACCAGTTGAAATGGCAGTGTGGGTGAATGGCCACTTCAGCTCAACACCTTGAGTCACAGCCTACCTTTACCTTGCGGAAATATCGCCATTTTAGAAGGGCAATATGTATTTTGATACAACCGGAGACAGTGACAGTAGGAAAATGTGCCACCATTAAGGAAACTGTTAATTCCCTTCTCTGTTTCCATAGAGCACTTAAAGATTAAACTGGCACAACACAGGATTATTAATGATAAACTGTCAACAGTGGAACTACAAACAATTAACACTTCAGGACATCCGAATCCAGGATTATCCTCTGGGCACTCTTAAAATTTATGGCACAAGTTGTTTAATAAAACAAGAACCAATATTCATACGCCTAATTACACATGAATACTATTTGCATTATAAATGCTATATTCTGCCAAAATTTCGGCTGAAATTGCCGCTTACTAAAGTTTATCTGAAAAGTACAGCGCGAAAATATAGTTCAACAAACTAAACGAACATATCTGACCATAAAGTAACTTTATTGCCCAAGGGAGCAGTTGCATCATTATACAGTAATTTCACTCTAAACCATTTTTATTTACTTCCCACTTTCACTCATTCAATGTGCATGAGATCATATCGCTATTACCCATTACAATCTGCATAATAAAAACTTAAGTGCTGTGCAATGCCATTGATACATATGTTGCATATCGTTGATAGAATTTGTTCCGAATTACAGGCCTACAGACTCTCTGTGTCCCAGCAGGCTGCATGCTTAAAGCACAGGCTAACCACCGTGAGAATTCCACATTTCGACACAATATCAAATTTGTTTGAAGCAAATTACAGTCCGCGTCCACGCCACGAAGACACGCGACATGGGAGGTGCACGTCCGTAGTAGCCGATCCCAGTGGCCGTGCGGTCTATGGCGTAGATCTGTGGCCGAGCGCTTGCTGGGATCGTGGGTTCGAATCCCACAGGGGTCATGGATGTTTGTCTCTTATGAGTGTTTGTGTTGTCAGGTAGAGATCTCTACGACGGGCCGATCCCTCGTCCAGAGGAGTCCTACCGAGTGTGGTGAGTGTCTGAGTGTGATCAAGTGCAAATAAACGCCCTCGACACCTACTGTGAGTAGGTAGAAGAGGTAAGGACTACGAAACGAAACGTCCATAGTAGCGTACAGTAGTGTGTAAAGTGTTCAGTGTTTCGTAAGGATTAATTAGTCTGTTAATTAGTCAGTCAGTTAGTTTGTCAGTTTCATGGTTTATTGATGATTTATTTAATCCGTTAATTTTAATAATTTCGTTTCTTACAAGGAAAAAGCAGGCTTTAGAGGTTGAAATGCTCTCTGCAAGTGACGTTTGTGTGTGGACGTATGTGTACATATTTTTTCAAATTTCAGCTTCTGAAAAATGTGACTGATGTACACGAAATGTGGTATGACTGGCACACGCTGGGTGCTCACTTTAATATGGCCCTTTTAATGTACTAAAACAGCCAACAGCGCAACGGCGGGTGCGCGAACTTGTGAAATGAGAGACAGGCTTCGAGGCTTATGTTCGGCAGAAACCCACTGCTCGAGGCAAAGAAACCAATCAGTCTCCTTTGCTTGGATACGGGGAAAACGGCACAGACAATTTCATCCAGCTCCAGGAAACGAATCAAGGCTCAACAGTGTCCCGTTGTTGGGATGGGGAAAAACACAAATTACTGAGTACAGGTTTTTATACATAGGCACGTTAGCAGTAAACATTTTTTTTGAATCATCATCCTGCTGTATATACAATCGCCTATTTCAGTCTTTGTCAGTGTAAGCACAACACTTTTCACGTGCACTGTTTATTTTCTCTACAACACGTTTCGACCGCGTACGCCGGCCATCATCAGGTGGAAGTTACAACATCACCTCAACGTATGTCTCTCATTTTCTGATCTTATAACTTCTACATGATGATGGCCGTTGTACGCGGCCGAAACATGTCGTAGAGAAAACAAACAGCATATTGAGAAGTGTTGCGTTTACTCTGACCAAGATTGAAATTGCAGTAAGTTAACTCATATTTCATTTTTCCACGTCCAACGCACAGGGATCACAATGTGTATACAAAAACATATGCTAACATGAATTAATTTTGTGACATTATTTACAAGGCGAAATAAATTATTACATTTCTTCCAATACAAAAGTGCGTTTTATGAGATATACCTCGAATTCCTTGTTTATTTATTCTACTTATACTTTTAATTAATATTTAGAATGGGAAATATTTCTTTAACCTTTTTAAATCACAGCGGTAACTACACACACACACCCACACACACAATTTGCTGTAACATTCACAAACTCCATACTTTGCCCACACATTCTATTTCTGCGTTTCCAGCGATTCTCAGAACAAACAGCAGAAATAAAATAAATACAATACAGAACATTACCGGAAGGTTTCTGCAATGCACATTCAACGTTTTATTATAAGACAGGAAACACATTTTTAAATACTATTTAGTCGTAGTTCATGTTTCACGAACGTTAACAACAGGTGCCTTGAGGTGACAGGTCTAGTACACTTGCTCCATTCGTGTTTCCCCTTAAGACACATGCAGTGGAAGAAGAGACAGTTGGCTTTGTCTCCTATCAATACAGAGCACGCTGATTTCTACCTGCTCCTGAGATAATGAAGCGTTAATCAAAGTATGTAAATTCTACCTCGCAAAGGCCCTGGATTTTCCACAGCCGAACATTTCGTCATATCCTGCGCATACGACGTATATGAATATGAATTTACCGCACTGGAGCGACGTTGTTTAATGCATTCCAAAGACTCACGCACTAGAGACAGTTTCAGGCTAACAATTTATTTTCAGCGCTGTGTCGGTAATTTTACAAGAAATCAGAATCTTACTGCAACGCCTATGAATATTTCCGTCTTCTGGGTCGTAACACAATGCACGTTCGTACAAAAAGTTTACTGACGTATTCGAGGAACATACTACATCTTTCTTCAGGGCATAAGTGATTTTGGTACCACGCACAATGACTATACTTATTCAAAAAGGCATTTTGATATTATTATTATTATTATTATTATTATTATTATTAATCACCTTCACACTGGGTCTTTACAATTACATAGTGAAACAAGCCTTGTTCCTAGGGTGTGTAATGTTGCAGCCACGCTGGTTACAACAAACGGTACAAGTAATGTTACTTTCCATGACAAACGTTTTGTACTTTACGTTAGTACATTCCGGAATGTCACCATAGCTGCTATGTACACGAAACAGGCATCTTATACCATCACGGCCCTCCTCTCTAATGGTAGAACACCAATCCATCCCACACGACTTTCCGACTCTTGTTGACGTCACCCCAGGCTCGCTGACGAAATGTCAGGGACTTCATGAAAATAATAGTACTATAGTATTGTCTTTCTTTTCTCTCTTTACTGTCGTTCCTTGTTTTATCTTCCTTCGTCGCTTCCTTCCTTCAATCTTACCTCTTGCTCAAGCTTTCTCTCCCTCTCCGCCGTTTCCATATTTTCTTGTAATATCCGTCTTTTTTCTCCTTTTTACTCTCTACGTCTTATAACACAAAGTGAACTAAAAGTGTATTTGCTTACACATTGTATTTTAGAATATCACTCTTTGCTATATAATCGTATGGGCTGTATGATCATAAATTTTTAGTGTTTTAAGGGGAATAAGGAATAAAATTCCTTAATCCCAGTAATATCAACATTTATCATTGATGTTCATTAGAATAAAGGATTTCGTTTAGTTGATACAATGTTTCATTACATTAATAACTGACAAATACGCGTATACTCCTGTCATAAATTAATATTGTATTTAAATATGCCACATGCTTCATAACGATGCCTTGTGTAAACGTGTTTCATTTTTCGTTACCTCACGATTTCACACATAATTTACAATATGATAACTGTGTGTGTGTGTGTGTGTGTGTGTGTGTGTGTGTGTGTGTGTGTGTAACGCTCTATTCTCGAGAAAACTTTGTTTTAAAAATCCCTTTCACGTGTAATACTGTTTATAATTTGTTACAACGCCGACTGTGAACAAACAAACAAACAAACAAACAAAACAAGTGCGTGACAGAAGGCGCCGGCAGCTGCACGCACGAGCTGCTAATTGGGAGGTTAATTAATGCAGCAACTCGCGCGACACTATCGGCGCAGCTGGTGGCACACTGGAACCCCTTCCCTTAACATTTCTGTTCATTTCTTCTCTAGCGTCCCATGTATTAGCTTCTGCTTTGCCAACTTACAAACCAACTTTGGAATAAGACCTGAAGTATGTTTGAGGCTGCAGAAAGTAAGAATCTGGCATTCTAATCCTGCAGTTTTGATTTTAAATCGACGTTATACAACGAAAGTGCAGCAGTACATACGAAGTATCTAAGACCACTTTTAGGTTTAATCAGGCTTGGCACACAAAGAAAGGAAAGCATCCACCAAAAATTACATGTACCCTACACAGCTGAAGACACCATCCAGTACCAGCGGGAATGGACGAAATATGTGCCAAGAAAGGAAGGAGACCGTCTCCCATTTACTGGCTTTCCAGTAGCATGCGAGTGGACGCCATGATCTGAGCAGACCAAAACAAAGACAAAAACATCAAGACTTCACGAAGATCAAGGCGAACAGGCCTTGATGTACCAAAACATTAATAGTAGGATGCCATTCTGAGCTAGAAGATCGTGTAGTCTTGTAGGTAGAAGAAGAACCAGGTTCCTCAGAAACGCTGATGCCACGTACGTAACTAAATCGTGTCTGATACCAGAAGGTTAAAAACGTAAAGTCTGAAATCTACTTGTAACTGCTTTTGGCCTGTATTCAAAAGCGACTTGGGGAAGTTTTCTCTTTTGAATTTTGTCCCAAGCGTTTTCTTGGCATTTCGTGCGGTCTTATACTGAAGTAAAATACAGTCTAACTCGGTTATAACGTCATGAAGGTGACCGAATATTTTGTGTCGCTCTGAACGAGTGTTATAAACGAGGAGTATAATCTTATGGTTAACAGTATGAAATTAATTGGTACCAGAGAATATCTGACGTCATAGGCGAGGCATTGCACAAACCAATGTCCTTATAACCGGGTTCTGTTTTATTTAATTGTCTGTGCATCTTCACGTCTACATTTGTCCAGTCGGACACAGACTCTATCATTCCTTAAGAGCTAAACGTTTTGTTACTCGTAACCTACATCTTACTTCCCCATAAGTGTTCTAACGCAGTTTCGACTCTAACTTTTCTTACTTGTCATATGAGTTTTGTTTATTTATATTTATTCCACGAGTGTTTACACTAATTATTTTTTGGTTGCTTATAGCAGGTTGTGTTACAGTTCCTCTCTATTAAATTCCATTTTAAGAATTTGAAATAATTGGAATAAGAATAAAAATTAGATAATTATTTTCAAGACTTATATTGCCTGCATTAAAGGAGGGTAATCAAAATTACTGCGAAGATTTTCATGTTATCCGTTAGTTAATTCGGATTTATTGCGAACATTTAAAATGCTATTCTTAAAGTACAAACACAAAATTTACATGAACTAAAATTTTACTGATTATTTCAGAATGTTACTAAAATTGCTTTGGAAGCAACTTTGAGGCCTTTAGACTTGATCTTTGATATCAATCTGCAGCAAAGGTTTACGGTAAGTTTTATGACCAACAAGAACAGCCGGCATGTCTGTACCGACCAAATTGAATACCGTTAATTTATTTTTCGACAAGCAGAGTTAGAATATACCGAACCCAAACAAAGACAAAGTAGAGATTGCTGCAACGTACAGCAGCTTCTAATTTTATTATATGGCAAAGCAAAAAAAAAAAAAAAGAGAACTAAATGCATTTAATTTAAAACGTTGTGACTCTACTTCAAGCCTTTTGTATTATGGAGGGGGAGGTTGATGTTACAGCATTTTCCAACAGCTTCCTCATAATTTCAGGCCACATAATGTGGTTTGTTTATACATTATCTCTTCTTCAGTTTACATTTTTACATTAATACAAAATACAGCTGATTCATGCAGCCTTCTCCAGTAACAAATATCCAAAATATGATGCAGGCACAAAAGTGAAACAACAGAACTCGTTGGTAAATGACAGCAAGGCCTAACAGAATAGTGAATTCGGTTATATACGACATAAATTAAAGTAACTTCTTGGTGAAAAGAAAAGTGGAATGGAATGAAGAAATGATTAAAGAAAAAGAAAATAAATAACGCTGTGTGTATAGGTCTCGTTACGAAAATCCAGGAAAAACTTACTGGCCTACTCGCAAAAGGAGAAAGAAGAGGTCGTTCTTTGCTCTTTGGGCCCAGACCTCAATTCAAATGGGCTACAATTGTAGCTAAACAATAAATGAGTATATATCAATAAACATATAACAAAATAAATGGCGTTATACTAAGGCATTTTGGAAAACAAATGACTAAAGGAACAAAATTAAGAATCCATAATATCACAGCTAAAGCAGCCTTAAAGTTCGGTACTGAAGCCCGGGTACTGAAGAAACGAGATGAACAAAGAGCGGAAGAAGCACAAATGAAATTTTTAAGACATTTGTTAGCAATTACTAAGTTAGAGAGGGAGAGAAATCAACCGTGAGGGAAAAACTTGGAGTGCAGAACACTGTTCTGGAAATAAAACAGTACCAACGAGAGTGGCTACATGTGGAGAGAATGGACACAGACAGGATACCCAAACAGGCACTGAAATATAGGCCAAAATGGAAGAGAAGCATAGGACGCCCAAGGAATAGATGGAAGGACCAGCTTCATCTCGAGGGAAAAAGAACAGGCACTATGCCTAATACTTCAAGCTCATGATGATGATGATGATGATGATGATGTTGATGAAGATGACGACGACGACGACGACGATGACGATGATATCAATAAAGGCAAAGTTTCACGCCAGGAAGACATATGAGGAAGTGCATAGCTTCAGTTATTACAAATTTTGACATTAGATGGAGGTTAAGTTTTTAACTTAAAGTGCCAGGTCGGCTTTACCCTACGAAAGAGCCCCCCGATGCCCACTGAGTATGAGGTTGGGTATGCCGTAACTCCGGTCTGGACGCTTTACAGTAAAATCTCTTGTCGCTGCCACAAATCCAACAACGAATTCTGGAATGTCCAGCCCGTAGCCTGTTTACTATACCGACTGGGCTACAGCCGTTCTGTCTACGAGTCTCCGTCCACACGAGTGTGTGCAGTCATAAAGGCTTAAGATTTCATGTCCATTTTTGTTCAAACTGTGGTCACCCCATCTTGACCCCACTCACTTCGACACTGAAGGCGGAGCCAATAAGCTTCTTCCAAGGAGCTGTACCCTTTTACACGACAACACGGCAGCACAACACGAACGCCCACGGAATTCCTACATATTGTGAAATACTTGTACCATAAACAAATACAAAGTCCACGTTTAGACAGGATCCCGAGCCAGCTTATTAAACTTCGACACCACGACCTTTCTTATATACAGTTTCCAGTTGGGAATATTTAACTTGTAAAGTAAATTAAATTCACTTCTGGTAGATACAGTCGAACCCGTTTATAACGTCGTGAAAGGGACTGAATATTTTTTGTCGTTATAAACGAGTGTTGTTATAACCGAGTAGTATAATATTATGGTTAACAGTGAAGAAGTAATAGACAAGGTGTTGTATAAACCGATGTCTTTTTAACCGGGTTCGACCTATTTTAAAAAAACTATTGGCCATATAAAATTTCTTATATTTTTCCACACCAAGGCTTTGTTTCACGCCCTAGTTGTGTTCCTGAAAAAGTGGGCGTAAATCAAAAAGCGTAAACCAAAAATAATACTCCTACAGGAAAAGAAGACAAATATATGTAAATAAACCAGTCACACAGCACTGAACTGATAATGACAGTGCGCAAATTAAGAAGTGATGTAAATTCGTAAGGGCTGTTAAGGCAAAAAGGCGTAAAAAACGAGCGTGAAACAAGGCTATGGTGTATTTTTACATGCATAAGTGAGTTGTCGATACATACAGTATTGCATCTTTATACACTTCTCTTAGTAATTACTTGTAGCCCCTTGACAAGAGGCCAAGAGGGGCCGAAACATGTAGGAAACTAATTATACACAATTAAGGGCTTTTCCTCATATAAAGTGCATTTTGCTGAGTTTAATTTCTGTGATTTGCCAAACGGCGAGAACTACAAGCGACAATAGACACAGGCTGTGCAATAACTCAATTATGTCGTAAAATTTCAGTGGCGTCAATAATAATAATAATAATAATAATAATGTTGGTATGCTGTTATAATTTACATACAATTTAGCATCAATATTCGTGAAATTTTCCCCTACTAATTACTGTGGGGTAAATTTCGTGTACGCTAGCTCTTCACACATAGATTAGTGAAAACAGTCAATCGTTGGAGCGGAAATCAATATGCCTAACCTACTGGAATTGACAGTATTTTATTACGGCAGGAATGATACAAAAGATATCAAAGGGTAAAATGAATTCTGTGTAGTTTAAATATTTTCACTTTTCAGGCCCTCAAAAGTGTTCCACTAATAGTACTGTGTAATCAACCTAATGAAGCAGAAAAACTGGTATCGAGGGATTACCACTCAACTAATTTCAACGATGTATCGAAGAGGTGCACAAAGTCAGTAACGGTTATATTTGGACGAATTAATTCCACAGTGTTCTCACATTAAAATCACTCAATTGCACATATTACAAACCGCGAGTAATACAAAGAAAATGCCTTTAATATCGCAGCTCCCTGACAGTCTGACCTGCAGCGGAGGGGGGGGGGGGGGTTAATATGCTAACCACTAGGCTCTAAAGTATACAGTCCAAACTTTTTATGCCACAGGACCACACCCCTTATTATGGGCTTGTTCGTGGGCCGCACGCGGAAAAACAAGTGGTATATGTAACCGCCTAATTTACTGCGTGATTTTCATAGTATATACATAAATAATAATATATATAAATAATAATTATAAAAATAATTATTAATATTTATCGCCTTTATGCAGGATATTTACAATTACGTACCTGAAAGAAAGCACGTTTCTATTGTACGTATTGTTGCAACTATTCTGTGGTTAAAACATGCGATATATGCAGCAATACTATTTCCCATGTTGAACGTTTCGTACTACCACATGACCACTTTCCGAAGTACGAGTATGCGCGCCAGTGTCCAATATCGTCCTTTTGTGTCCTTCCTTGATGTTGCACTTTCCTGGTATGTTGCTAAGGTATTTTCTGAATGATTCTGAAATGGTTCCAGTTGCTCCTACCATTATTGGTATCACTTTTGTTTTTACATTCCACATGCGCTGTATTTATTATTATTATTATTATTATTATTATTATTATTATTACATTATCGCCTTCATGCTGGGTATTCACACTTATATACCTGAAACAAACCATGTTTCTAGGGCATACAGTGTCGCGGCTATTTCGCACGAACTATTAATGGTACATATAACGCTGTCTTCAATATTAAACTCTTTAGTGCTTCTACATTAGCACTTTCGTAATGATGTGTGCTGTGCCCAGTATAGCTGTTTTCTGTAGTTCCTTGATATCGTGCTTTCCCGGTATGCTGCTCAAGTATTTTCTGAAGGATTATTATTATTATTATTATTATTATTATTATTATTATTAACCTCGGACTGTCGCGGTTGTAGCTCCTTCTCTATTAAATGCATAGACAATTCAGAATTCTTTTATAACAAGACAAATAAGTCACGACCTCTAACCTCAATAATGAGAGTAAGAAGAAATAGGAGGTGTATTCTCTCACTTGTCTAGCATGCAAATACCTGCAACGGTGACGATGACATAAAATCAATTATACTATTAGCAAAGTGAGTTAACAAATCTGCATCTGCATAGTAACCGCGATTCATTTCGTTGAATTAGGTGCAACTTAATTCCTGAGACCTGACGATCACATAACGGATCAACTTAATGGATTAGTTAAGTAAGTAGCGTACATCCTGAAAATTGTAAAACATAACACGTCGTGCACTACTGTTCAAGGCTACACCCCAACAAGCACACGCATACATGCACACATACACTCATTTCAATTTACAGTGCCGTCCCTTTTCAGGTAAAGAGTATTCGCATGATTAGGTGATCCTTTGTTACTATGATCGTTTCAGCTGCATGTTATTTGACAAACCTGCATCAGCTGCGAAAGATATAGGTCTACAGATGAACAAATTGGAGGACAACAACGTCAATAACTACGAACCAAGAAGGCAACGTACGTGTGACCTCATATTGAACGCTCCCCACTCTGTACTTACCAGGCCTATGCAGTGTCCTGCATCCTCGCGGTGCTTTCTGTTTACTAGTTGCCAAGCACAGTTACTGACGAAGCTCAAAAGGCTCGACATTTTGGGGGAACCAGTTTCACAAACGGATTTATAGAGACTGATCGTCATGTGTCAGAACATCTAGGGACGAACTGAACTGCCATCAACAGCACCTAACCTAGTATGCAATACGGTACGTCACGTCCTACACCTAGTAGCAAGTTCCTCAAAGCTGTCAGTATGCGTTTGTTTGTTATGTCTGTGTTTGTTTCATATGTGTCCTGTTTATTGTCTTCTGCTATATGTGTTCTATGTTGTGCTGTTTCTGTTACTGGCCACTTGGCTGTTGACACAGCACGTTAGTGAAAAAGCACTGAACCGAATTGAACTGATTATTACTATTATTTGTTAGTTATGATAATTACAGGCAGCATAATTTCGTTGTTTTTGTATTGTGATTTTCTTTGTGTTTCACTATCTGCATGTGTTACATTTGTGGTTAGTTATTTCACCTATCTTCTTCACGTTCCTGAGCTCTCCCTGCAACTGGCCTTTAAGCTGTTGTGTCTGTACATTATCAATCCAGAACTGAATAATAATAATAATAATAATAATAATAATAATAATAATTTTTCCATTGCACTGCAGCCCCTAGTGGGACAGGACCTCGTCATTATCGAGGCTTCACGATCACACTCACACACACCACACTCGGTAGGACTCCTCTGGACGAGCGATCAGCCCTACGCAGAGACCTCTACCTGACAACACACAACATTCACAAGAGACAGACATCCATGCCCCCCGACGAGATTCAAACCCACAATCCCACCAAGCCAGCGCCTGCAGACCCACGCCTTAGACCGCGCGGCCACTGGGATCGGCAATAATAATAATAGTAATAATAATAATAATAATAATAATAATAATTATAATAATCATTAGTGGTTCTAGTAGTAGTAGTAGTAGTAGTAGTAGTAGGCCTATCACTGCTGTTGCTGCTAGTGCTATTACTACTGCAAATACTGCTAGAAGCACCTCCACTGCCACCACCACGCCATGATCAGCCTACTTCTACCTCCAGTTATAAGGAAATTTTGCTTCACTCCTCCGAACTCCCATCCCGCTACAGAAATTCTTACCCCTTATCCTCTTTGGGAAAATAAATTTAGAAAAAGATGGGAGGGTGGAGCCAAGTGATGGATAGCTCAGTAGTTTGTTGTCATACAAAGAAAAAAAAAAGACACAGCCACCAATAAGAAAGGTGCAACTTCAACCGAGATGAGGCTGAGAGATGTTAAGGCGGCTTTACAAATTCTCGTCATTGGCTTATTTCACATTAATTTTTTACATTACAGAAATTCCTGTGACAGCGTTTTGACTTGGATATTACGTTTTTCTTGAAAATAATAACATTTTGATTTAACTACAACTAATTGTTATTACTTTACTATAAAGAAAAACAAATTAAATGTTAAAACTCTTTAAATCTCGCCTCCGTCTGAAAACTCATTAAGGTTTAAATACAAAGAATTATACAAGCAACAGTTTAATCTACGTTTCTTTCAATAAACCCTTTCGTTTAAGAAAGACAATCCGTAAGATAAATTAATAATTACATAAAGTAATTGTTTATTTTAATTTATCACTAGCTACTAGCACATGAAGCGAGATTTCAGGTTTTCACAGCGGTGCTACTGAGTATTCTAGTCTTCTGGGATGTGATGCTGTGATGCTGCGAGAGTAGTTAACCACATTTCGTAGGATGGTAGTACCTTCAACTTTGGGGCCATTAAGTCCAAAAAAGGCCTGTTTAACGCTGCAGATCAATACACTACTAACATCGGAAACGTCGCAAACTACTCGCCCAGTGACACAGCGTCATATCCCACAAGACTGAAATCTTCTACTTGCACGAAATTTCAGAGCTATTCACCACTCAGGCGCCAGACTGGTTACATAAAACCAATTACATTGTGAGGACCACAAATATTAGGCGCCATCGTACAAAATTTAGTCGCCCTGGCGACCTGGCGTCCGGGATTACTACACTGCTGTGGTACAGGATGGTTCTCACTGCCTACTATTACCGAACACTCGTCCAGCAGTCATTCAGTCATTCTGTCACTTGTTAGTGTACACGACCTACAACATAAAAAAAGTTAGGCAAGAGTCCTACCCAGCACTGAGCTAACCTTCTCGGTGCCACTAAACCACATGAATCCAGGACGATTAGGGCTGAAATTGCAGTACTTCATTTATTTCTATAAGCTACCAAATCATGGAGGATGTGATGGGCATGTAGCATGCACACAAGAAATTACAGACATATACAGCGCTTTGATCGGCAACCGCAAATTTAGGGACCATCTGAAAGACACAGGCGGGGATGGAAGGATTAGACGAGACAGGCAAAGACACGTATAGCCTGACACCAAGGCGCGTTCGGATGTTTGCGTCTTGGAAACTTCTTAGACGCTTAAAAATTAATCCACAGGAGTCACGTTCTTTTGTAATTGTTCATAAGAACGGATATGTTATCGAATGGCCTAATTATTATTGGAGGATATTACTGTCTGTTTTTAAACTTCTTTGAAGAATTTATTATTTTTATATCCACGTTAATTTTTTTGTGTTACAATTTTCGACCACAAATTCAAAATTCTATCCTGTCGAAATATTTTGTAATTCACGACGTACAAACAATGTATCATACACAAGTTATGGGCAAATTAATAATCTATCGCTACAGATTTATTCATAAATTCGGGAAAGAAATAATTCTCTGTTCATTTTCCAGTAACGTGCATAAATCACAACAATAAATCTTGTAGGCTTCGCAAATATTTGTGTTCACTCACAACAGCAGTTAGCAGCAAACAAAATTACGCGAACTTTATTTACCACGGTCGCCAAAAGAAATAATGTTCCCACATATTCGTGGGCTCACCGCACGTTTACTTCTGTGTATTTTGCCACCTTTCACGGAAAGAAAGAAACAATGCATTAAAACAAAATACTGCTCGCTTGGTCATGGCGTACTATACAGGATGTGTCTAAAATGCTTGGTCATGGCGTACTATACAGGATGTGTCTAAAATGCTTGGACAAAAATCAAGGGTGAGTTCTTCACATCAAAACAAACAAAAAAATTTCATATATACGTATGTCCAGAAATGGGTGGTTTCAGAGTATAATTAAAAGACTATATTCAAAAATCGCCCTCACCTATTTTACCAGACCACGTGAAATTTATCAAATATGAAGTAATAAATATGAAAGGTTATGACCGTACTTTTGCATTCCTGTCTTTAGTCGCCCGACATGAAAATCGGGTCTATGTGGCCCCAAACTATCTACGGCCTTTTAGAATGGGTGGTATTTCTTATAATTATTCTTTCAAATGGTATGAGTTTCGGAAAAGATGTTTTGGACATGAAATGTCTTTTGATTTTCTCTACAGATTTTATCTTATTATAAACGTACGTTCATGTTCATGCATCGTGCCTGTTATTTCTGTCCGATTTTTAAACAAATTTGCTATTATAGAGAGACTGCAGCAGGAATCCGCACTACAGCCCATAATTACACCAACATGCACCCAATGGGAGAGAAGTTGTTCGAGACGGACAGGCAGACAGACGGGCCCACAGACAGATAGCAGACAGACACGACGAGGCAAACAGTCGCTTTTAATAATCTAGTGAAAGCGCCTAACTATATCATAAAAAAATATGGTACTATGATGTAGATGTGTCTAACATGAATGAGAACACTGACGGCAGGCGAGCGCCTGTGAACGTGAACGTGCATACTTGGCTTCCATAAAACACACACAAATTTTTTACTAAAGGGCAGATTAGCTGTTCAAGGAGCTGGCCGCTCTGTGGAGTTTATCCCTTTCATAACACTGAAGACGAACGACGGGGGGGGGGGGGGGGGGG